>JACDJE010000110.1:458271-744561 GCA_016647715.1 Pavo muticus | reverse complement strand
AAAAAAAAAAAAAAAAAAAAAAGTTGCAATAGTAGCAGAGAAAAAAAAAACAAAAAACCAACACAATCTAGTGTAGCAACCTCAGTTCTTGAAGGCTTACTCCATGCTTCTGTTCCCTGATCTCTGGGAGGCTGTTAGAGCTGAGCTGTGACAGATTCCATGAACAAAGCAGTTTTACCTTGTCACAAGCTCTGTTTTTAGTGTAATACCCGTGACTTTGATTTATTTAACTTCATTGTCATTAGGGGGATGAGTCATGATATTTGTAAGTACTCACATGATTAAGTCCTACTATCTAACAATAGGTTTATTCTGAATAACAATAATCAAGAAAAAGACTGAAGACAAAATCTTTTTATAAGATCCACCATTGTGGCAGAGGATGGATCTTTTTCTAAACAATCCTTGGTTATAACATTTCTCTAAAAGTTACAGTTAGGCACTCAAGATCTAGTAACATTTGTTTTCCTTGACCTCTACTAATATTCAGTGCAGCTGAATTGAATAGAATAGTAAAATCACAGATGTTTCAAGAATAATCCCCTTTTGAATAATAAAGCATTTGTTTCCCTTCTGCCTCTGTTATTGATGGCTTATCACCTGAGCTACTACCCAATGAAATAGCTTCACTTTTCTCCCTTTCTACCTCTTGCAGTCATTATATGTTCTTGTTTGTTTGATATTTAATAAAAGAACCTATGCTTTGCTGTTGGTATTTGGTATTTTTGAAAGTTTACCTTAACCGCAGTGAAGTCTTATCCTAAAATGTAAGGAATCAGTTGTGACTGAAGTTAAGAGAAGAAACAGGACAATGTCTTGGAAAACTGCCATTTACTACCTACCTGCTTCTCACTTATAGAAGTTGGAGCTACACAAAAAGCTGAAAAATGTTTACAAATGCTTTTCACAGTGATTTTCATTTGATCTTATCTTGGGCTTTTTTTAATGAATATTCAGACAACTTGATTTGCAGGAGGAAACACTTGATGCAGATTCTAGCACTCAGAAATGAATTCAAAGAGAGAAGGGAAGGTGCCCATGTTCAGCCATTTGCCCTCATTTTTCCCTTTCAATATCAGGATCATTTGAATTAAAGGAAAGTAGATCAGACTGAGAGGAAGAAAATTCTCATAAAAGTGCACAGGAAGGGAGGACTCTCCACATGCTAGAAAGAGAGCAGGACATCTCAGCAGTGTATAAGTGAAGAGCGCTAGTTAGAAAAAATAATCCCAAATATAAAAATCCTTTTGATATTTTGGAGGCTTATTATACCATAATTTCTGAAAACCAAAACTTTAGTGTGTGTGTGTATCTGAAGTAGGGTGATCAGTTATGGACAGGCTTGATTTAATTCCTTTGCTTCTTTTTGCCTTGGAGCAATTTACTAAAAAATGTTTCTTGCATGTAAACTGGTGTCTGAGTAAATAATAAGCAAGAGGTATTCAGATGATATGAACATATAAGAAACAATCTGTTTTGTGTTATTTTTCTGTTAATAACCATAGTACATGCTTGGAACTCTTTGACCAATTAATGTATGGTCAGTGCGGATCCTATGAAATCTTTGATTCTACATACATGTCATTGTAGTCTGTTGGCTTTGTTCCTGAAAAAGGTGAAGGTGGCTTATAATGCAAAGCACGAGCCATTTCACCTTCTGAATAACCCCCCAAAATTGTAAACTGAATTACTCTTTTCTTAGAATTTCTACCACCACTTAATTTGTGTTTGTTTTATCCTTTAGCATTTTATCTTCTAATAAGCCTCCAAGGGAGAACAGAGTATTAGCTTTCTATTAAAGGAAAGGACATACAGATGCTAAGTAAGTACACTGTAATAGCCAAAATTATTCAAGATTTTTGGTTTCCTCAGCATGCAAATAAATGTTTGCATTTACTAGGTTGGAAAAGGTTTGTTTGTTTTATAAAAGGATTTGCCAGAATTTATTTCCAGGTAATAGTATTTATTTACAATCTCTTCTCCATTTGAGTGGATACAAATTTCCTTAGGTTATTTATTTGTGGAACACCAGCTGTGTCACTGTACTTCTGATTCAGTATTCAGCATTTCTGTGTTCCCATCATTTGAATATTTCTTTAATGGAGAAGCTGGCATTAAATTTAAATCCCTCTAATTCTTCATTTATCAGACCGCTCTCCCATGTGTGACCCATGTAGTTTAATAGCTTGGCCAGCTGGTGGTGAAAAGTGAGTAACCAAAATACTACAAAAAAGCACCAATGAAATAAAGATAGAATGGTATTTGTCAGATTCTTTTTCTGAAATAACAGTTCTCTGAAGTCGTTTTCCATTCATATAGCTTAATGTCTGATTATAAAATTAGAGAAAAATGCTTTCAGAAAGGTTATTTTGATTTTTAATGCATTTTTTTTCTCATTGAGACTCTTCAGTGTTTCTAGAAATACACCGGAGGAGCTCAGCCTCAACTTGAAAGTTTTCTAAGTGCAATTAGTTTAGAAGGTCTTATGCTTTCTTGTACTTTCTTTATGCTTTTTGCTGTTTTCAGGTCTGTTATTAACACCTCTGATTCCAAGAGAATATTCTGTTACTTTGTGCTACAAACTGTCTTCTCTTCAGAGACATTTTTTAAAACAACTTGAACAAAGCAAGTCATTAAAGCCCCCAGCTGCAAGTATTTACTTGATACCCACCTGTCAGTTGTCCTCTTGGTCTCCCAGTAGTAAGGTTAACCATTTCCATAAATGTGTACTCAGTTGGTATCTCCAGCTTGAATTCCATTCAACACACTCCATGCTGATGAGAGTTTGGTCCTATTTTATAAGGCCTGCAGTCTAGGGTATAGTATAGTTCTGGACCACAAACATTTAATGAAGGAGACTGTTGATATGCTGGTGGCAAACACGCTTTTAAATCATCATCTAAAGCTCAAATGCTGTAAATCTCTTCTGCTTTAGTGGAAAAATGAGACCTGCAGCGTTCCTGCACAACGCGTGGTATGCAGAGGTGTATGGGCCAGGTTCAGCAGGCTCCTCCTGTCTACATGGAGAGACTGAAAACTCCCAGCCTAGCAATATCCAAGAGTTTGCCTTGGACATATGAATAGGAGTAGACTGCCTGCAACTCCTGTAAATTTGACATTAAAATACTAAGTTTGGGTTTGAGCTATTGCTTGGGTTGTGGTTAAAATACAACCAGAATTAATTCTCTCTGTGGGGAAATTTACACAAAATAGTGCCTACGTATTTTCTCATTCAGTATGTCTATGCTATAAGGAGCTAATATGTCCATTCAAGGTCTGGAATGAGAAAAAAATCTGCCCAGAAAGAACAGTAATTGGGCTTTAGGTGCATTTGCCCCAAGTGAGTAGAGGATTTCCCTACTGCTTAATGTATTTTTCTCAAAAGGGAACAAAACTAATTGCTAATACCTTTGTGTCCTAGGGGATGTGTCATGGCTAGAGAAAACTATTCTTCACAGCCATTACCTTCTCATAGTTATTTCTTGCCAGACCCTCAAGGATAAACTGTCAGTGCCCGTATACAACAGATTATATAAGATCATAATTTTCCACTCCACATAAGATGTTACTTTGAAAGCTATATTCTGATATTAAATAAAAATACTTTGCACTATATTAAGTCTTTCATCCAAAGACATTAAAGCGCTCTCCAGTATTATTATTCATGTTTAACAGAAGACTAAAATGAGACATTCAAGGGTGAGGTGATTTGCCCAAGGTTACAGGGAGTCAGTAGTAGTTATGCTAGTCCCAGTCCCCTTCCTGAAGTATAAGCTTAAATGTTGGGTGTCTTGATCATGCAATTTAATGCAGAGAAAAGCCTCCCTGCTCATGTGCAGCACTAGCACAGCAGCAGGATTATGAGAGCCTAAATGTCATTAGCTCGGATCAGATTACAAGACAAAGCTTTCAGAGGAGAATATGAAGTAAATCCAGTAGACAAGTTCAAATCTCCTTGTTGGACATAAGTATACATAAGTATACCCAGATTTTATGGAATGTACTAGATAATGATCCACGCAAAATTTCTTCAGGGAATCATTTACCAAAATCTGAAGATTAGATGTACATGAAGCTAATCCAGGTTAAAATGATTTATTCACTCACAGTAAATTCTTTTATTTTCATTAAATCTCAAGCACTGATTTGATGCTTCTACTATACTTTTGTACTCATGCAATGTTTTACTTTACTGAACCCAGAAAAATGCCTTTTTATTCTTATTACAAGCTTTGCTTGGAAGTGGGAAAAACTAAGTTGTAGTATGTATTTGACAGATAACTAGTACTACTATGTATGTGGGTAGTACATTATGTAAATAGGTTTGTATTGTTTAGAGGTGTTTGTCTTTGCATTACTGCCAACATTGTGCAAAAATATCTATGTAAGCAAAGATAGGGGATTTCCATTGGCACTGGGTATCAATGTGAAGCATTATAATTGCCAAGAGCTTTTCACCCACTTTTTTCTTCTGTCTTCTCCTCCCATTTCCACTTGCACAACACTGAGCAGGGCTGCCCCCAACCCCTTCTCTACTGTTCTTTTTGTGGTAAGGAGCCTTCCTGCTCCATTGCCTAGACTAGGAAATCTCCACAGCCCTCACCAGCAATGATAGATGTCAGAGCCAGAGCACTCCAGCACTGTGACCTTCTCTCTGCCCCTAGGGAGACCTGCTTGGTTTGGTAAGATCATGCTTCTGTCTCGCCTGTGCTCCTTCTTCCCAAGTCCAGCATCCTGCTCAGAAGGGATTTTTCCTCCTCTGATCACATATACTTTTGTCTGTGTGAATTAGCTGCTTTATCTGAATAGCTGTTTTGACAGTTTGCAGTGACTTTCTGTTTCTGAGAAATGTATACCACATAGCATGCTGATCTACAGAATTAATGTGAGTGATAAATTAGGGTTTCAGTCTCACTGTGCTGTACTGTCTGGAAAAAGGACCTTTCTCATGCATTTGATGCATTCCTCTACACCTGGCCTTTTAGAGAAGCTCCGCTTACAAGATTTTCATCATCCCGAATTTGTCACAGTAAAATTCTAAGCAAGACCTCTGCAAAGCTTTTTTTACCAGCTATCACTTTTTAGGATAATCCATCAATTTTGTTATAAGGGAGTGAGTAATTTAGTCCCAAAATAGCTACAGAATGTGTACAGATACTTGTGCAGAAACAACTAAACAAGAAAACAAAGCTTGTTTTTGATTTTAGACTATGTCTCCTGGCATATATGCAAGTATTTTTTATAACATACTACTCTTACTCATGGCAAGTACCAAGGCTAGTTCAACTGAGGTGCTTGAATGTTTGCTTTAGAAATTATACATGTAATATTTACACACTGAGATTTAATCGTGCTGACCTATTGCTTAGTTTACATCAACTAACTAATGTATTTACATATCCTTCTATATGGGCCTTGACTCTTGCCTAACCTTTTGGAGGACTGTCCACACACCCACCTAAAACTCATGCTTTTCTTTGTAGAAAAAGAGGTGCTTAAAAAGATAATATTTTTTACTGAACAATCAGGTTAGCCTGGAATAAATATCTGTAGTATACTTGCAGAACAGTTGTGTCTACAACACACAGAAAACTTTCGAAAGTCATATGATGATACTGCTTAGTCATAACTAGCTGAAAATATTTTCGAATGTTCTCACAACCACTATCATCTCCATCAATGTCCTTTGCCTATCGAGTTATATAGAAAGTAATCACAAAGCACAAAAGCACAACTGCATGAGCCTAGCAATATCTATGCCTGCTGTTACTTTGCTTGTTTTGCTCCTGTTACTAACTCTGATAATCTAATACATGCAGATGTGCTCATGACAGGCTACATATTGGAGAAATCAAGTATTTTTCTCTTGTTCTCTTCCTATTTTGCATTTATGGCTTTGTTTTTACAGACCATGAACTCCTCAGGTGAAAAATTACTCTGTAGCATATAGAGAGAATAGCCCAGGTACTACAAAAAGCACAGCAGCTGTGCAAGCTGTAGGTTTTTTAGGATAAAATAGCACCAGGTGAATGTAATTAGGCTGCATAGAGTCAACTCAGGTTTAAATCACTTAGCCTGGTATATCTGTGTGGCGGTGTGTTGTCTAGCTCTGCCTTTCTGACATCTCTCTGAATAGCACAGAGCGATGCGTCTACCTGATGTGACTGTAATGTGTAACAAGAAGTTGACCTGGCATGCACTGAACAGTTATGATTTGTAGGGCTTTTTTAATGTAGTACAAGACAAGATATAAGCAAAATTACTTTTTAAATGAATGGAGCTTCAAGCAAGTGATAATAGCTATATTATTCAATGCATTATTATTTGTTGGACTTAAGCAGCTATAGCTGTATTATACAGTGCAACACTACTGTAATACTGTCCTTCATCAAAGAGCTTACCATATAACATCTAGTCATAACAATTGTACCGGGGAAGATGATTAATGGTACTTGTACATGTTAGGGATGGGCTGTAAGTAGTACTGCAAATGATGGAATATCAGATAACAATTACTAAGAGAGAAAAATTGACATTTACAAAATGTCATGACTTGTAATTTGGTATGATACACAAGCACTTTTTTGTTGTGTTTATAATATCTATGTAGTTACCTACTTCCTCGATTCCTTTAATAGGTCGTGCCTCTCATTTGATTTCTATGTTTTCTCACTGGTAAGAAAGGACAGTGATCCATTGCATATTGACACAGTGAGGTTTTACAAGCCTACAGTTACTTCTATATGGCATGAGCATTATAGAAAATAAACCAAGAAACATTTGTCAGTAAGAATCTTCCTTGCATTAAGGACTGCGATGTCTTTAACATCCATCTATTTGAAGTTACCTAAGTCTGCTCCAAAAGTCTAATCCCTGAAGGTTAGGTGAGAAGAGCTTTCTGTTAGACGTCATTCAGCCAGAGTTACAGAATGAAGGGTGACAACATCATGTGAGAGCCATTCACACAAACTGTCATGTTATATTTCTAGGAGGAAAAAGATTTTAACTTTCAGTTTATATATATGTTTTTCTTCTTATCTTTTTCCCCTTGTCACTTGACCCCTCTGGAATATATTTTCTGAGCTGTTTCTTAGGGGCAAAGCCTTGACACCCTATAGGCTTTCTGTCGGACATTCTGGCTTGCACTTGTGACCCAGCTGAGGGGACTGAAGAATGTGTAACGAGATAAAGGTCTGAATCCTCTCTGAAAAGCAGCCATTCTCCACAAGTGCAATGCCTGTTACTGAAATTGTATTGGGAGGAAAATTGATCTGAAAATTACCCATGCCAGCTTCCCTATTAGAACAAAACAAATTATATTAAATTCATATTGGTGTGTGCCTTGCATCCTGCTCCTATCTCTAGACTGCAGAGAGAACCCAAATTTTGATGGAGTTATAGTTTTACTTCTTTCATCCAACAAAACACACTCACCTGGCTGCTGCTGATGACCCTCTTTTGTAATTTAATATTACATTGTTAGGAGCAGCATCATACATACACCTCAAGTCATTGGAGGGTTTCAGCTGGGGAGTGGGTCTGAAAAAAATCACAGCTTTTATCCTGTTCTTGTACATTCTCATCCCCTTACATTACGTGTACAGCTCACAATATCTGTTTTATTTGTGAAGCAGTAATTCTGTGTTGAGATTAAATACTGAGGATACGGTAGGTACTCTCTCTAGCAGAATGAAGCTGAAATATGCATTGTAATATAGCTGCTGTGAGCCTCTGCTTGCCATGTAAGTGCCTGTGATGCGACATGGGGCTGAAATGGTGGATTTTTATTAAGAATGTTTTAAAAATGTCTTTTAGCATCTCAATTCTCAAGTTCTGCACAATTAAAGAAAAATTCACTTGCCAGCAGCATATATTGTAAAGAAAAATAAATCCAGCATTCAATCTGTGTAACAGTTTGTAAAATGAAAGCTGCAGATTACATTTTAGACACTGGGGGATTCTAAATTAACTGTTCTGACCAAACTTGGGAATTCTGAGTTAAGTCCGAAAATCTATTCTGAGAATCAGACCGTTTCCAGAAAGCAGAACTGCTAAGATTAATATGCACAGCCTTTTGGTTTAATTTTGGATCCTCTCTTTTGTGTGTGTGTGTATTGTTTGCTTTTCTTCAAATGAATATTTGGGTCTATTAACGTGACTGTTACATCCATAGGTAAAACCCTTAAGCTGAATGTCGTCTGTCTTCTTCCTAATTTAAGGTAATGAGCA
This sequence comes from Pavo muticus, assembly GCA_016647715.1. Classification (NCBI taxonomy): domain Eukaryota; kingdom Metazoa; phylum Chordata; class Aves; order Galliformes; family Phasianidae; genus Pavo; species Pavo muticus. Next base: position 736,332 of record JACDJE010000110.1, on the reverse strand, counting down.
CATAAGGAAGTATAGGCAGAAACTTAAGGCAGTAGTGTTTGGTGCTCATTAACATACTCCTCTGTGGAGTGCACATCATTTAATTCCACTCCATTACTAGTCGTTTTCAGTTGTCTTCCTTTGACTCTATGGATGTATAGAAAGGAAAGGCAACTTGTTCTATAAGTCAATAGAAAATTCACACAGCTAGCCAAAAATCTCAACATCTTCTTTGAATGAATATAGTGTCAATATGAGCACCAATGGTCACATTTATTCAGTGGTACAGATATACTAGCAGGAAAGTATAGTTACCTCAGTTAATTTTGTGTTGTCAAAACATCTTTGCTTTTATTGTACTACATCTCCAGCTGTATCACAGAGGCCAGAAGAGCCAATATTAGAAACAGAAGCAGCAGTTATAACCATTTTATTTTAAACGCCTGATGTACATTTGAATACTGAAAGATATGATGCATGGAAAGAGATGGAGAAGGAGGATGGAGAATCTAATTGCTGACCCCAACTACCTCATGACAGAAAGTAGGAGAGAACAGACTTGGAGGTGCTCAGTGAGAAAATGACAAACTGGACACAAGTCGTAGCTCAGTGTAAGGAACAAATTCTTCAACATGAGGGTAATCAAACCTGGAGGCAGATTACACAGAGAGCTTGTGGGATCTCCATTCTTGGAGACATTCAAGGAGTAACTGGACAAGGCTCTGGGTAAATTGATATAACTTTTTGGGCCCCATGGGGAAAGCAGTTGACCTCTATTTAGTCCCTGCTTATGAACATTCTATATAGTTCCACGATTTTGAATTTTCTTAAAAGAATTTCTGAATTTCAGCATCTGTCTCCACTTCTCTTTCAACATGCAAGACCTCATGTATGTGGAAATATGCACTCAACTGTGTTTCCGGGAAGTTCATGTGTGCAAGGTCACTTGATGAAGAGGGATCAGCTGAGGAAAATCTGGATCCTTCCCTTCTCCTTCCCTTCTCCTTCCCTTCTCCTTCCCTTCTCCTTCCCTTCTCCTTCCCTTCTCCTTCCCTTCTCCTTCCCTTCTCCTTCCCTTCTCCTTCCCTTCTCCTTCCCTTCTCCTTCCCTTCTCCTTCCCTTCTCCTTCCCTTCTCCTTCCCTTCTTCCCCCCACCCACTCTTATTTTTTTTGTCTAAGCACACAGCCTGGCAAGTGAGCACTGTGCTTTGCTTCAGCACATCCTCATAGCTCTCTCCTGGAGCACGGCACAAGCACATGCAGCTCCTGAAAACATGTATTGTGGAGCATGAAATTCACTGAAAAGTTTTGTTGTGCATATAGGTTCCTTCAGTGAGCCAAGGAAGAATTAGATATTAGAACTGTTAGAACTATTAGGTATTAGTATCAGGCACTAGGTGCAAGTCACAGAGCCATGCTCAGCATGCCAGTCTGGGTGGCTAATACCACAATGAAAAACAGGAGACTAGAGATGGGGTCTCACACTAAATGCAGATTGTGTAAGACTTGGCTGTATTTCATATGGAAGTGATCCTAAATATTTAGTTCAGTCACTCTGGAGAAACTCTGAAAGGTTACAGAATAAGTGCTTACCTCCAGTTAAAACGTTTAGATGAGCTCTGCAAGCACAGAACAGACAAAATTTGCAGAGAAGCTCAGCCTGTTAGTCACAGTAGAGATGGTCATTTTTTTCAGTGTTTCCTGAAAAGTTAAATCTAAATGTTCTTACATTTCACTAGTAATTTGGGTGGGGAGGGATTACGCACAGATATCCTTATTTCTTTAAATCACATAGCTCCCACCGATTCATTTTTAAAGGCCTTTGAAGCTCATTAGGAGTAGCAACTGTGCATCTAAGCACAAAGAGTATACCTTCCTTTTTTTGAAGTTGAGAAGAGTAGCAGCAATCTGATCTCAAAAGGTATTTGTACTAAATCCAGATATTAGTCATGTCATTGCATTGTATTTTCTGTGTTGTGTTTGGAAATAAATTCAGTGATCCAATATGATGTCTGAACCTGGAAAAAAAAATGATATAGTATCCTTCAGATTAGATAAGTATTTTCAAAATGGATTTAAGATCTACTTGACAGGGAGAATTCTATAGTTTTACGAATGCATGTGGAATTCTCTTATGAAGGTGCTCATATGTTACCAGCCTTTCAAAAATTGTATATTTTCTAAAGATCATAGTGTTATTAATTTTTTAACATTCTCCTGTATATCTGAGTATACGTAAACTCAAATAACTCACAAGTTTTTGTTAGATTCTTGCCATAGGTTATCTGCTTTTTTGAGGTTTTGGTACCTATTCTGATGACAGTTAGTCAATATCAAATAGTGAATGTAAATTTTTTGCTATAATGTGCTACAGTTCCCTTGCCCTAAAAAGATCTTTTCACTTTGTCTGTTAAAATATTCCAAAGAAAATTTTAGTTTTGCTGTTTGACTGTCACTTCATTTTACATCTAATAATACACGAGATATGAAAGTCATATATTTCATTATTTTTAGTTAATACAGTAACTTTTCTTCATGAGATTCTTTGGTTTACATTGGGTTGTAAATTCTTTGAGGTGGGAATTGTCTTTAATAAAGTCACAAAAAAGGCTATACAGAGAGTTTGGTGATATTATTTACATTAGGAGTAAGGTTAAATAATGTCTTTAAATGAGGCTCAGACTAGTGATAGGGGCTTTTTTGCACTTTTTAAAATGAACTTTTCTTCATCAGTCTACTCCATGTATATATTCAGAATTAAATTCTTTAATAAAGAGTCATTTTTTAAAAAACTCTTTTTCCCTTTTAGTGGTGCTGATAGCAGTGATGCTTTGCAGGATAACAGGAACGTTGCCCTGTTGCATGTCACTAGCAAAGCTATTTAATGAAGTTGTGAATGTCAAATCCTCGCTGATAAATGATCACAATGAGCACAGCTTGTTTTTCAAACTATAGACTGTGTTTGCAGGACTAATAATAAAAGCTGTCTCTCTTTGATATTCTTAGCTATGATAACTGAGAAGCAATGTACGTGGGGCAAGAAGCATCTTATGAAACAGCATAAGGTTTTAAAAGTGTGAAACAAATACTTGAGTTCATTTTATAAGTTTTTCAGGTGATGGGATAATATTGGTTTCCATTAAGGAGTTGCATGGATTGCTAGAAATAAACTAGGATAATAAATTCTTCTTAAATTATTGATGCTCAATTTTGAATTTAATATGCTTACTGCTAAAAGGTTAGATGTCATTCCTGATCCTGTCAAAGTAATGCAGACATGTTCTAAAACGTTCTTCATGGTTTTAGATAGGTATCTGACAGAGCATTCTTTGCTCCTTCAAGAATTCTAAGAAGATTTCTGCTACGAATAAATGAGTAGAGTGCAATTTGGACATTGAAGTAAAAAAACCTGCTATTTGGATAGCATCTTTAATACTCCTCTACTTCCTGACATTTCCAACTAGCTTTCTTAATCTTTTTTCTTTCTTCCTTTCCCTTTCCCTTCCCCTTTCCCTTTTACTACCAGAGAAATCACTTTCTTCTGTGCTTCAATGTCTTCAAGAAAGAAGAGTTAACAATGCTGGTACAGAGCTCTAGAGCAAGGTTACATATCTTAATAATAGCAGTCAACAATAGGGATATTGGTGTTAATTGGTAAGGAAGCAAAATAATCTGTAATTTTACATGTAATTAGTCTAGTAATTCCTAAAGGCACCCTGTCACAAGAAATCCATGATGAGCCTGTTACTACTTGGATTTTTGTTCTGACTGTATCTAATGCTGTTCAGATTTGCAGATGGGTGAACATCATTGTACTGGTAGGTAGCTGAGTATCCTATTCTTATAATGGACAAACATATCATTCCATTTTCTTCTCAGCATTAGCTGACGCTTTCTGCAGGTCTTCAGTCTTGAAGAACATAAGAACCATTGGCTTAAAAATGGCTAATTTTTCTACTTTTATTTAATGAAACTCGTAGAACCATATGAAATGATTGAAATGATTGCTCCTGCTTAAAAAAATATATTTCATCTGCTTACAAAAAAAAAAAAAAAAAAAAAAAAAAAAAGAAATGTGTCTATAAAATCATGCAAAGATATAGTCTGGATCTTTAAAGTGGGTTTTTTCCCAATAGAAAAGAGTCTTTGTTAGGAACTCAGAATAACACTCCTTTCAGGCATTTTAACTAATGCAGTGTGCCATGTTAATGTTATATTGTTTCTGGTATCTAGTAAGTAAATTTAGGTTTAGTTCTTATATACATTTACTGTACTACATTTTCATTTTACCTTACGAATTTTTGTCTTAACATGTTTCTTTAAGCAGCTTATTGGAGAACCAACATAATTACAGAATGGTCGAGGTTGGAAGGGACCTTAGGAAATCATCTAGTACCTCCTGATCTGCAGTGATTATTAACTAATTTGTAGCTGAAATTTAGTAGCCGTGTTGACTGGGTTTTCAGATAGTGTTGATCCACTGTAGATGGGATTTGCAGTGGCCTTTGATTTCAGAATGCCTTTCCTTCCTTGTCAATAGACACATTTTCAAGGTGTCCGTGATCTTGAAGGTATGCAGCCTCTCTGCTTTATCGCCTTGTTTCTGAGGATGGCTTTAGGTCAATATGTAGAAAATTGGAAAGCAGAAAGTTATTACTGTGAGTGGAGTTCTGTTATAGTCATCTCATTTATAATGTTTATAATCATGCATTGTTCATTGTGCTAAAAATATGCTTCTCATTTTAAAATATGAATGCTTTGCTGCTTGTAATCTAGGTGCCAGACTTTACAGTTCTGATTTGCACTTTTCTCACGTACTGGAGTCCTAAGATTCTCCACAAGGAAGAATGCAGTCAAGCCATTGGTCTCTGTCTCTCTCCATCAATAAATAAGAATAGCAGCTGATCTTTGTTATTGTGACAAAGGCCTTCTCATCTCAGCATTTTACCGTTACAGATAAAATTTTTATCTTCTGGACAACAATTCTGTTTTAGCAATATGACTAAAGGATTAAATGAAAGAATTAAAGTTACTTCTAAATACTAGGATATGTATTTATATAAATACAAGATGCTTGATTCTCCCGTTGTGTTAGTGGATTACCACTCATTCTATTAGCATGGTTATGTGCCAATAATATTCATTAAAATAAACGGTTTATAGTTTGATCTTAGTCTCATTCTAAAGGACTTGACCAGCGAAGTTTTCAGAAAATACTGTTCCTTTTTCAAAGGTGGGAAGTTAGACCTTGAACATATCAGCGGTCAACTAAAGAAGCTTCTATATATGATTTCAAAAAGGCTATTTGCTTTTTTTTCTTTCTTTCTTTCTTTCTTTCTTTCTTTCTTTCTTTCTTTCTTTCTTTCTTTCTTTCTTTCTTTCTTTCTTTTTAAAGAATCCATTAATTAAACTTCACAGGATGATGTGCGTTCATCTGAGAATTTATTTTGGGAACTGAGGAATGCATTTCCATATTTAAAGTGAGCATTTAACTGTGATTTTACTAAGCTTCTTAATTTGCTCTTGCCTACTTTGGTAGCACCTATCAGAATCAAACAAAAAGAACCATGTGAGCTTTCTGGCATTCAGTACTGTCTCACACTGTAGAAGTTTTTTCTATATATTCTGAGAAGGGTGATAACAGAATTTTGGAAACCCCTTCTCAGCATATGGTGTAGAATATAGCTAAGCCTGTACACATACTTCTTAGTTTATTGGCATATTAATTTGATTTTTTCTGATTCATCTCCAGACTATGAATGTATGAACTGAAGTTGTATGAACTGTCCAACTCCTAAGTTCGTGTATTCTTTTCTCTTCTCTCCTGGGTTTCTGCGAGACTCTTTTTCTGAAATCCCATGTTCTGCCTTCAGGTAGATGCTTATTTCTTTTGCACTGATCTTCAGAAATGAACATTCTATTTCATCTCTTCACTCACAGGATATCAGTAGGTCTTTCTAGCTCCTCTTTAAAATTTAGCAAATTAACATAAATAATCCAGGTATCCAAATCACTTCTACTGAGGGATTCATCTCATGAAAGTGTTATTAATTTAAATCAGACACATTTTCAATACTCTGTTTATATTCTAAAAGGTACCAAAGAACAGCAGTGGTTACAAATACTTTGAGTGTAGGAATCCATAATACTTTCATTGACAGATTTCATTTTGAAAGAGAAAGGAAAAGCTGAAATTTCAGGAAACTGAAATTATTTTCTCACTGCTGGTGGGGGAGTGCCATTTGGTTACAAGCCTTGCTACTTGCTAGGCTTTTGATGGCATCACACAGCATTGCTGATTTCAGAAGAGCAGTTGGTTCTGGTAGGAAAATGTCCTAAATGACATAGCCTGTGTAGGCTGTTGGCTTTTCTCAGGTTCATCTCAGATACAAACTGTTTCCTTTAAATTCCTATGCAACACTTTTGTGAATTCTTTATCTAATTTAGTATAAAATGAGAAGTTTTTAAATATTTCTGTTGGAAGGTTAATAAAAATCCTAGCAGAATTTGCTATGACAAAGAAAATTTGTGATTCTGAAATTCTTGAAAGGTGAATCAAGTTTTCCCATTGTATTTACTAGCTATGCCTACTCAAAGAGCTGCCATGAATCCCTTCAGACAGTGTTTCAGGCAGCATTTGTTCATTTTGGGTCAAGAGGTGGTCATGTTTCTCAGATTATATTTAAGCAATGCTCGAACATATCAGAAGGATGTGCAATGAAAATTTTCTAAAACTGATGTATTTCATGTGAGTGATAAAACCATTTCAGTTGGAAGAATTCCTTTGATATCTTCAGCATTGAATCAAGGTGTCATCTGTCATTTCTCAGTCAATATTGTTTATTTTCAGCTTGCCTAATTTTTATTTTTTATTTTTATTTTTTTTTTGTAGAGTGCTAGCTGTAGGAAAGTATTCTTTTTCTAAATAGTTAATAGATGATTTTGTTAGCTGTAGTCTACAAGTACTGTTTTTTCTGGAAAGCATATGTTACTGCGTTAAAGGAGCTCTTATTGGATTTCACAAAAACGAAACATATTTAAAAAGGATAATTTTCAATTTGGCAATTGTATTTCATTGTGTGTCCTTTTACTTGAGGTATTTTAATAGGTAGCCTGTTAATGTATCATACTTAATTTATTAAGATAATTTTAGAAGTAATACATGTGAATTAAATTTTCTGTATTATACACAGACACGGGAAGTAGCAGTTTTCCCTTGTGTGATGCTGTTGAAGTCATTGGAGTTATAGCAGTGTGAAACTGACTTGTTTCTAACTCCATGAACAAATGAAGATATGAATTAGAACAGCCAGTAGATGTCAGTAAACACAAATCTGAATGAGAGAGGTCTGAAAATATTCATCCTTCTGGGAGGGGTTGTACATTTAGTATTGAAGTGTGGTAACATGGGAGGTAAAAGACAATTAAGTGTCTTCCAAAGGAATTGAGTATTGTATTTTTTTAAGTGTCTGAAGTATATACGATAAGCCTTCCCCCTCCCCTCCCCCCCCCCAAAGCATCTTTCCATGGGAAAAACAAAGAATTTCAGTCTGTACCTACAAGTTCAGTTTTGCCGCTGGGTGAGATTACTTGATTCCAGAGCTTGACTTTAGAGGCAACCCATAGAGATAGTGACTTGGAACAGGGAAGAGGAATTGCAGCAGCAGTTCCTAGGAGCTTACTCCTGTCCAAGTCTACACTGATTTGCTTAGATATTGCCATCCCTCTACAGGCAAAATACAACGATTATAGCCTATGTCAGGAGGTCACTTGGAGGGACTGATGGAAGGACCAGCAACATTCGGCTCTGAAACTATTTCTTTTCACATTGAGTGTTGACAAAGTTTAAGATTAATTTTAACACTGGCACCAGTCAAAATGATTATATTCAGAGTCCAACCTTAAATGCTCTCCTAGTTGCAGACAATGAATATCAGAAGCAGGTCATCTTAATGAAGAAGCAGAACATTTTAATGACTCCTATTATGTCAAAAATACTTTTCAGAAGGTTCTAAGGGATAGTCGAGGGTTGCAACATGGTAATGTATCTGGAGTACCTTTACCACATACTATTAGTACACTAGGATACCTATTGAATTAATAATGGATTCAGGCCCTTCACAGGAGACAGGATAGGCACTCTTTTAAATGGACCCATCAGAGAAAGTAATGGCATACCTGCCTTTTCTGTAACATCCAAGTGCTTTAAGCAGAAACCATGCTGAGACAAGGGAGTGCTAGGGTCTTTACCCTTATTTCTGTGAAATCCCAGTGGATTCATTGCAGTTCAGTAGTGTCAGCTCTAATAAGAACAGGTTGATTTTGAACCCCTTTTAAATGGGTGGTTGCAGCATACTCTTGGTTCTGAAATGCCTCACGCTGGAAGAAAAAAAAATCTGCTGTCTCCCATGTCCTGAGAGTTATTCTATTCAGAAGGTTTATATCTTACAGATTGGCCTCAGCAGAGAATGAAACACAGCTGTGTTTAAAGTCAAAACATAAATCTTATTCTCTTATTTGAAAAAGAATCTTTTGGAGGGGAGGGAGGGATGATTTTGAAACAGTTTTTCTCAGTCAAAGAATGAATCTCTCCATCCTCAGTGGCCTGAGATGTTTGTCTGTAGCACTGAGTCAGCTGCTTTCTATTGGAAGAGAAATGGGATGTCAAATCCACCTCTGAGCTAAGCATTTCTGGTGAGCAAGCTCCAGGCACTTCATTGTTTAAAGGTGCTGGGATTTTGAACCATTGCGTTGAGATATTTTGCCTTGTATTATGCACTGCAGGTGAAACCTGGATCCTTAGTGCTGGCTTCTGAATACTGCATTTTTATATTGGCTATTGAGTGGAGAGGCTGCAGAACAGTGATGTGAGATTGAAGCCATTGCACAGTGAACTGGGCAGTATCAAACATAGATGGATTTCTCCTGTGATGCTAATAGAAGCTATCCATTCATGTGTGTGTGCTAAATGGCAATGGTAAATGCAGGCAGAGCGCCATTTTTTGTTATTACTGCTGCCGCTTGCAGTCTTTAAGAAGGCTCTTTTAAATACAGTTTAGATGTGCTTCAGTCACTTTGGATAGTGACTAAAATAAGAGTGAAATCTTTTTTCCATGTGACTTTGGAAGGACTTAACCTCAGATATATGTATATTTCACCTCAGTGCTCCACCTCAGATGTCTTGGTCTTGTTTTTCAGACCTGAAAGTAAATTAAAGCAATTCAGAAGTAATTTATTCAAAACAGGTTATTTAGTTGCTTGCTTAAGGGTCAGAAAAGCAAATGGTAAAAAGCAATAGAGCTTCCAAGCCCATCTTTTCTCTTACGTAAATCTTAATCTTTTCTCCCAAGCTTTGGGAAATGCTGTTCAGCTAAGATACTTTCATGAACAGCCCACAAACCACAAATGTTTTGATTTTTCCTTTCATAACTCTCTCTCAAGCTTCTGATGATAGCCCTATTCATCTTCATCTTCAGCCTTTCATATTTTACTGCCTTTTTTCAAAGCAGAGGCCTGGAAAGAAAGTACTTGCAAGAATAGATATAGTCAAGTAGCAATATTCTTCAATTAATAGCTCCAGGTGTTGTTCAGTGAAAAGACTGTTTTTGTTCAGTTACCTGATACCTTCATCTATGTCAGCCTTGGGTGCTTTAAAACTATACGACCGCATAAATTGAGTTGTACATGATGTAATTTTCACATATGATGTAAATATTGAAGTGATGCAAGCATTTTTTCTCCCTTCTCCACAATGCATTTGGTGAGTTGTTATGAGTTGTTTGCTGATTTGTTGATAGAATTCAAGTGTACTCTACAGATATTTGAATGCATATATGATTCCAAAGATTAAGTTACGTAATTACAAGTTTTGTTTTGGTTTATCAAGATTTTCCATGAGAGAACATCCTGGCTTTGTTTTTTTGTTTTTTGTTTTTTTTTTTAATAAATCTCTATTGTCATACTAGAATTGAAACATGTGAATGTTGACTTACTGTTATGTGAATATGAAGACATTTCTTTTTCTCTCTGCTTCATCTTAAAAGGAAACAAAATCTGTGAAAAAACCTGTTATCCTTACGTACAATATATATGGATTTTCTTTTTACATTTTTTTTATTTTACCTGTGATTTTCCAACAAAAAGAAAAAAAAGAAAGTGCAAACACATTTCACAACAAATTTTGTAAGCAGAAATTGACTACAGACTAGAACTGAATGCACGTAAATGCACATCAGGTAGAATTGTATCAGATCAGCTGCACTGCTGTGGGTGAGCTGAGTGTACTACAAACATCTGTATTGCTTCTTTGCTGCTTACTGCTCATCAGATGGAAACACATATTATTGGGTGGAATATGTTGTGAAGTTGAAATGAATGAACTTAGGACAAGGGTCCTCCCTTAGAGTTACTGAACAGATTGAGAAGTAGATAGCAGTCTAAAAAGATTGAATGGTGTGTGATTACATGGCAGTGAAAAAGAGTCCAAGAAGATTGTGTTTCAGTCCAGGGAGGTATGAAGTAATGTTTCAGTGTGAAAACCAACTCTGTACTAAACACAGTGCACATGATGGAGACTAAATGCACAATAATGTTTTATAATTATACATATAATTAAGGCAACAAATAGCTAGTTATTTTTGAAAAATATATGTTGCTGTAGATTTGAAAGAGGGAAGTTAAAAGTACACCTATCGATTTCTTAGTTTCCCTCTAAATTACAGGCTTTTTATTTCTATTCTCTTTTTTATTTTTTCCCAAAATTGTTATTCTAATGACAGCATTGCAAGTGAAAAAGAAAAAAATCTCTGTCTTTTGTCAGGCATGAGAAAGCTGCAATCACTTCAGGATTTCAGCACAATACAGCCTTTCTTCAAACATATGAACATACCGTAAACATTTTGCAACCACTCCAAACAGGTTATATTATATAATATTATATATTGGCATATATTTCTCACAAATCAATTTTTTTGACCATTTTTCAGTACAGAGATTTACTTTCTCTTGGATTTAAACTGCTTGCATTTTTAGCACTTGCATCTCAAGCTCTTTTCCCATTGAAACAAGGTGCAAAAAAAAAACCAAGACATCTTTTGTGGTAACAGAGTCACAGTGACAATGAATTTTGTTCTCATTCCATATTTGTCCCTAGGGAGCCAGGACCACACTCCAGAAGTAATCAGGATATTTTAATGAAGCAAGTTAAAATGTGAATAAAAGTTCCAGCCTCTTATTCAGGCACAGGAGATCCTATTATCCTTTTATTCTCTGTAGGGTGCATCATTTATGTGATGGAGTCCTTATTACCAGAAGTCAGTAGTAGGATGTGACACAGCTGATCTCCCTCTTGAGAGGGATTGCAGCCACAGTTTGTTCTCAGCAAAATCCCAGTGGAGGATGTACCTCAGGTCTTCACCAGAAACTGAAACATCTTCCTGCCTGCAGAGGTTACCTCAAACAGTATAGTATACGTGATGGAAGCCTGTCTCAGCTTGAACAGAAAGCTTACAGAAATATGCTTAAGGTAATTTTCCCTGAATTGTGCCACATTAGCTGCAGGGTTTCGGTTGTGCAGCTGATGGGAATGTATATAAAGATGTGATGGAGACCTGCCCCAGAAACAGGGCTCTTCCTGACAGAGGGCCTGGTGCTCCACTACATGCTGAATTGTTGATATGAGACATCAGGAGAAATATGGTTTTCTCCTTCAACAGCCCATGCTGTGACTGAATACAGTGTGCATTCATGGGCCTCAACTCACTCAGCACCTATGTCTTTCAGGCATGCACATCTTCCTCCTGCAAACACTGAGGGTTGCTCTTAACCTTAAAAAACCTTCTCAGGGCTGTTTATATAATTTGTGTTCCTATCCACGTGGCAAATAAGTTATTTCAGAGTCCCAGATTTTTGTGGTCGGGCCTTTAACCAGTGTACGGAAAAAAACAATTTGCTGGAAGTCCTAACTACTATACTGGTGAATACATGCAATCCAACAATTACTTGTATGCTTAATATGTGAACAATGGAGTAGACTTCAGCGATGTTACAGTGGTTAAACAGTGCAAGAGTTCAGTCATGAGAAGAGGACTGTTGTTTAAAAAAAAAAAAAAAGTGTTATTTGTGAGTTTCATATTGATGAACCTACACTTTAATAGTGGCTGTGTTGAAATAGTTTTTCTTCCCCATCCTTTATTAAAATGCTCTCCCTGTCTTCTTCATAACAACTATCTTTATACGTGCTTTTCTATGTACGTCCCTTGTGTCCATAGTCCACGTCGAACCAATACAAGTCTTGCTCTTTTTCCTCATCATTCTGTGTGTCCAAACACCTACTTCAGCCACTTCTGGTGCTGTCTTCTAGACGCTCCCTAATCTGCTTGCCACTGTTTTGCCATGACTTGGGCAACAGCAGACACGATATTCCATCTGTGTCATCACTAAGCACATCAGAAGAAGGTTTGCTTCTGAATGCATATGCTGCTGGTTCCTGTTCGCTGATATTCTGCTGTTGTTCCTACTTTTATTCCTGTCATCACTCATATATCGGTATACTTACTATATGTATGTACATGCATATATATATTTAAATTCAAACATGCTTATACATATTGAATTTCATGGTATTGAATTTGGGCCTGAAATTATCAGTGTCAGTGTGTTTTGCTCCTTTTTCTGGAGCACCTTCAGTTCTTTCTGTTCCATCATCCATTGGAAGAAACTGAGATGGGACTGAGGTAAACCACACAAAGCTATTCTTAAAGGACAATTTTGATGGAACAACATTTTTTAGAAGTTTTTGAGGGAGCTTTTTTTCAAGCAGAAAGGTGCTCTTTGATGGAGATTTCATTTGAACCACATTTTCTAAGTCTATGGGGATATCATTTAGCCTTCTTTACCTTACAGGTACCTTTACAAAAAGCTAACCTTAATGACCTACTTAAGAGTGGAATTTATGCTTAGGAGTTGGAGAATTCAATTGTGTTTTGGGGAGTTACAAAAAGATGCCCAAAGTGCTGCAGTACTAAGCCACAAATTGAGTGTTCTATTTAAATCTAGCTGCAACCAATCTCCTGTAACCCAGACCCACGTCATTCATATTCTAAACCTTGTCAAAGTCTGATTCACTCAGAAATTTAAAAACATTTTTTATCATTTCGGAGAGAGGTTTGAGTCGTTTTAAATTTATTTTCTTCTGTAAGTATTTTAGGCAGGCAGTGAAGCAAGCACCAGGTTATTATTGTGGTACAGGCTATACTAAAATAGAAAAAGTATCGAATGCCAAAATCTCCACACATCTACTTTCTTAAGCATATAGAAAACAATGGAACTTGTGGAAAGCCAATGTTTTGTATAAAAAAATGAGCAGAAAATAAAGTTTGTATAAAAACGTATGCAGATTTCATTGTCTTATTTTATATCTTACAAGGTGAGTTTCGTTGATTGCAGCGCAATGTTGTTCAATAAATCCTTCTGTCAGTGATGTCTGTGCAGCGTAACTGAACAGTTTAGATGTAATTTATAAATAAATCCAGCATTCAGCTGACAGAATCACCAGGTAGACTAGCAAATTGGCTGGAATTCCTGGATTCAGATCACCCGATGAGGTAATGCTTTTTCCTCTCACAGTGTGTGCTGCAGAAATTACATTTTTGCTTTCAGTGTATGCAGAGCTTTATCTTTGCTTGCAGAGCTGATGCTTGCAGAATATTTGTACTCTTGTTTTGTAAAATTGTGTTTAATTATTTCTTTGTGGCAGGAGAAGGGTCAGGTCCTTCTTCAGCTTCTTTTCCTGGGACTTGAAACTCAAATGTTTTCAGTCTTTGAGAAATATTTTATATCAAAGGCCACAATGATACGTTCAGAAAGTTCATTCATGATTACACGCATCATTCATGGTTTTTATTCATGTATAATCTCCTATTTGTTTTGAAAGCTTGCTCCCAAAATATTCCATTGTGCTGGAAATTCCCCAGAGCATATTCCTTTTACAAATAATCCAGTCTTTTATAGGTCGCTTCTAATTTGGACACTTCACTGAACACAGCTGCCACAATTAGAGTAAAATTTGTGATTTTCTCCATTGTATGGTACCAGTGTGAGTGATACATAAACACAGCTGGCCTGAATGCAGATTTCTTCACATGATGATGCCTATCAGCAGCAGCAGTTCTCTGAGGCACTGACCCACGGAGGCCAAATTAAAAATCAAATTAAGCATCATAAATGCAACTTCATTGCTATTCACACTTTGAAAATCATTAACGGATATGATTTATGTAAGAAAATTGAACGGATGTCCCTGACTGTAGAAGTGCGCAGGCCAGTATATTGTTTCATCATACCCCAAGACATATTGGCATCAGATTGTTCCCAGATAGAAGTGTCATTTCAAAGGATCTTTGGACCAAAAAGGATGATGCTTCTTCCTCATTTGTGTGTTATTAAGTAAAAAGATTGATTTATGCTAAAATGATGTAATTTCTGTTAAAATTATGTTCTTTATCTGTGCAGATACAAAACTCTATAGTTATCAGCAGGAATTCAATATTCTTGGGAGTCAGTGTGAATAGATATCACGTCTTTCTGAAATTTTAATAGGCTTTTGAGTGCATTTGGAATAAAATTATCAAAAGTGGTGGTAGGGGAAGAGATTAAAGTTGAAAAGGATTTGGGAAGAGGCTGACTCTGTGAAAAACAAATTCAGGCTGAGATGGATTTGGCAAACAAAGAAAAGGAACAAGTGGATAGATGATGAATAGCAATGCAGGGACTCTGGTGGAAAAATAAATGACAGGACCCAAAAAGTAGGGAATGTATGGGGGCAGGTTACACAGAGAGGAGGAATCCAGGATAAGTTGTTTGTGGAGAGACTGGGAAAGCTTGAAGCCCATGTCTGTGATGTGGACCTAGGGACAGGGAAGAAGCAAGAGTAAGAAAGAAAGAAAATGAGCAAAAGCAGTGATGCTGGAGGAGCAAATTACCAATACAATGGAACTTCTGACAGTGAGTGGAGGAAATGGAATGAAGCTAGACTATGCAGTAATGGAGCTCATTTTTCTCCAAAATGCCTTTCAGTCTTTTGAGAAAGTCAAAAATTTCTGAATGGCTCAAGGGAGATCAGACAGAGGGTTTCAGGTTCAAGGCAGTTAAATTTACCTTCATGAAAATATATTTCGTACATGCCATGTTTTCTAAAAGATAAATGTGGATTACAGATAAACATAGATTCAGTAGATAAATATGATTTTGTGATTCTATAAATCTTTTAAAAGAGACCTTTACCAAGTGGTCACTGATTATATGTGCTTTTCTGAGTGCTCAGCTGAGTTCTTTAACTTTTGGGTTGTGCTCTCTCAAAATGAGTGGAAATTTCTCATGTGCCAAACAAAAACAGCTGCAGTACTATCTCAGTCAGAGGAGAGTTCTGAAAATAGATCTTTTCATATTTGGACCACTGATGTATGATGGTGACAAGCACTGCTGCAAAGCCCAGGAGGCAGCTAATTCTGTTTTGGGGCAAGGTTGGATAGGAGGCACAGGACCACATCCCAACCATTGAAGGGAAAACAAAAGAGAAGCAGAAGCTTGACCAGCTGGTTTTTTTGCAGTGGTGTTCCTACTGGTGAGCTGAATGCAACAGTGGTCTTGAGGGGAAAAACAGTGTGTGAACGTGTAATTACAAGACTGTATCATAATGTTTATACCCAAAGGGCCGGGTTAATTTTGCACAGGCATCCTTACATCTGACATTGCGCAACTCTGAAATGCATGATTATTGACTGTAAGCAGGAGCACAGGGATTGCTCTTTTGGTAGTTCTCCCTTGTTATTTAAAAAACACAAAGGCAGAGCTCTGCATTTAAAATAAAATTGCTTCAAGTAAAAATGAAGTAAAAGTGCTGCAGTAGCATCCCTGATCATTTTCAGTCTTGGAGTTGTAGGTAAGTTTGTTTTACTAAGACTGTAATTTTTGTATTTAACATAGACTTGTATTAATTATTTCAGCAACCTGAACTTCAGGTTAAATTTAGCATGTGAGGAGTAATGTATGTAGGACAACTCTGAGTAACACAACAATTTTCTTGATAGTCTGCAGGGAATAGCAGAATAAAATTGCTTGTTTAATATTCAAATCTGCTGAGAGATGTTCCTTGCAGTCCTTCCTCAAATGGCTCCTTGAGCTTCCCCAGAGAGTTGGCTGCTCAATGTGGAAGGAGGGGTTATATTTCTCTTTGTTTGGAAGCTGCTGTGCTCTGTAAGTGACTGTGTTGAGTGATGAGTTTGCTCCCCAGAGGAGACTGTGTGAGTCTCCCACAGTGGAGCCTATTTCTCTTCTGGCCCTTTCGTTTCCATGGCTCTCTGCACTGAGATGCTCCACAGCTCTTTCCCACTCCTATTCCCAGTATTGTTCCAGGAAGACCTGCAAGACAGGCACCTGAAGGCTGTGATCATTCAGGGGACTACAACTGGGCTTTACTTTATATGTCTATCCTATCATGCTCACACATGCTTCAAAGTCCTCCTGACCCACCACTGGGATTGGTGTGAGAAGTTGATTTTTTTTCTTCTTATTTTTTCTATACACATCTTATAGAAGCAGTGTTAACCTTACCTTATATTCTCCCCTCATCATACCTCAGAGATCCACTCTTCCAAGTGAAATAAAATATGGGATTCTTTTTTGGTTACACTTGATTTGGGGGCCAAGCATTAAGCAAGGAAATGCATACTCAGCAGCACCAGAGCATTTCAAGAACACACCTTGTTTTTACAGGTTTGTCCCTCTGATGCAGGAAGTTTTTTTTGCCTTTTTTTTTCCCCTTTCAATTCCAAAGTTATTGTAGGGTTGTTTTTTCCTTCAGTTTTTATCAATCCAGCGTTTGATTATTATTATTATTATTATTACTAGTATTATTACTAGTATTATTTTGGAGAAATTTATGTCAAAATAGAGGTTTTTTGTTTTAAAATCAAAATCATGATTAAATGTGGGTGGTTGGTTTTTTTTGAGGTTTCCCATTTTAGTCATTGTGAAGTTATTCTTTTTCAAGACATGCACTGAACACCTCCAGCAAGCAGTTATCAAGCAACTGTAGAACAAAGCACTATTTGCTTTTACTCACCAAAAGAAAATGTTCTGTGCTAGAGTATCTTCCAGTTTTCTACTCTGAATAGCTTAGATTTCTCCATTATGAGAAAAATTTGCCTCTGATTACTGGAATGTCAGACTGCTTTGTAGTCCTCTAATGTCCCTTGATTTGGTCTAGCCAGTTAAAGGTCATGTTTCTTAACTTTTTGCACTTAAAGAGCAGATTCAGCCAGACAAGAGGAATGTCTACAGGGGGCTGTGACAGATACGCATAAACATTATGGCTATGACAATCTTTTTCCATTTGGAGGGCTATAAGATCATGAGCTACAGTGTGTGTCTACCTTTGAAGTGCCTTATGGAGAAGATGCTAAAATTTATGAAATTTCGAGTTACCAGTGTGCAGTAGTTGTGTATAATCAAGCTTTTTTCAGTGTTTTTCATTGTATCCAGCCTCTGCCTATCTTGACTTGCCACAATCTGTATTCCCATGCATCTAATTATATTTGGTTCGGTAGATTTTCATAGAATGAAAATTTATTCTGTTTAAAAAATAATGCAGTCTGAATCCCTTGTTTTAGAAAAATATTTTGCTTCCTTACGATTGGTGGCATTTTGGGATTTAAATGTATTGATGCTAACTCTTGGAACATATTTATAAGATAGGAAAGCATTACCGTCTCAGGGACAGCAGTATAAAGCAAAACAACATGATGGCAGTCAAGCTTGAAAACAGAAGCAGAATAGGCTATTTGATATATGTAGCAAGCCAAAGTTGTGACTGAAACCTGAATTCACTTTAGTGGAATAACAAGTGCTAAACAAGATCATATACTTACATGATGAAAGCAAATTTGACTACAGTCCTAAGCGTTTTGTGATGTGCTGACTACAAATCTATTTCAGGTTTTCAACAGCTGGAATAAAGAGAAGGACTCCTCTATCGTGAATAAATGTTTCAGTCTTCCCAGGATAATCTTTCTGGCGTGCTTCTGAAAAACTGCTTTCCCATGAGATTCTCCTGAAAGCTATTCACTCTTCCTAATGGTCATATCTTTTACTTTCTTTCTTTTTCTTTCTTTTTAACTAATGGTCACGAAAGAGAGAACTTGGCTCCAAACTAAAACAGAGCTGTGATTGTACTTTGGCTGCTTGTACAAAAGAAGCCATTAACAGAAAATTTAGACTTGAAAGAATTTTGATTTTGATATGGGTTACAAGTTGTGTTTATGGTATCTTCTTTGACAAAATTTTTAAGAGACAATAAGAAATCATTATTTTACATCAAAGCTTATGTTAAGATAGCATAATTATTCTGAGATTCTGTCTAGGGCAGACTTCTTCAAAAGAAAGAGAACAGCATCTAGTGTAGACCAAGGTGAGGACTATTTCTGATTTCCTTCTGATTACTGGAAGTCAACTTAAACCTGTAAATCTGAAAATCAGTGCAGCTGCCAAAACTTGCCATGTAGTAGTTCAGATTCTGTTATCTATATAAATGTTTTTCCTTGACTTATATTCCTGCCTTAAGAATTCACAATTGAAACAAATTCTATAGTTTCACTGCACAACATGCCAAAAATGCATTTTCATAAAACTCTTTTCAGTATTGAGTAATATTATTCTTTCTATTTCACTGGGTACCTTTTGACATCATGCTTATGATTGTTAACGTATGTTTTCATACTCTACCTTTTCTTCTACCTGAATTATTTTCATGAGTATGAATTGAAGTGAACTGAAAAAATGGGCCATTGCAAAACTATTTTGCTTAATTTACCAATATTTTGCAAAACAGTGGGACCACATTATGCAGTAAATGAGAGCAGTACAGTTATCAGACTTGAAGGCCTGGGCTCAAATTTCAATACTTGTGTAAGGATTTGAACCCATTCCTCCTACCTTTGGATAAGAATGCCTTACCCGCCATGACATGCTGGAAAGCCTATCTCAGCCCCTCTTCTTGGAAATTCTTACAATTTCCTGTAAAACTCCGCTTGACATGTACTGAGAAGGAAAGGAACAGTGTAGAAATTGAATTCTGCTGTTTGTGTCAATAGCAGAAATTGAGGAATGAACTGAAATTATATGTCCATACTTGTTTCTGAAGCCTCATGAACATAGCCCTTTGTTCAGCAAGCTAAACAAGTCATCAGCTGCTTACATATTCTGTACTAGTGTCATTCCCATTACTTATACTGAGCTGACAACACCAGCATTTTCCAATTATATTCGTGGACATAAGGCTTTTTTTTTTTTTCTCTTCTGAAAAGCATTCTCATTACTTTTCCTTGGTCATCTCCATTAGTTTAGCAATATCCTCTTTGAAAGGAGTAACAAGCTCTGCTTACAATACTGCAGGTGAGACTGACACAATTATAGGTCAAGCTGCATTTCTGATCTCTTAAAAGCGCACACCACTTAGATATGAAGCTTGTTGTCTTCATTTCCTTGGGGTGAGCTCATAGACTGAAAGAAATTCAAGATCAGATCTTCAGTGCCTTGTATAGCAAAGACAGTTACATCAGCAGCTTTTGTTCTGGGAGGATGGGATCAACAGTAAATGCAGTATGCCTTTGTAAATATCATTTGTTTTTATGAGTGTAAGCAAGGCATAATATCACAGATTTTTGCTAGAATGATAGACCTTCATGTATAGATCTGTTACATTCTTTTATCCTTCAATGTTATAAAAGCTTAACTGCTCAAGCGCTGTGTCTCAGGCAACTGGATAACCACTATCTTGACTTTATAGGGTGAATTTTTCACTTGTTTTTATCCTTTTGATATGCAAGTTTCTAACCATGGCAAACACGCTCTGTAGCATAACTAGAGGTTTGGAAGCAAGTTACTCATAGCTCGGGAGCCTCTTTACCCTTAAAATCTTGTCAGGTTATTTTATGTGGGGTTTACATCAGATTTCTACTGACTACTGTTAATTTGAGCAAATATATATGCACGAGGAGTCAGAAACTTGGCTTCTGATGAAGCTCATAGCTTTGAAATGTTACAGTACCTTTGTGAACTGCAATTTGTAGCATTTGCTGCTTCTCCTTGTTTTAAAGATGTTAAGAAGTGAGGTTATGAGCCAGACTGCCTAAATCCTGCCTACAATGGAATTAGAAGGCTTTAAACCCTGCTGAGTCCTGGACACTGATCCAGTCTTCTTACATACTAAGACTGTTAAATTCACAAGGCACTGAAATTCATTAGCTGCCCCCCTTCCCCCCCCCCCCCCCCAGTGTAATCTGAATGTTCTGTAGGCTCTAACATTTTGCCCATCTGTATGTACGGAGGAACATTTCCTTCTGGAGAATGGTGCCCCAAGAAGATATATCTAAGTTTAGGCAGAATGGTACCTGAGCCCTTGGAGAAGCCTCAGTTGTTAGAATGTGCAGTCTGTGTCTGGGTTCACCTTATATGAAAATGGCGCAAGGGAGACAGGGATGGGACCTAAGTTTCTGTCCCATGTGATAAGCAGTTTGACAAGGAAATGGCTTAATGTGAAATGAGTCATAACAGGAAATGGCCTTATGTTGTGCCAGTGGAGGTTCAAATTGGATATTAGGAAGAAGTTCTCAGAAAGAGTGGTGAGGCATTGGAACAGACGGTGCTCACTGCATCTGGAAGTATTCAGGAGACATGTAGATGTGGCACTGAGGGACATGGTTAGTGGGCATGGTGCTGGTGGGCTGATTGCTATCTAGATGATCTTCGAGGTCTTTTCTCAACCCCAACCTAATGAGTCTATGATTTGGGTAAATGAGTAAGTCCTCTCACAATTGAATGTTTTAACTAATAAACTGAACTTGAATTCTTACAGTAATTCTTTCCATTTTTATGTGATAGACACCGTGACATGGTGTCTAGAGATCCCTTGGGTAGAATATTCACTGGGGCACCCTGCTTAGGCATGGCCTCAGCTCTGATCAGATTGAATACTGGCATTCACTTCTTTCACACATTTTTAATACCATGGCATTTTGATCCAGCGCCACCATTCTGTGGCGTTACTGGGCACCTGTCATCAAAATGAAGTTGGTAGCTGAGGCTGAGTGAGTGGAGACGCCCAAAATTTTCTTGTTTCCTGTGTTCTCTGTGAATAAGATGAACTCCTCATTTAAACAGATTGGACTGACATCATCTGGAAATGTCTGTAGACCACATATAGGCAGGATAGAGAATGAAATACGTAAGCAAGTAAGAATGGGTATAGCTTTGTAAATCTTCAAAGGTACCTGACTCTCTCCATTGATTTGAAGAGAAACTGGGCAAACTAAACTACCTTCTCTCGCCAAACACATACGACCAAGGTGATGCAATATCTAAATTGAGCAGACTGGATAATACCTTGAAAAACAATGTTCAGTGGCCAGATGGTTGAATGAAAATGGCATGAGTCTCCTGCGGTATGAATACTGCAAATGGCAAAATTTCATGTTGCCCTTGCCAAGCAGAAATTTTGTATAATGAATTTTATTGCTGGAGGGAGGAGTCACATGTATAACCTTTTCTCTGACACTCCATGAACTCCTTCATCCAGAAGGTGCAGCAGCATACTTATTCCTTCTGCCCTATTCTTATTGTATTGTTCTCTCTCAGCTGTGCAGCTCGAGAGCGGATTATCTTGATGGACTCATATCAATTTCTGTATTTCTCTGTTGCTAGTTTATCATGGCATTCAGGGACAAACAGCAAAAGATTGCCACGTTTTGAGATATCACACCACCTCCACAGGGCAGTGGTTTTGTTTTCATTATTGCTAAATGACTGGTAAAATGTTATATATATATATATATATATATATATATATATGTATAAAACATAAATGCGTAACAGCTCACCTGAGATAGAGAGAAGTACTTACTTAAAAATATGAACTTCTCACACAGAGGATGGCTCTGAATATTTAGGAGATGTTTAGAAAAAAAAAAGGAGAAAGGAGTAGTTGTTTGTATTTGGGAGGTGGGGGAATGTTTTGTTTTTCCCCAGTGAGCATCAAACTTGTTGTTTCCATTTTAATGAACCGAGCAAGTGAATGAGATTGAGTTGTATAAATCTTATTCCATTTGACCTATTTGAAAAATTCCACGTGAACTTTACAAAATGCTTTTTCACAGAGGAGTGTTCACTGAAAGCATATCATGACCTACTGAATGAAGCCTGTTTAGATTCATTTAGAGTCCTTCCATATTTGCCAGGATCAACAAATGTACTGCCTTGCGTTCAGCTTGCAGATACTACTTTACTTTTGTTCAAATCACACTTAAATTATTAAATATGATGACCTTCCTTAGGCCAAGGAGAAGCTTGGTCCCTTGGAGATGAGTGATAGGCATTCATTTTATCTACATATTGCTCAATGCAATATTCATCTTTTTTGTCCACATTTATCTGAATAGTAACTGCCGTCTTGTATACACCCATGTATATTCTGACTTTATCCTGTTTCTTTGAACAATGATATTCCAATCCATGTGAGCACATTTATGTAATCCTTTTACCCTAACTCCATACTGCAGTATTTTTTTATTCTTTAGAAGGGATATGCAAATTAATTATACTTTACAACATATAATAAACACTAGCACTTAAAAAGTCATTATAGTGAGGATATTTTCCAATCAGAATAAACGATAGAACTACTGGTAATCTATCCATACCTTTTATTTTGGAGACCGATTGCTCTAACCTTTAACAAGGAGCTCCTGTATCTTCTTTGAGATTAAGCCTTGATATGACATTATGAAGAATCTGTACAGAAACTGCAACTTTTATAACATATCACTCTTATATTCACTTTTTTTTTTTTCAGTGGATGTTAACTTAAAGGTTTTGCCACAGTGTTTTCAAAGCAGTTTTCTATCATAAAATGTTTGACATTCCTGTTTGCTCCTGATCATTTGTTAACATAAGATTAGGCAGATTATATAGCCCAAGACTGAACTTTATGCGCCTTGAAGATTTTAACATCTACTTACGGTGGTAGAATTAACTCCTGATTACTGGTTAAAATAATCATTTTTCTAGATACTTAAAAGAATATTTTGCTGCTTTTTGACTTCATTTTTTTTAATAAAGAACTGATGATGTTGCTAAAAGCCCTGAAATAATTGTCTTCATGATTTCACTTGATCCTTAACCTTTTAATTTATTCTATAATAAATTTATTTAAATTGACAGACAGAGAGAGATCATGTTAAAAGTTTGTGGAAAAGCCAAGTCAACTCCTCTTTGCAGACCTCTCAGATGTGGTTGAGAGATTTTCCAATAACATGCTGTTTGCTATTGAAGATGAGGCATAGCGGAAAGGGAAAGTGGCTTCCTGAAGCCTAGTGTTTCAAGAGATGTGTCAGTTGGTTTTGAAGATCATCCATCCTCACCAATTGCAAACAAGCTTTCACCGCAGCTGGGCCTGGTTCCTTCCTCTGGATTTATTTGGCTGAAACCCTTCCCATTGCTTCTCACGTCTTCTGCTCAGGGGTGGTCTGGGCAAGGACTACACAGAGCCTTAGAGCTGCTCAGGGGAGCAGGGTTTTGCCAAATCCTTGAGGTATCTGGGAATTAAGGCTGCACTGAAGCCCTTTCAGTCTGGGTTCTGTGCACCTGGGTTGTGCAGTGCTGGGTCAGGAGGTAGCACAAATATGTTAAATAAGGCAAAACTACATGATATGCAATTGAGGCCAGCTTCATAGCCTTAAGTCAGTTTCATGCTGGCTGCAGAAGGACAGACGATGGTAGCCTTGGTACAGGCTTGATTTCTGGCATTTTTTTTTTGACGAGGATGAGTGCTTCATGTGCTTCATTAAAATAACAAGTCTGGTATAAGGAGCTATAATGACAAATTTGCAGGATTTGTTGACTGTTTACAGCACTTCAAAACTGGGGTCTCTTTTTTATCATCATCTAGAGAAATATGACTAACATATATGATTCTTTCTCCCTCTCCTGATATGCATTCTGGGAAAACATCCCTACCCTGAAACATCTGTCTTTCATTTGAAGTGAAACTTCTTTTTAAATATTGACTTTACGAACAGTATGGGAATTGTAAGTTCTGAACGTCTCCACTGATAATCTTGATCAACTTAATTTATTTGCCCTGTCATTGGCTTTAAATTACTAAGTGCCTTCTTGGAAGAAGGAGCATTTGCTATTCTGTGATAGTCTGAGAAATTCAGCGGTTTTTTTTTTTCTCTTTAATGTAGTGTAGCCATCCTGTGGAAGAATTGCAGAGACATGGCTCCAGCTGTGCTTCTTAGCTTCTGTAAGCAGAATCAAAATTGCATATAAATGGTTTAATTGCCCTTCAGTTTGTAATACTGCAAACTCAAGCTGTGACTAAATTTCTTTTCTGTATCTCTAAATATAGGGGGAATATTTTTTAATGTTTTATACATAACCATTCTTATTTATGTTGCTGTTTGTGGGCAGTAAGATAAGGTGTGTACCTCAAAAGACCTAGTCTTGGTACATGTAGCTCTACAAAGCTGCTACTTGACATTATTTTCCTGCCTGGGGTGACTCACTAGATTTTGATTAATGTTTTAAAAGAAGCCAACACTCATTAAATACAGAGTAGCTGTTATCAACAGCTACTACAAATGAACCCTAATGGGGTTATTGAATTTCATTTTACATATCAGGAACAGCTGGTCTGTTCAGAGTTCCCATTCAGCTTCTTACAGTCTACGTACTTGAGAATTTTTTGTACCACTGATGGGACCAGTCTCAAAATGTTGATGGCAGTAGACACCTCCTGGTGCCACCGTGGAAACTGTTAGAGGAGTGTAAAATCAGGGATAATGAAATATGACAACATCTCTATCATATCATTGAATTGACAGGTTTAATATTGTATTCACAAAAGCTTCTTCAGCTAGATGAAGAATTGCAGTCAAGCTTGTCCCTGATAGAAGGGGGAATTTGGCCCTTTTGTGAAGAAACACACCCTAGATCACATGGATAATATTTTCCTAGTCTTAGGTAGAACATATTTTACTTATTGTTTCAAATAAACAGTGTGTGCGTGGCTATACTATCATTTTTATTTTGGCAGGAAATTATTCTGACCACTGTTTTAATTCCATTTTGTCCTGAAGGGAAAGAAGGAGGAGATGAACATTTACATTTTCTGTTCCAGTGTTCGCTTAGAGATTAATGTCCATTCAACCGTGGAACTTCATCTTGCTGTATCAGCAAAAACCTGTCCAAAGTCTATGAAACTATGAATTTCTGTCACTTTGTATCCCAGAAGATATCATTATTCATTTAGCATAATGGATAGATTGTGATTGCTTATGCTAAATAACCTAGGCATCAGCTAGCTACTACCACAGAGTTAATGAAATGATGTGGTGAGCATAATGTATTGCTTCTATAATAGAAAAGTGTATGTATGTTTTTCAGTTTTTATTGTTAGATGAGAAAAGCATATTTAGTTCATCCAGTCCTGTACAGGAGCTGAGATAAGAGCATATGCATTTTTCATGAATAGAGTCAAATACCTGAGCAAATTATAAAAATGAAGCAATTGAAGTTTTCTATCTGTAGTCCCATAGTGACCCTACAGACTCAAAGTCTTCACAAGGAATCATACATTTGTTGTATTTTTCACCTTCACATGTGCAGTAACATACAGTATGTACTGTATTCCTGTCAAGGTCCTACTGAAATGAATTGGGTAGCTGTTAAAACAAAGGGCTCTTCAAAAAGAGTATAGCTGCTTTCATTAATAATGTGATTTTCAATTGCAAATGATGGTTAGTGTATGTCATGCTTATGTATGTCTAAAGAATGATGGTAGGCTGTGAATTTAATTTAACCAGATCTTCACTTCAGTCTAATTTAAATAAAACAAAGTTGATTTTCTCTCTTTTGTTCTTCTTTTTTTCTTTCTTTCTTTTTCTTCCACTCTTTGTTTTGATTTCAGAAGCAAAGCTTTATAAGTGAAGATTTTTAAAGGCGAAACTGCTAACATTATTCTTCTGCAAGTCCTATGTGTAATTTAGTAGCTTAGAAGAGATTCTAAAGTACATGGAACATTAACTTTACTTCTTATTTAAATCATCACACAGAATGGATAGAACTTCTTATTCTTAAAACTGTATCTATCTCTGCAGGTTCCTAGAATCATAAAAGGAATAAAAGTATGAGAAACCGATTGTGCTTTAGAGGGGATCATCATTCTCTTTTCTAGATATTTCTTAAAACCCCTTTGCAGTGCAAGAGCCAAACTCTTGTGTGATGCTTCTCTCAATTTCTCTACTTATGCAAAAGTTCTGCAAAGAAAATCATCTCCAATGCTTTCAGGGAGGAGAATATAACTCTGGGGGAGGCTTTCCTGTGACCGTTCTGTTGACATACCTGATCAGTGTTGCTGCATTACAGAGACCCACAACTAAGTTCATGTACTCTCACCAGAGAAGTTTATCCCAGAAGGCAGTTCCCTGCAAAAAGCAATGCTAATGACTGGCCAAAAGTGCTTTATTCCAAACATTCTAAAGGCTCTTTGGATATAGTCCAGTCTGAGTGAACACACTACTGTCATCCTCATTTTGCACTCTAGGTACTGTTAATCTGATTTATGTTTATGATGGAAGAAATATACAGTATCAAAGATGTGTTCCATGTTTACTTTCCCCACAAATCCCCAAAGAATATTTTCTATCATAAATTGCCAAAGGACGGGCACTTCCTTCAACATTCTGCCAACGCAGAGTTTGGTAGCAATATACTAGCAAAGGAGGTAAAAAGAAATAAAATGAGTGATAAGTATCGTTCTTGTTTTCATTTCATCTGAAGATGTTTCCCACACTAATATACTGCTGGCTTAAATACAAGTGACGGATAAATGTCAGGACAATTCACTTTTTGGACTCAATAAACTTGATTTTAACTTCTAAAATAGGAACCATAAAGAGTGCAACATTTTCTTTATTGCCCCTCTCTACAGGTCTTGTTGTGTCTACCTACATTTTCAGGATTTTCCTAAAACTCTTCATTTAACAAATGTAATCTAACCTGGGTGCCAACCCTCAACAGGTTATTTCAGGTTATTAAATGTTGTCTAGCCCTTGCTATGTAAGAGCACTGCTGAAATGCAGCCCCTTGCTGCGTAGGCTCATGCAGTGTAATCACTCTGAAGAACAGAGCTCTTCATGCAATGCAAATGTACTCCTTGCTGATCATAAACACTTCCACGTTACTACATGAAGTCAGTAAGAGCACATAATACTTAAAAAATTGAGAAGCCCTGATGAAGAATGAGTTAAATTTGGGGGTTTGGATTAGGTGACAGTCAGCAGCAGCTTGCTGGATTCTGGAGACTCTGTGGTATTTAAGGATCCCATGACCATGCAAGCTCTTACAAGTGCATGCACCTTACTGCAGGGAAGATATCTACTTTAACTGACCACAAGCAACAGGTTATGAGTGAAAATGTCCTTCTCAAAGCCACTGTCATGCATACCTAACTTGTCAAAGAGTGCATTGATAGCAAAGGAAATTTTTCTAGTAGTGAGGATCACAGCATGTGCTAGAGCAAAACAATGATAGAAAATAGTTTCATCTTTGCAAACTCACATTTTAAACTGACTGCCATCTATTTATGCATTTTTTTCAGAATTGATAGTATTTCAGGATCAAATCGACTGGCAAATACAGTACATAATTATGCTGCAAAAGCAGCATAATTGATTAAAAAGTGACCAGATGAGATTAAAAATTTCCAATGAAGGAAACAGCAGGACACCCCAATTACAAATACAGGAAAGAATTAATGCCTCGGTTCAATTTGCCTACAATGTGCAAATACTTAATTTGAGTTCTGTTGACTGAATAATCTTCCTATTTATCTGATAGAGCAATAGCTGGTTGTTTCTGAGTACCACGTATAGGAAATGCCAGTTAAAGTTTCATCTTAACATGCTTCTTCCTGGGAGCAGAATTCTGTTATTTGAAATGGGCTGTGTCTGATAAATTCTTCTGCAGAACCAAAGCAAAGTTCAAAAGAGCACTTTCCCTGATGGCATCAGCAGTGAGTCTGATGAAAAATCACCCTCATCAAATAGCTGAAAGGCTCAAGGGGATTATTGCTGTCTGGACAGATTGAATTTTGTGTTCAATCCTATTTTGACCAAAAGGAGACTCAAAACAACCACCACCACCACAACGAAACTTTTCTACCATCAAGCAGTCCTGTTTGTTAACCAGCTCCTCACTTCATGTGTTGGAGATGGCTGTCTTTTTATGTAAAGAACTTTGGCTGCAAGGCAGTCCCAAAGAGAAGATCAACATTAGGCTTACCTTTTAGGTCTACCTGTCTGTCTCCTGTTACATGCAAAAGAACCAGCTTATTTCTTTAAGGCTTTCTCAGAAGAAACAGCAGCCATCTAATGAAAGGCTTTGACTGATGCAGCAATAGAAACCAGAACTTACAAGAAACAGACATTTTGAATCTATGCATAATTTCAACATTTGGAGTGTAGGTTGTTAGCAGATTTATGCTAATAAAAAATGGAAAAAAAAAAACAAATTTCAGTTTCCTGTTGTAGGGGAAATGCTAAGTCACAGCCTGAACCAGTGACTGAGTGCCTGGTGGGAAGGCAGGGCCAACCCAGGGGAGCTCAGGTGCACGCAATGCACCTGAGTGACTGGAAGGGGTGGAGCCATGATCTACCCCTTTCCAGACCTCATTTAAGGGTTGGCAGTGGGGGTAAGGGTATCTTGCTGAAGATCCCTTTGTTCCTTAGGTTTTCTGAAGGTGAGCAGTTTCTTTCATTTCTCTGCATGCAGCTATTGTGTTTGAGCATATCCTTACTTGTTGCAGCTTAGAAGCTTGCTGCTCTGCTGTTATTGCTGCTCTTTCCATCATGTTACGTGTGAAATACACATTCTTTTCCCTTCCCGTTAATTATTTCCAAGTTTTGATGGTTTTGTTTTTTCATTAATGTTACATCCTATATAAAAATTTAAAGTAATGCCAGTCATAGGCACCTAGTTACTATTAAAGCTCAATAACTTGAAAGGCATGACTGAAGTACTATCGAAGTTTGACTTTTGACTTTCTTCCAATGAAGATCAATCTGCCAGTCAACATAACTTTACAAAATAGAAAAAATATAGAAGTTCCTTTTTAAAGGAAAACTGTCATACCAAATACCTTCTTGTTAGTTAAGAGAGAGCTTTCCACTTTTCAGGTGCTGTATTCCCAAAAGTGGTATTACTTGGTGATGTGTGTTGTATTTAATTGAGGATTTTGGTTAATATGCCCAGTCTTTAGAAGGAATGCATCTGAGGAAGTGGAAGACAGTACGCGCCCTGAAATGTTGAATCCTTGTCCTATAGTGTGATGCTAAGTAATTCTTTAAAATCACTTCCTACAAGAAAGGGAATCACCAATTTTTATGAGGCAGAGGATGAAAAATAAAATATGTAATAACAGAAGTGTGTCCTAAGAAGTCCTTTATTTAGCATAGGTAATGCTCTGCCTTTCAGTGCGTAATTTCTGTGCTTAGTGCCAGCCTTTATTTCACTCAGCAGGAGCTATGTTTGTACAGATCCAGGTGTAGAAGTGCCCAAATGAAAAAATTCTCGATAGTACTCAACTTTTCTAAGACAAGTGCCAAATACACATTTATACTAAGGGCTCTATCATAGTTGGATAGAGGAAAGTTCAGTATTATTCAGGGGAATGAACTTAACTTATGTTTGCATCTCTTTTTTTGTTGTCAAGAGGAGCTTACTGTTAAGCTTTCTTAATGCCACAGTAATATTCTCTGAACTGGGTGATTGTCAACAATTCCAGAGTATTAATGACAATTCCTATTGGCTAGTCTGACATAATGTCTTCTAAGTTAAAAACACCTGTGATTTGTCTGGGGTCAAACTTCAGTGAATCATAGAGTTGTCTGAATTGGAGGCTACACTTAAATGTCATCTGGTCCAAGTCCCTTGCGATGAACAGGGGCACCTACAGCTACATCAGGCTGCTCAGAGCCCCATCCAGTCTGGCCTTGAAAGCTTCCAGGGTTGGAGTGTCCACTACCTCCCTGGGCAACCTGTCCCAGTGCTTCACCACTCTTTATTGTAAAATAGGTGGAGACTGCTTTCTATCCAGTCTCAGTCTCCCCTCTTTTAGTTTGAAAGCACTTCCCTTGTCCTTTCTCCTGGACTCTTCAGTTTCTCCAAAGCATAGTGATACTTTACCCTACTTAGTAATGGTGTTCTGCTGCCGTGGTCTTTCCTGTACACTCAGTGACCATGCAGAAACTTTGCCCAGTGTGTGTTTGCCTGACCCATTTCTGTGAGGTTTCTGATCACTGAGCATAACGCAAGCAGATGCCTGCTCTGGTTTTGCAAACAGTGTAGCTTAAAGCAGCAAACATGCTAGCTAATGAGTCTTTGCATTGAGCCAGATTGATTACCTTAGGGATGGCACCAGCAGATCCAACGGCACAGCTATATCTCTTGGTGCCTTTGCTCCCTTAGTGCCACTGTCATCAGAGGAGCACAGAGAGAGGGAAGCTTAGAGATGAAGCAGAGGGGAAAATTTCATGCTGTTAGGAGCAAGCACACTAACATCTGCAAACCTAAAGCAGACAATCAAACAAAAAAGCACTACAGAAGAGGGTAGATTTTTCTCAAGGTAGTTTGAATGCTGTTGGTGAGTGTACTGAGTCACGTAGCTGGACCCAGAGGCATCTGTAGCATACATGTGTGCTCAGGTGCAAATCTGCCTCTGAGAGAGATCTGTGACCTGCAATGCCCAGGGAGCCTCGCTGTTACCATTTGAGAAGGCACCCATGTGGGAGTGTTCATAAAAAGGTGCCTAAATGTGTAAAACTTCTCTTTTGGGTGAAATATGAATTGAACTCAAAACTTATTACAGCTTTGCAGGAAGCATGTCAGCCTTGTCTTCTTCCTCTGCCCCTTTCTTACATCCAAGTAGTGAAGTTTTACCCATGTAACTCTTCAAAAGCATTGCTTTGAAATCGTACACTTAAATAGATGTAGGATTTTGGTTTAGCACTAGCTCAGGTCTAGCACTGCCATACAGACTGTGAAGTAAAAATGACTGTGGTATTTGCTGGGCTGAGGCAGTGCAATGGCACAGTTCAGATATCAAATACAGCAAATAATTTCAAGATTAATTCACTGGAGGAAAAAAAGCACCAAATCCATTTGGATTTTAAAGTGAAGGGAATTGCGATCTGCCTGCATATATTTTGCAAGGAAACCATGGGGCTAAACCATTCCCTAAAATTACTCACTCATAATCGCAGCCAAGATAAAGAACTTCAAGAAGAATAAATGCAATAGTAGCTTTAATTTTAAGGAGAGTATACTGAAGCTGTGTACCAGAGCAGCAGGCTCAGGTGATAGAAGGCAGCCATTGTTCTGTGGCACTGAAGTGCTTCCAGATTGCATGATATTATCAAAATGTTTCAGCGAGCTGGGAGGATGGCAGTGACTCTTGAGCCTTTCTACACAGACTTCCAAGCTTCTTGTATATCACGATCTTTTACTGATTTTCCTCTCACTCAACACACAGGAGAAAAAAAAATCAGGAAAAATTGACAAATAGATTATTTGCTTTCCCCTTGTGATAAATTTTATTTTGTAGTCCTCCTTCCCTTTCAGTGTGCATTCAGTATTTACTGCTCATCACTCATTTTTCATTAAATATCACTTATGCTGAAACTGGGTTAATGGTAGGAACATCTATGCATGAATATTTTGTCAAATTGGAAATTGCTGAATGCAGCTCTCAGAGAAAATCAGAGTTCATTACTAAATTAAGCAGCCCTGATTACAGTTTTACTTTGTGTTAGTGGTTGCATCTGTATTAACCATGAGGATAGTCTGAGTGTCACCCGTTTATATTTTCACAGTGCAGTGAACACTTTAGTGTGTGTTATATGCAATTGTTTGAACATCCATCTGGACACTGCTGTACGCACTGGTTGCATATATTCTTGCAGGTTCCAATAGTCAAAATCTAATCATTATTCCACTCTCTGTTGCAACAACTCACTTGCAATAGCTTGCATACAGCAGGATTTTCAACCTTGTGCTAAATGCTCAGGCTCCATATATCATGCACAGGAGGAATTTCAAAGAAAGATTTGTGGAAAAGACCAGTTGAGTGGGAATCCCTGTGAATTAGTTAGAAGGCAATTGGGTGAGGTGTGTACAAAAGAAGGATGAGTCCCAGTACCTGACCAAGCTGTGACAAATGTCACATCTGTCTTCATGCCTTGTTGCAAAGCATTGAAAAGTACTAGAGCTGGGCACCTGATAGGTCAGATCAATTTAAGTAGCCCATGCTGTACTGCCAGAATTCAGCTGATCTGTGGTGGAAATTCTGGTGCAAGGCACCTGAACCTAGGTGTTCAGGAAACTGAACAGCAAGTGACCAACACTGAAGAACATCAGTGGCACTTCCAGGTCCTGATGTCTTCTAAGGACAGCAAGCCACTCATTGACTGTGTACATAGAATTATAGAATCATTTGAGTTGGAAGGAACCTTTAAAGGTCGTCTGTTCGAAGTTCCCTGCAATGAACAGGGATGCCTATGGCAAGTAAGGTTGCTTAGTGCCCTGTCCAGCCTGATCTCAAATATCTTCAGGGACAGGATATCCACGTCTCTGGGCAACCCATTCTAGTGCCTTATTGTAAAACACTTATTCTGTATATCCAGTCTAAATCTCCCCTGTTTTAGTATGAAACCATTTACCCTTGTCCTATCACAACAGACCCTGCTGAAGAGTCTGTCCCTTTTTTTTATAGCTCCCTTTTAGATGCTGAAAGGCTGCTATCAGCTCTCCCCAGAGCCTTCTCTTCTCCAGGCTGAAGAGCCCTGTCTCTCTCAGCCTGTCCTGCTGTACAGGTTAGCGGATCACCTGCTAGGGACAAGCTCTACAGAGAAGGACCTAGGTGTTCTGGTGAACAACAGGTTGGCCACGAGCCAGCAGTGTGCTCGTATGACCAAGAAGGCCAATGGTATTCTGGGGTGCCTTAAAAAGAGTGCAACCAGAAGGTTGAGGGAGGTGATCCTCCCGCTCTACTCTGCCCTGGTGAGACCACATTTAGAATACTTGTACAGTTCTGGGATCCCTGGTGACAGGAATCTCCTGCGAAGAGTCCAGTGGAGGGCTGCAAAGATGATAAAGGGCCTGGAGCATCTCCTGTATGAGGAAAGGCTGAGTAACCTGGGACTGTTCAGCCTGGGAAAAAGACAACTGAGAGGGGATCTGATTAATGTTGATAAATACCTAAAGGGAGATTGGATGCAAATGGATGAGGCCAGGCTCTTCTTGATGGTGCGCTGTGATATGACAAGGAGTAATGGCATAAAACTTGAACATAGGAAGTTCCATACAAACATGTGGAAGAACTCTTTACAGTAAAGGTGATGGGCTGCCTGTTCCAGTGCTCCAGAGGGGTTGTGAGGTCTCCTTCTATGGAGATATTCAAGACCCATCTGGACACATACCTGTGTGATGTACTGTATGGTACCTGTTTTAGCAGAGGGCTTGGACTCAATCTCTAGAGGTCCCTTCCAACCCCTGTGATTCTGTGACTTACTGACAACATTTTGGATCCCATTATTTGCTAGTACAGATGTAGACATAGTTTCTCTGAAATGAAGCAAGGAAATGTTTCCAGACCAGCCAGTGCAGCGTGACCACTCAACCATGCTCTCATGCTGTGCAGCAATGATACGGAGCTGACTGTAATGTGGTGACCATGCAGTGTCTTTGATTTTCTCCTATGAATACCTCTTTCCGAATTATTGGCCTAACCCACGCTTCTGACAGAGTGGAAACCCATGAGTCACTCTGTTGTTTAGCTGGATCAATAGATAATGGTTTCCCCTCTTTAGCAGCTATATTACTGAAGAGGGTTTTAGTTATAGATTTTCTCAGACATGATTTCCATGAAAATGTAGTCATAGAGAGCAGCTTCTTCAAAAAATGTATTTTTTCCCATTAGACTGTAACAAGCAGGAAAGAATGGGTCAGAAAGGCAAAGCTGAAATACCTGTTTTTTTTCCTAAGCCTAGTATTTTTTTCAGAGTTAGACTTTAACTTATCTGGATCCTCTTTTCAGTGGCCTTTAAAGATCTTCTGAGCCTGAGCTTGTTAAGTGCTTTTCACACTTGTATGCAAGTCCAAACCTACCAAAAAGTTATCATGGCTTAATTACCACAGTGTTCATGCCACCACTCTGCATTGAAAGTGTACTTTGAGAAGTCATATTCTGGGACATCAGAGAACTAGCTCTTCAGGCTAGTTGCAGACATTAACTTTTATGTTGTACAAACAAAAGCTGCAGTTAGCTCTTGATTATTCTATAGATATCCTCAAGACAACCCCCAAACATACAGCAGTATAATTTTTGTATATCAGACACAGTGATATTCACAGACTCAAAAGTCTGTGAATATCCACCATCACTTTTGTCTCTCATTTGCTTTTTTATTTTGTCACTTTTCATCTAATATTTTCCAGTTCTCACCTTCCTCTTCTTGTACTGAGCGGTTCTGCCACCAGTATTGATCTGTTCCTAGAAAATGTAACTTTCAGCAGAAGTTTTCCCAGCACTTCACATTTTGTGTTCTTTAATACAATTGCCAAGCCAGAAGGAAGTTTGAGGGATGTTGGGAAAGAGATGCAGGGATGTAAGTGTTCCTGGAGTGTTACGTCAGTCTCCAGAGCTTGCCTATAGTGCAGGTCTATGCTGCAATTTAGTGCCACAGCAATAAAATGTTTGTTATCTGTCAGCCATCCTGCCAGGCATACCATTTAGTAATCACAGGCTGTATCACCCAAACTGGAGCCACACTGGAGTGATTTTTCAAGGCATAAGTATGGCTCAGCAATTTCAACTTAGTAATTCTGAAGTGAGACACGCTGCCATGTGTACTAATGTGTGAGAGAAATTGTGAAATGGTGCATACTTTACATTTTGTTGTATTAGGGTGGTGCCTATGATGAAATTTGCCCAAGAATGTCTGTTACTACAGTGTCTCCTGAATCTAGATTTGGGGTGCTAGGTACTGCTTCATGCTGGTTCTTAAAAGAAAAGTTGTTTTTATGTTTATAGCAGTTTTTCAACTTTCTTGCTTGCTATAGAATGATTTTTCCAGTAAGACAAACTGCTTCTTTTTATTCTAAACTCTGATCAAGGTTTTTGTGACTAAAATTATGACATATCTTCCCAGAAATTGATAAGTGATTAAGATTCAGATTTTTGCCTATAAATAGGATAAAGGACAGTACTGAAGGTAATGAGGAGCACACATTTTCACATATTTAATGTAGTAGTGGTGCTGAAAATGGGTAATTGAGGATCAGCAGCATGAATCATTGAGAGAGATATTCTTGATTCTATGAATATTCTTATTAGCTCTTATGAGGCCAGTGCCATTTAAGGGGGCACCTGGGTTCTGAGGCTAAAGCTTTTGTAGGTAGCTAGGACTACAGGATTCTTCATGTTAAGGCTTTCTCCTTTAATGACTCCCTAAATGAGCCCCCCATTAGGAAATTAAGTGTGGCCAGCTATACTGGGCAAGTATCTGCTGTCTGTTTTAGTACCTGGCTGATTGGCCATCATGGCCTGATTTAATGCTTATTTATGTCAGAATGTTGAGCCCTTTGACGACTCTAGATGAAGCTGAGGCAACTGAACGCTGAGAACTTCTGGCTTAAATTAATACTGGTGGTCTGTGCTTCATGTGTGAAAGCTGTGTTTGTGTGTTCAGTCTCAGACTGAAAATACTTGGTTATGTTCAGATCTCTTTATTTTTTACTGCATGTAGAGAGAGATGGGGAAACAAATTGTATATGCACTCTGCATAGAAGTTTTAGGTTTTCTTTCTTCTCAGAAAATATTTATATGCCTACCTGGGAGGCTAAGCCCAAAATTCCTATATGATTGAGTAGTTAGAGCTCCTGTCAGCAAAGTTGTCAAATGTGTGTTAATATATGGTGCTCTGGTGAAGCTATCTAAGTTTTGGTACTTGCTAAACTGTGAAGGATTTGTTTCCCATTGGTCAGATGTCATCTATGATTCAGTAAGATTTAGCTTAGGGATCTTTTCCTCTGCTTTTTGGCAAACAATCAAATCCAGCTCTTTCATAGTCCTCTGAGAAACATATCAAGCTTATCAAGATTTCTAGTACCTCACATTTTTTCCACTGTGTTTATTGAACCCTGTAAATTCCAGCTCGTTCTGCAAAAATATTTGAGCTGTAAACTCACACTGCAAGGAGGAGAAAGTCATATCAATTTAAACCAAAATATGTGTTTTGGCAATTAGGCATTATTCCATACTAATGTCTGTGGAAGTTTTTCAAGCTTCTGCTTCTTGATCAAATTAGCTGAATATATTAAATGAGATAAGAAATGGCTTACAGTGCTCCTTTGTCTAGAAGTTTGGAAGACCTCAAAATGCCATACATTTTCCTTTCTTATCTTGTCTCTTGACGCACTCTTTCACTACCCCATAGTGCATTTTGCTTTACCTAAGGAAAAATGGAAAGTGCAGTCTGTGGCCAGTGTAGCCAATTTGACCTTATTAACTCTACAGTACTTGAGTCACCTCCTACCCAGAGAAACCCAAGTGAGATTGTTTAATCCCCGTTCTGCTCACTTCCTTTCTAAACGGGTTCAAATTCAAGGACTCTGTTCTAGCACATTTTGAGCACCAGTTTTAGTTCCCAAAGCCCCTTCTGGGAGGATCTTGTCCTTTTACATTCTGATGTTTCATCTTCTGTTAGTAGAGGTGTGAATTACATGTGGCCTGAACACTGACTGTCCTTTCATGGGGCAAAATGTGCCTGGAATTTATTAAAATGACTTACTCTTTTTTTTCCTGGAGTCTTTTAGGAAACTTGAGGCTTGGAAAAGGGGTTTGATCCAAAACGCAGAACAGAAAAGAAACAGAAGTTTCTGTGACTGAGTGGGAATACATTGCTGAATAAAAAGAGGGATTAAGATAAGATCATTATGTATATTATGAATGGCAATGCATTCATTGGCTTTAAAGAGTCCATAGAATTCTCTTTTCTGACCTGTAGGTAGCAGGTGATGGGTACAACTACAGAAAAGACATAGAAACCAGTGAACCAATGTAGAAAGATTGTTTTTCCTTGACTGGCATTGTATGTTTCTAGCTAATGAATGACTTACAATTGCTAGGCACTGTAGCGGATCTTATTTACAGCTCTATTGATTTATTTTTTTGTTATCATGAGTGCCATCATTGACTTCCCTAGCTTTAGATGAATGATTGGTAACTTAATGAATGAGAGCAGTTCATGAAAACTCATGATTGGAAAGAAGAACAAGCTAGTGCAAGCTGTGTGATCGCAGGTAACTAAAATAAAGACTTGTAACATTTCTTATTAAAAATATGTATCCCATTTGTGAATCTGATTCTGTGACTCAGTTAATATTCAGAGAATGAGAAGTGTGTAAATAAATGCAGCATGAGAAGTCAGAAGATACCAGCCTGGACTGGTATGTCAGACTTGTGACCTATCCCAACCCTGCCATCCATATGATCTGATGCCAAGCTGTTGAATCATTTTCTCTTGGTGCTATGTTCTGTTTTATACAAATTAATTTGGAGGAT
This sequence comes from Pavo muticus, assembly GCA_016647715.1. Taxonomy (NCBI): domain Eukaryota; kingdom Metazoa; phylum Chordata; class Aves; order Galliformes; family Phasianidae; genus Pavo; species Pavo muticus. The sequence goes on along the minus strand of JACDJE010000110.1, from coordinate 698,621 downwards.
AGTTTTATGTTTTTGAGGAAGTGATAAAATGCATCCCAGATTCTGTCAGTATAAGAGGATATTCACACAACACAGAACAGAAAATCTCAAACCTCTTATTCATATTTGCCTTGAAACACTAGATCAATACTGAAAGATGGAATTCTACTACAACAGATGAATATACATTTTATATGGCAACCCCTGTAATTAAGGTGGTGTAATGCATTCTTTAAATGTTTCCATTGAATCTGTTGTAAAGTAACTTGTCAGGAAGCTGATTTTTCCATTTGCGAAATGTTTCAGGACTGCAATAGTTCTTTCATTTAGTGCTTGTATAGCCCTGTTTTTCTCCTCACCCTTCACCACTTAACTTCCCCCACCAAAAAGGAGGAGTTTTCTAAATGTCTGTCTGCCTTCCAGCTGAGAGGAGCCAATAGTTCTCTTGTAAGAGAGGCCTTCTGGTCAGGTTAACTTCTTAAAGTAAGATTTTCCTAGTCAAACTGTGTTACAAGAAGTGAAAATTTTGTTTGTAAGACACAAATTAAGAAGCACCCTGTTTCTGAGAAGGACAAGTCTATAGGAAATCGTTATTAATCAAAGAAATAAAACATGATCAGGAAATAGTTAATGTAGAAAGGGACTTTTTGATTTTTCCAGTATAAAATATATTTACATGACTTACATTTGATTCATTGGTAACTTTGCTGATTAGGAAGGTGGTCTCCCATAAGATGTGAAACAAACTCTGAGAAGTTGCCTAGGGAGTGAGGATAGCTTGTGTAGAAACTCTTGTACCATTGTATTGGGAAAATCAATTTAGAATATTTCTTGTTCTGAATTAGTGTTTTCTCTGTGACTTGACAAGCAAGTAATAGTCTTCAAAATGTACATACAGGATCCCCATCTTTTTTCTCTCTCTATTTTTCCCCTCTTCTTTTTCTGTCTCTTTTTTTATTTCTGCTGTGGAATATTTTATTTCAAAGTCTTAAAAAATGGACCATGCACATTTTGGGACTAACTTTGCCCTTAGAGTGTAGACCCTGTTAATTTCTCTGCTTAGTCATTTCTACCGATGGAAAATGCAGTCAAAGATTTTTCTTTCCATGGGACAAAACATTTAATTCCAGATGCCTTCAGCTGATAATGAAACCTTAAAAGGAGCTAAAGACTTTCAATGGTATGCTTTCCAAAATGCATAAGTTTGTGTTTCCACATCCTACAAGGACTGAAATAATTACTGCAAAATAATTTATATCCTCCAGAAACATGCATGGAGTAGATTTCTTGGTTTCACAGTTGGATTTAGCAACTTTTCAATTTTTAATATATTCCCATTAGTAAAGACCTTTTTCTCTTCCAGCCTACACAGTAGTGAAGTGTTTTATCCTTACAATTTTCTGTAGCAGAAGCCAGGGCCACGTGAGCAGTCCTACCCATAATTACACAGTGAATGGAAATCTAAGATTCAACCTGCGTACATTCCACAGATGGTTGTTTGTTCAAAAATAGGGGTTACAATAGGGATTAAAACGGGTTGCTGGAACGTTGGTGTTATACATGACAAAGAAGCGGAGTGAGTATGGAAAGTGTAAGTCCAGTGTAACCATAGCATGAAAGTCATGAAGCCTCCCCACAAAGATTATATTGGTGTTTGTTTTTAAATCTGAGTCATAGGTAGTTATTTTGTTGGTAAAGCATGTGCTTCGGGATATGCAGTGCAAACATGCAAGCGCTTGTGAGCAGTCACACTCGGAAAACACTCTGAAGTTGGCTTCTTTCAGAAGTAGAGTGCGCTGAATAAACCTGGCACACCAAGCAGCATGAAGATGCACAACTGGCTCAGCTGAGGGTATAGGTTTCCAGAATCAAAAATGCCCTGTAAGTAGACAATACTTGATCACAGAATGGTGCCTCTTTTCTTCCCTCCAAGCTAAATGAGAAGATTAAAAAAAATCATTGTGGAAGGAAAGGGAATCTTGGTCTGTCTGGTATCACAACAATGTTACTCAGGTAAAAGTTTCAAATGTGAGTTTATTTTCTCCAGAACTCTTTTTTTAATGTATACATGTCAGAAAAAAACCATGGGAAGATCAATGCATCCATTCTCCAAGAGGCTTCATTTAGTATTTTGCAAAAGAGGAGACACTTTTTTCAGTCTGTCATTTTCATGTTGTATTTCAAGTGTTGCTTGTAAATGTTTGTTGCTACCAATTTAGAGTTCTAGGAAATATGCCCAGCACCAGGTTATTGCTGTCCAGGGTATTTTTTCCTAAGGGATCATGCACAAAAATTTGCACTAGGTTCTAGGATATGATAGAATCAATCCCCAGTTACTATGAAAAATAGTACAGGAGGATGCTTACAGCACTTTTTTTGTAGAAACTGTTAAATCAGATATTTACTCAGTTTCTCATTAGAGGCTATTCAGAACTGTGCTGACTCATAAATGGATTATACAATAAAGCATGAGTATAAAAATGACAAAATTGCAGATTGAAATAAGATGAAAATATACTTGTTCTTCTGGGAGTAATAGAATTTGGGGAAGATGTTTTGTGCCCTTCATGGTATTTCAAAAGATTTAGGATAGATCTGGGAAAACTGTAAAGCTGTTACAAGCAACTTTTTAAAAAAAAAAAAAAAAAAAAAAAAGAATAACTTTGGTACATATGCCAATGAACACCTTGAATGGTCTCTGTAATTAGCTATTGCTTAGCTGGGGGCAATCACTCTCCAGGTTATTGACTTTTTCTGAGCTCTCTGGAGAGGCAGTGCCCAAAGCCCTGTGTTACAGGCATCGAGCTCATGTGTAAAAGATGCTCTAGAAACATGCATGCTGCTTGGAAATCTGCTCTGACCTGCTTCTTAACACCACTGTCTGTTTCATCTTTATCTTGCTTTCTGCTGGCCTCAAGATCTCATTGCTGCTATCCTTGCTTATATTCACTCTGCTCCCCTTTTGGGACCCTCTTTACCACTTGAATTTCTGTAAATAACAGGTTCTGGCCCAATTCCTGACTGTATTCCTCAGTTTATATATAGTACTTAAGGACCCTAACAGTCTTTCATTGAAATGGTCGTGCTCTTAGTGCCCCGATCCTCCCTAACATCATTAATCTTTCCACATTATTTTTCACTTTAGCTGCAGCTGGGACTGCATCTCCAATCTAATACTTCAGCAGGGCTTGCCAGACAGGCTGTGGGTTTCAGACAGGCTGCACAGAAAGTGCTCCAGTATGACATGAGAGTGCGTTGTCTGATTACAGCTCAAATCAGTAATGTAGATCATATTTCTTTTCCTACATATGATACTCAAATCTCCACCTAGTAGTAGAAATCAGATGACAGTGTTAGAGTGATGGAAAACTGCTTCTCTTTGCTGCAACTTCTGTGTTCCATCAGTACAAAATGTTGACTGATATCTCTACCTTGTTTCTAGAGATGTGTGTAAACATGGACTTGGCATGCAGTTTTATATTTGAAGATGTTCCCATGAATGTTGCTTACAGGAAGATGTTTTCAGTGCATTCATAGTGGAAAGGAGGTCATGTATCTTCTGTGTCTGAATTAGCGTTCTGAGTGATCCTGCACCTTTACTTGGATCTCCTGTAGCTGTTACATGTATTCTGCACACATGCTCCCAATGAGAAGTAAGCAAAATCCCAAGGAATTATGAACACTTCTGTTCCAGTAAAATATCCAGCATACTTTTTAGGATTTGCAGAGTGAATTTGAAGCCTAAAAGATGCTAAGGAAGATCAGGTCCATTAATATAATGTCAGTCTACCTTTAAAAATGAGTAACTGAAGCAAAACTGGAAATCACAAAGATGGTGTGAGGAAAAGTATGTATTTGCCCTGTGTGTTAGAGGGAGCCTTGTAGATACTTGAAGGGATCTCACTCAGGGTACTTTCTTTTCTCTCTAAGTAGAAGAAAAAGTTGACAGAGTAGTAGTTTTTTTATTAAATGTAACTTTAAGCTTGTTTATCAGCAATATAGTCTCTTCTGAACTTCCTGCATGGATTCTGGTTCCTTTGAATGCTGTGAAAGAAAATCACAGGGAAGTGTCTGGGCTTCACTTGTGATACCCTTTCTTCTTAGTTTTGGAAGTGTGAAATGTTTAATTTGAGCAGGTTGATGACAATAAGAGCTACCTGGCCGAACACTTTTAATGGAGGCTTGTTCCAGGTGAATACTTAATAGCCTCACAGTGTCGCAGAATCACAGAATGGCCTGAGTTGGAAGGTACCTCAAGGATCATGAATCTCCAACCCCCCTGCCACAGGCAGGGCCACCAACCTCCCCATTTAATACTAGACCAGGCTGCCCAGGGCCCCATCCAACCCGGCCTTGAACACCTCCAGGGATGGGGCATCCACAACCTGTCTGGGCAGCACCTTACCACTCTCATAGTAAAGAACTTCCCCCTGACATCCAACCTAAATCTTCCCTCCCTCAACTTAAAACCATTTCCCCTTGTCCTGCTATTATCTATCCTTTCAAAGGGTTGACTCCTCTGCTTTTTATAGGCTCCCTTTAGGTACTGAAAGGCTGCAGTGAGGTCACCCCGCAGCCTTCCTTTCTCGAGGCTGAACAAGCCCAGCTCCCTCGGCCTGTCTTCATAGGCGAGGTGCTCCAGCCCTCCGATCGTCTTTGTGGCACTCCTCTGGATCCTCTCCAGCAGCTCTGTCTGTCTTGTATTGGAGGCTCCAGACCTGGACACAGTACTCCAGATGGGGCCTCACAAGAGCAGAGTAGAGAAGGACAAACACCTCCCTGTCCTTGCTGGCCACCCCTCTTCTGATGGAGCCCAGGATACCATTTGCTTTCTGAGCTGCAAGAGCACACTCCTGGCTCATGTGAAGTGTCCTAGTGTTAATGTTAGCTTTCTGAAAGTAATCGTTCTTGGCTGTATTTTCCTTTCCTGGCTCATTTGGAAAAAAAAAAAAAAAAAAAAAAAAAAAAAAAGATACCTCAAATCTGCGTTTTGCTGTGTGCTGCAGCGCCAGCACCTACCTGTGCCCTGCTCCCTGATGTGGCTGTTGGCTGTGAGGTGACCCCAACCACAGACTGGTTTTGTTACACATGTGCTGGGCAGCTGACAATGGTATACCAAGGAGGCAATGGCAGAAAAGGTGTGGGGAAGTGGATGGCAAAACTGCTCAGATAGATAGCACTGTTGCCAGTAGTTGGCCACAGTTTATGACTACCTGGGCAGAAAGCCTTGCTCTATGTGGGAAGGTAAGATTAGGTTCTAATTAAATACCTGCAGGTGAATCACTGCAATAGTCAATGTGCAACAGCCATGAGAGGAAAAATACAGTTAGAATGGAAAGGTTTTATTGAGGCAACTGAGAGCGTATTTGACATGCTGCTTAAACTGATCCTGTTAGGCAGAAGCCAGAGAAATTAGTTTTAAAATAAAAACCGTGGTGGCATAGTGAGCAGGACTGGCTGAAACTTATACCTTCTCTTTCTGTGATAGATCACATTTTCAAATAGGGCAATCTTAATTGACATTACAATCAGAAGAGTCAAAATAGATGGTCAAAATAGATATCCAGGGCTACAAAAACTGTTTCAACAGATCCAGGGCATTCAGCTTGAGGAAGCATTTATGTCCTTGACTTGAGAGAGAAAAATATATATAAAAAATCTTTGGGTTTATATTTTACAAGAAAACAACTTTTCTACCTATACTTTACAACCATTGTCCTCAACTAATTTGATCTCTTGAACAAGAGAAGCTAAAGAGTTTCATCCAGTGATCAACTGAGACGTCTCTACTTTCTTCTGTTGTTCCAAGCTTAAATTTTCTTTTAAGTGCTTAACAATGAAAATTGTTACGATGTACTACCTTAAATGCATATCTGTCTTTGGTTTTTGATTATAGTGCATCTTGTTTACATTGTCAATCCATTTTGTGTCCTGAAGCAAGGTATAACAGTAAGAAAAATGTTCAATAAAATAAACTTTGAAAAATTAGAAATCCAGAAAATTTTCTGAACCAAAATAATAAAAACTAAGATGGCTTTCAATTTTTGTCAAAATAAATAACCTGTATGCAAAGTAAATATTTTAAAATTTGAAGATCTAACTTGAAGTGGGCAGAGAAAAATCAAGAATTTTAAAACTAATGTTATTAGAATAGAAAGTAGCACCAATGAGCTCAATTATACTTGTATAATTGGTCAGCTCTAGGTATGTGTGAGAGCAGAAACATGAAGCAGCCCCAGTGCAGATCACACAGCAGACCACCAGGCTAATGGCACTGCCCTGTAGCTGGGTCTTTGCAGGGAGGAAGCCTTCTTTTCTCTTGCTACATATGTGGTCATAGTCCATACCATGAAGTCTTTTAAAAAGGGGAGTTGATTGAATTCCACTCTCTGTAACATAGCAGTGAATGTAGAAAATGGTTACACCGTTATCTACTTAACTGGTCTCGTTTATTTTTTCTCTTAGCCTTCTCAATTAAATGTTATTAAAATTAATACAATTTATCTATTTTCTAGCCATTTAAAATTGGCTATTTACCTAAAGAGTATAGGAATATGTGCTCTTTAATGAGAACATGACTCTGAGTTTCACTTGTACATAAATCAAATTAAGAGTGTAATTAGAGCTCTAATAACAAAATGTGCTCTTCAGCAACTAAGTGAAGGCTTTTGTTGTCCATCTTTTCTTTGCATCAATACTCTGAGCCCTCTTAAAGCTCCTCCTATGTGGCATCTGTCTCCTTAGATCAAACCTGTACTGGTCTAGATATAGAATCATATCACCATCTAAGATGCAGAAGAACTTCAAGATCATCAAATCCAACCTGACCTATTAAGTCCTACCACTAAACCATGTTCTTTAGTGCCATACATTAAAAATTCCCAATGGTATGAAAGGCGTATTTCTTCCTTTCTTTACCAACAATAATAACAGTGTATTTATTTTATCCTTAATCCTTAATAATATATTTTACTGTCTGTATGCTCACACTTCAGCCTTTAGCTTTCAGTTTTTGCTACATTCTACCCTAAGTGATTTTGGTTTTGAAACTCAATCTGATATGTCTACTCACTTTTGAATATGTTACCTTTCATAAACTGGCTCTTGAGGTTATAATTTGAGCTATTATTTCAGGTAGTTTTAGGATGCAGTTTCAGGGATGATACAGTATACTGAGCTCTCCTATCACTTGTACTGCTGTCTTATTGCTTAATGGTGGACAAACTGTGGTCCTCATGTCCATCATCTGTTAAAGATGAGGCGCTGTGAGAGCTGTAGTTTGTAAAATGGTATGAAATCTGAGTTCAATATCTGTACTTACATACAAGGGGAAAATGGCTCCCAGAGGAAAAAATGGAGATGTCTCAGTTGATGGCTGGACAAAACTCTCTTTAGCTTCTCTTATTCAGGAGATTAAATTAGTTGAGGACAGAGGTTGTAAAATATGTCTGTAGCAAGGTTAATGAGCAGTTTGTGGCTTTTAAGGACTGTTAAATTCTAGGTTTTATTTTTAAATTATGTTATCAATAGCTAGGTATAAATTGTGGTGGAAATAGGGTCCCTTAAATACATACACTAAAGTACACACAGAAATGGCACATGGCATATCACAATAAATAGAAGACTCCTGCTTCCAATGAGTGTGTACTTGTAGCCATCCCTTTATGCTTGGTGTGTTCAGACACTATGTGATATGTGGAGGGAAGAATAGGAATAAGATGTATGTGTAGTCAGAATTCTACTGCTTTCCTGGAAGCTGTGCACACAGAAAGAGGCCAGAATTTGTTTTCTGTAGACACTGTAGTGATTTCTTTTTTGAAATGTATTCCACATATTTGAAAGACATATTTGAAAGGCATTACTAGACTCAGTTTTGCAGTGCTTCAGAAAGGAAGTTCTCCTTTGTATTTAAGAGACTATCAGTGCCTGCTTTGTTACTAGTGAGGTGCTATAGCTTAAGTCGGAATTAGGCATAGGAGAGTGAACCTCAATCTAAAGCAATTTGAGAATTACTGTGAGATGTGGCTATGTAACTATTGAATTGTCTGAGATATCATCTATGAAGTGCAGTCTAGTCATATATTAAGTCTCTTACATTCAGTTTATTTATTCTCTGATATTTGTTCTTGAATTGCTGAAACAGTCAGCAGTAGGGAGCAGTCAATTAAAGGGAGGATTGCACAGCTAAACTCTATATAGTGATTACTCATTCCAGAAAAAGACTTTTTTCCCTGATACATTTGTATTAGGCAATACAAATACATCTAGCTTTTGAAAGAATCTCACAGTAGAACAGTACATTTCTAAGATGTTCTGTGAAATTAATCCTTTTTCCAAAACTGTTTACAGTTTTAAGGATGAACTGTGAACCATCATCTCTGACTCTGTTCATAAACTGCTTTAGGTACTTAATTCAATACTTCTCAAATGCCTCATGTTTTGAGAGTTGTTGCTTATTTTAGCTCTAAAGTTGCCCATTTTTTCCACCAAACTTAGTTGTTCTCTAGTATCTCCTAAATATCTCTGGCATATCTTCTGTTGTTGTCAACTTCACACCATGCTTAAAAATGTCAAAGTTCATGTAGAGAAAGCTGTTTATATGGAAGACATGAATTCTTCAGCTCTCTTGCTTCCTGAAGTCTGTTCTATCTCACTCTGCCCAAGCTGCAGGAGGGCTGTGCTCATTGCCTTGCCCCAAGCCTGAGTCCCAAGTCAGCCCTACAGACTTGTGGGGGCACACCGTGACTGTCTGTTATGCCTGCGCCTCAGGCCATGGACTGACATGCAGCCCAGGTGCATCACCAGAGCCATGAGCCAGAACATGCTCCTGGGCTCAGAGTTCAGCTGGACCTGTGATGTCCTAAACTGCTTTTTTTGATGTGAGATTTTAATGCTTGTCACTAGGGATTTTTGTCTCAAGTGAAGTGCTTTTCCTGATGTCTGCTGCTGTCGTTTTATTTTTAGCCTGTGCACAAGCAGCCAAACCAAGCCATGACAGTCATGGCAATGTTCAACACATTTGTAGCCTCTATGGTCAGTAGATCATTCCATGTGCAGTTAATTGTAACCCAGCCAACACAGATGGTCCTGGATGCCATGCCTTACTCAGTTGTGCTGGCTGAGTATTGGCCATGGCCAGCAGCAATTTAGGAGAGACCAGCAGTAATGCAATCTATCAAAATCTGTTACCTCAATGATAGGCTTTCAACACAAAAGGACTGGGACCTGTTCTATCTGCTGGCAAGATGCCACTGTGCCACTAATAAGTTATGGCATAGTATCAAGGACCCTGGGATTTGAGATGGCTTTCTTCCTTCTCCTTCTTTCCAAGTTATAACAGTGAGTTGTGGGATGTAGGTCTTCAAGCAGATTAATCTTCATGGTGAATGTGCAGCAGAGTGGTGTTGCTCAGTGGTGACAGCACAGAAGTAGGATTCAAGTTGCGGTCTCTGAAAAGCATGGTTGCATACAGCTGCACCTTGAGTATAACACAAGCAGGTCTTGGCTGGTGTTCTGATGGCTAACAGCAGACAAGGCAAATGTTGGTGGAGTGCAAGTGTTAGATCCCTCAGCAGTGTAGTAAACTGGAACAGGCCTCCTAGTGAAATGGTTGATGCCCAATGCTTCTCCATGTTCCAGAGGCATTTGGACAATGCCTTCTGTAACATACTTTAAAATATTTTTATCCCTGAAGTGGTCAGGCAGTTGGACTGGATGATCTCTGGAGGTCCCTTTCAACTGAACTATTCTATTAATGAATGTGACACTTGAAGCATTTCTGGTATTGATTTTTTGCAGCCAATTTTATCAGGTGGTCACAGAAGCCTTATCCAGATGAATGTTAGAAGGCACTGTCTGCAGGTTGTGAACTGGATGTCACCATGACAGGGAAGCAGTCATCTTTCAAGTGTGAGGGAAGATTATTTGAAAGTGAAAAGCATGCACAGCTGGTTTAATACATCTGTGAAGTCAGCATCCCAGTGGCGACAAGTTGTCAAAGACCCGAGAACACAGGCCTGCAAATGAGTGCCCAAGCAGAAATCATCAGCTTCAAGAAACATAGTCTACTTTTAGATGGATTGTGGAAGCAGAAATTACGAACAGTGGGTGCTGTAACTGAGCCCTGAAGATGACTGAGCTGCAATTTCCAAGAATGAGCTTTGTGGGCAAGTGCACTCAGAAACAGCAGTGTGTAAAACTTTCCACAGTGTAATGAGCAGTGTGGGGAGTATTCTGGAGTGCTTCCTGAGCAGATTGCTGGTCCTCACTGACTTACTTGACACAGCCATTTATTGTCCACAATTGCATTTGTAGCTCAGATTCCTACCCTCAAGAGAGAGACTGCAGGAATGTAGGTTCAGTTCTTAGGCATCCAGCATTGGCAGTGAAGGTGGAATGGAGAGCAACTAACAAACTTGCTATCCAGCCTTTCTTAGCAATCATTAAAGTGTCAATTCTTGCTATTTTTTTTGTAGCTGCAGGCAGGAACGTTACTGCTAATTTTCAGCTCCCTGCTAACACTTAAATTAAGACTCTAGAGAGACTTGGTTGGGTTTTTTAGCGCCTGAGTAGTCATTTGACAACTTGCGAAGTAGCAGATGAATACTGGTGAGGTTGAGAACTAGGTGTTGTCCAAGGGTAAATATGTGTGGCAGGGAAAATTCACAACAAAAATAGGCTGTACTGACCTGGGAATGAGAATACTTGAAATAGAATTGCTGCAGGCAAGCCTGTTTTCAGAGTGTAAAGACCAAACCAAGTTCCTTTAGCTTGCTGATGTATTTGTATGAACTTGATGTGACCTTGGAAGAGCAGTGTGCTTGAAAAACCAAGGATCAAGAGAGGAAGAGTTGAGGCTGCGAATATAACAGCTTAAACAGAAGTCAGAGTAGGGTTTAGACACTATTTTAACCTGGTATAACATGCAGCATGAATGCCATGATGGTATTTAAGTCCAACCAAGGGATGCTAGTTTCCAGCTTCATTTTAGTATGAATTACTGTGCAAGAGAGTGTTGTGATTGCTTGTGCCCATCATTTTGCACCAATTAAAAAGTTCTATTATGGGAAAGAAAGATTTGATGAACCTGATTTTCCAGAAGCCCTGGTAAACAACAATCAATAACACAGGCAAACGGCACTAGGAAGTTAGCTGCTTTCTCTATACGAAGATATTCCACTGTTGTTGCAGCTTTGTGCACACAAATTTCTTAGAACTTTGGATGAAGTCATAAATGAAAGGGTGGATCAAAACTTCACAAATTGGGCCTACTAAAATAATAAAGTAAAATAATACATTTGCATGTATTTATTCACTGTTATGATAGTGTTATGTTGTTTTTTTTTAATTTAACAGATGCATTTTATTGAAAACACAATAGTATCTTGAGAAATTCATTAAATAAAGGCTGGTTGAATTGGTGATACTAATTGCTCTGTATATATGACTATGAATGTGATTAAGAATTTCTAATCAGAAGCAAAAAAAAAAAAACCATCATAAATCTGGATAATTCTACTACTTCTTAAAAGTCTGGAATTAAAAAAATACTGAATATCTAAAATAGGAGTCTTTGGAAGATTAGCTCTTATGTTTCTACACTTTTAAAATTTATTCACTAGATTCTTGTAGGATGTGGGTCAGGTTTTTCTTTGTCTTGGGCAGGAAAACATAATTTTAGCAATCTCTTATGAGTTTGCATAATGAAACATTGAACTAAATGCAGGGCTCATTTTATTTAAGTGAAGACCTGGATCATTTAATCATTACTGCCTGCCAAAATAATTTATAAATTGCTAAGCAGTCTCCGACAGGGAATGGTACTTTTTTTTCTAAAAAAAGCACTCATTTGAAAGTGTTGTAAGCAATTTCCATTTTATTCTTTTTCTAAATGAAGCTGCAGTTATTTTACTTACCTCGAAGCTGAACATAGGCTCTAAGCTCAAATATTTAAGAGCACGAGGGAGAAACTTAAGCTAATTCTGCATCTCTAATCTGCAATGCATGACTCCAGTGTTTCTTGGCTCATTGCTGCATGTTAAAAATAGAAGCACTGCTTTAAAGCATGTTGGCTTATAAATTTGACTCAAATACCCACTTGGCTCCCTGTTTTCCTGGTGATGATTGTGTGGAGTATAGTCCCCTTTGGCCTCTTTTGCTGCTCCAAATGCTCCCTTGCAGGGCTGGTGTGACAGCTGCAAAAACAGATGCCAAACTCTATATGATACCATATTTTTTCTGTGTATAATCCTAAGTAGTTTGTGTTAAACAAAGCCATCCTGCCACTGCACGCTCGGAGCATTTCCTCTGATTCAGCAGCAAAAGAACATTATTTATGATGATATGATGAGAGGTTTACCTCTTTGCTCCTAATACCTCTGTTCCTAATCCTACAGCAGAACTTTTTCTCTTGCCCACTCCCTTCCAGTGGGAATGGGGAGAGGAACAAAAAATCTGTGGTTTGAGATACAGTTTAATAGGACAGAAAAGGAGGGGAAAATAATAATGATAATAAAGAATATACAATTGCTCACCACCAGCCAACTGATGCCCATCCAGTCCCCAAGGAGAGGTGGTCTTCCTGGCCAACTCCCCCACTTCTAGTGTTCCACATGACATCATATGTTATGTGGTATCCCTTTGGCCAGTTTGGGTCGGCTGTCCTGGTTCTGTCCCCTCCCAGCTCCTTGGGCAGGGCAGCATGAGAAGTGGAAAAGTCCTCGGCTTTGTGTTAAGCACTGCTCAGTAACAATCAGTGTGTTTTCAGCATTTTTTCTCATTCTAAATCCAAAACGTAGCACCATACCAGGTACTAGGAAGAAAATTAATTCTATCCTAGCTGAAATCAGGACAAATATTTAGGAGTACCCATTACTGTAAAAATGAGTTACCTAGCAGTACCTACTGATGCTTTTATATATACACAGTGCTTAAAGCATTGCTATTGTCAAGCTATGTTTTAGAAATGATCATTACTTTTATATTTTTTTATATATTATGTACAGTTTTTCTCTCAAACATGTTAAGCTTGTTTTCTCAACTAAGAAGTCTTTTCTGTTAACTCCCCACTTTCAGCAGCAGTTCCCAGATTATGTACTTCCTGTTTTTTTGTTCTTAAAACATGAATTACAACAGTGTTCCTTCCAAGCTTTTCAATTTGGCAATTTCTTAATCAATGTTATTACTTTTTTCCACTTACTGTAAATGTAAGAACAAAGAATATGTCTGTACTCACCAGAAAGATATATACTCTTACATTTATGCATCTATTTGAAGATATTAACAGATTATATTTGACCTTGAATGGCAAGGGTATGTTAAGGAACTGGAAGAAAAAGGGGCTCTCTTTACAATATAATAAAATTTACAGTATTTCACGTCAGCTCTATTTCTTTTCACTCTCCTTCTGCGTTGTCCTTCCTTGGTTCAGAAACACTGCCCTAAATCATTATTGAAGCATCAAATTGTACTTGAATGCTGAGACAAATCATATTGAACATGAAGGAGCTAAAGTGAAGAACGGTTTGGATTTAGACACTCTGCATTATTCTTGGTCAGCTGTCTTACTGAGTGCTTCTTTAAAGGTGTTGGTCTGTGTGCTTTCAAAATCGTATTCGCTACCAAACGACAATGAAACTCTGGAGTCTACTGAGAGATCACTATGCAAAAGATGCAGATTGAAGATTAAAGATGTTGGTATTTTTGGGCAGATGTCAACTTACTCTGTCTAAGTAATTAGAAAAGGGGAAAGTCACTCACACACATTGGTCCCTTGTTTGGACCTACACAGTAAGATTTAAGGAAAGCTTAATTCCAAGCCCCGGGTGATATGGTCATGGACTTGTTTGTTCTTTTTGTCTTGTAGTATGGACAAAAGAAGCTAATGTCTGTTTGAAGCATGAGCAGAAACAAATGTTTCTGCTGAGAAATATTTGTGCTTTCATTGAACTCAGTTTATTCTAAAAATCTCTATTACAGCCTCTAATAACTTTTCTGCGTAATCTATGTATAAAAATTCTTGGCATTACTCATACATTTAGCAACATTGTAGGCACTGAATGTACCATTTTAATTCTCTGCTTCCCCCTTTGTAAAACAGTATTAATGATGTGTATCCACTTCAGAGGCCAAAGTACAAATTCCTAATGCTATATCTATGCAAAGTATTATTAAATGACCATCTGGCAAAGGACAGGTTCTGGCTTGCAGCCCTTTGTTCTTTCATCTAGGCTTTCTGCTACTATTTTCTAATAATTCTGAGTTCCATTCTGATCTGCAAGTCCGACAAACCTTTTAACACCTCTGAAAGCTTGGGATAAGCTGAAGAATTCACAGCAACTCCGTTAGCACACAGGGAAAGCAGAACAAGAGTCCCAAATTGTATAAAATGGCAGTTCCTGCTATCCTCAATTATTCCCCACAGGAGTGGATGACAGTTCATGGATCATTGAGTCTGATTCCTGCAAACACAGACAACCATGTAATTGATGTAATAGTCCAGAAGCAACCACAGGAAAATCCAGCCTGTGTCTGCTGCACCACGAAATGCTTTATTTCACAGGATTTTTGTATGTAAGGCAAAAGCCTCTGAGAAGTGCAGTGTCATGGGAAGAGAGCACTACATGTTTGTCCTGGATTTCCACAATGCCATGGGCTTTCCAAAAGTGCCATGCTATTCCCATAGAGCAGACTGACTGTGCTACAGGAGGCATGTTTTTCCACCCTCACTGCCCCTCAAGGTGCAGTGTTCTACAGTCTGACCTTTATTTCTTCTCCCTTCCATATCTGGCCACAAGTGTTTTACCTCTAATCACAAGGACAAGTCATACAAACCAGGAAACAGAGCTTTCCTGGCTCTATGAGGAAACCTCTTCCTGCCCCAAAACCCCAATCTCCAGCCTCAGCTGTGGCAGTCTTCAAAGGATAATTGCATGCATCCAGAGGAAGGAGGAAAATAGTATGGTCCTTTCTTCCTTAGTTCCTGCAGGCAGCCAGTCAAAGCCCTGAGCCAGAGGAAGTCAGGCCTGAAGTAGAATTTCAAAGAATCTGGATAATGGCTATGCGTTAGTAGCTATCATAGAAGATGATGCATATAATCCTACTGTAACAATTGTTTCTGTAAGTGAGAACAAGGCATAACAGGAGATGAGATGTTAAAAAATGGAGCAGTAGAATAAAATGGCTAGCTACCATTCAAGTAGGAACTACAGAGATATTTGAGAAGAAAGTGGCAGAGATGCTAATAAAAATGTAGCATCGTACCAGAATCAGTACCTACAGTCCTGGAGTGTAACAAATACTATAGTGCTCTTAAAAAATTTATATAAGGTGTGATTCTGGGAAGTATAAAGCATTAACTTAAATTAGGATTGAGAGTATTAGCAAAAAAAAAAAAAAAAAAGAGAAAAAGCAAGGAATAAATCATTAATCTGAACACAAAATAAAAGATGGAAATTACTTCAGCTTCTATGAAGAAAAAAACTTATCTTCCTAAGCTCATAGAATTTAAATCTGTCATTAAAGTAGCAGAAAGTCAGTTTGAATTTTTTTAAAATGACTTTGCCAAAAGTCTTGCAGGATGCTGTGTCTGCCATTTGTTATAGTAGGAGGCTGTCTAGGGCAGGAGGCCATTTGGAGCAGCAGATGACTTTTCCTACAATAAAGAGACAGCTTATTTCAACTCTTTTCCAGTAAAAGGTGCCTTTCTTTGCAGTTCCTCTTCCTAGCCCCTGGCGTGGTGTGAGGCACAAGAAATGGCTGGGGATACTGAACAGGAGAACAGAGCAAGCCTCTCTGCTTCTATGTCAGGATGGAGGCAGCAGAGGAATATCAGCAGTTTCTCTGGGTAGGGTGAAGGCAAGCACTGCCAGAGAAATAAGCAAGAAACCCTTGGTTTCTCCCGTGGAGAGAGCATGTTTAAGAGAAGCCAGAAGTCCTTCACATACCTACCCGAAACCCATGTTAGGTCTTTCCTAACATTGCATGTCTTGTAACCCAAATTAACATTTTCCTGATTTTGTTCCTCTCTACAGGCCTTAAAAACCTGTAGGTTTGTAAGACTTTTCAGGCTTCTTAGGAATCATCACAGTGTTACTGCAGCAGGAAGGGAAAAATTCAGCTATGCCTCTGTGATCTTGATATGATTTTGAAAGTGTATTAATAATCATAGAATCACAGAATTGCTTAGCTAGGAGAGGACCTTAGGTATCAACCAGTTCCAACCCCTTTGCCATGGACAGTGTTGCCAACCACTGGATCAGGCTGCCCAGGATCCTATCCAGCCTGACGTTCAATGCCTCCAGAAATGAAATGTCCATAACCACTCTGGGCAAGCAGTGGTTATGTTCCAGCTCCTCATCCTTCTCTGTGTAAAAAATTTCTTCCTAACATCTAGCCTAAATCTTCCCTCTTTTAGTTTAAAGCTGTCTCTCCTTGTCCTGTAACAATAGGACGATCAGACTGTGTAAAATGTTGGTTCCCCTCCTGCTTGCAAGCTCCCTTCAAGTACTGGAAAACCACAATGAGGTCTCCCTAGAGCGTCCTCTGTGGCTTCAATGGGGCAGAGCAGAGGGGGGAGGATCACCTCCCTCAACCTGCTGGCCACGCTCTTTAATGCACCCCAGAATATCACTGGCCTTCTTGGCCAAGCTGTTGTCCACGAGCAACCATCAGGACCCCCAAGTCCTTCTCTGCGGGGATATTCTCAAGGAGTTTTTCTCCCAGTCTGTACTTGTATCTGGGGTTGCCTCAACCCAGGTGCAACACCTTGCTCTTGGCCTTGTTAAATGTCATTAGGTTCATGTGTGCTCACTTTCTGAGATGGTCCAGATCCCTCTGGATGGTGTCCCTTCCTTCTGTTGTGTCAACTGCACCACTCAGTTTGCTGTCATCAGCAAACTTCCTGGGAGTAAATTTGTTTCCACTGTCTATGTTGTTAATAAAGGTGTTGAAGAGCCCTCGTCCCAAGATGGACCCCTGGGGGACACCACTTATGACTGGCCTCCACCTGGACATAGAGCCATTGGCTATTACCATCCAACCCATTCTTTATCCACCTAACAGTCCAGCCTTCAAATCCATCTCTCTCCAATTCAGAGGCTTGGCATGGGACTATGTCAAAGGCTTTGCGCAAGTCAAGGTAGACAACATCAGATGCCCTTCCTTTGTCCACCGATTCTGTCATTCTATCATTGAAGGCCACCAGATTGGTCAGGCAGAATCTGCCCTCAGTGAAGCTGTGCTGGCTGTCCCAGATCATTTCCTCATCCCTCGTGTGCCTTAACATGTCTTCCAGGAGGATCTGCTCCATGATCTTCCCAGGCACAGACATAAGGCTCAGTGGCCTGTAGTTCCCCAGGTCTTTCTTTCTACCTTTCCCGAATATGGCAGTGATGTTTCCCTTTTTTTTCCTTTTTTCCCTTTTTTAAGGAAGTGAAGATAGACTGGCCCAAAATGAGACAGTTAAAGAGTATAAACTGAATGAGGGAAACCAAGAGGAGCTATCATCAGTCTTATCATCAGTATGGAAATAGGTTAATTACCAGTTTTCTTCAGAGTGTCCTACCAGAACTGATGTGTATTAATGACAGTAAAATGAAATGTGATAGGATCTGAGAATAATAAAGTGTTATTTAGATTAATCCCAAACAAAGAAGTGAAAATCTCTTTTCATTTTTAACTTAAGGTAGACCGCAAGTATAAGAACAATGGAACTTAGATCTAGTGCTAGGAATACTTTTTCCTGCCTGAATATGTCAGTCTCAAACCCATACTGAACATCATAGCAGCTTCTCAGATGGCATCATCTTGGTATGCATTGCAAAGAGCAGCTGCCATTTCAGAGACCCTGTGGCAAGATGCTGAAAATCTTGTTTTACCAATGGAGAGTTAAAGTTGATAAGAAATCTGAAAAGCTGTGAGAGGTCAGTATGTGTGAGCAGCAGTCTGTAGAGACAAGCTGGCATAGAAAGCCCTGCAGAACTGGGCCTTTTTGTTCCAGAAACGTGAAGAATTAAATGTGCACAGAATATAGTTTTGATGTTCCCCTCTTGAAAGACCTTTTTCTAAAGGTTTTCTAAATAACGTCATGAACATGATGGTCTTCAGTTTTTTCCTCATGTTATCACTGTATCAGAGGGAGCAGGAAAAGAAAATCTTGAACCTGCTGGAGATTTAGGCATGTGTCAGGATGATCACAGATGCTCTGTAGAAAGTTACTACCTTGGTCTTGTCTGCGTATGTGAATTTTTCTCTGAAGTGGGAAGAGTTTATCACTGGATCCTCATCAAGGCAGACAGATTAGTCTAACCAGCAGGAGTCTTTGGTGTACGCTCTATATGCAACAGCTGTGCATTCCAGCAGTTTAAATATTTGCATCACAAAGAGAAATGAAACAAGAAAGCAAAATGCTCATCATTAAAATGAAAACCTCATGCTCATAATTCCAGAACAAACAATATTTTAATAAAATTGGATTCAGTTATAATTACACTCGCACAAGCTTTTCTGTCTGGAACATGCATGGCAAATCAAACTTTCAATACTAAATTAAAACACCAGCAAGCTAGTAAAAGTAAGTGAACCTCTTTCAAAGTATTTTTTTTTCCTGAGGAAAAGTGCCTGAAATTATAGTCTAGAAAGAATTTAAGAAATTGGTGACTTAATTGGTGAATTTGAATTGTAAAGCCGATTGTTGGTGCCACTGTAATCTGAACATACACAGGAACATATGCAGGCAAACCGTGGCAAAAGTTCTCATGCTCTTCCTAGAAAATAAACAAGGAAGATTGACCTTGATATGTTTTTCATAAGCCCATGAGGTAAAAATAGCTTAACTAGTGCCTTAGAATTGATGGCAGTGGTTGAAAATATGAAGCTGACATTTTAAACAGAGAAGGCAGCTGCTAAACCCATCCCTTTACTGTATTTCCAGCTCACAGGTGAAGTGCATAAGCTCCAGGGTTATAACAAAACAAAATAGAGGTATACTAGTTCAAACAATATTTTTATTACTGCTGCCTGAGATATCAGTCTGAATTTATATTGCTTGAAGGAGGGTGAGAAGTGCAAGGGAACGGTATTCCAGTAATGCCCTTAATCCTCTGTCCATATAGCCAAAATATTTCAATTAAAAACTGAAAAATGTAATATTGAATATTTGAATATTCCAAACTAGGAATACATACCTTAAAAGGTCACAGTTATTTCCCCTGATGAGATAAAAAGATGCTGAATATGTGGTAATGATTGCCAGAATGCAACTTTAGCTTAATTTGGGCTAAGTAATGTCCTCTTAGAATCTGGTGATATGGGAAGTATGAAGAAGATGAGGAGACAAGCTGGCAGTCATGAGAAATAATTCAGGCCTTTTGTCTGATACTTTTTGTATATATATGTCTCTATCCAATTTATATTCTTTGTATATATGTCTCCTGTATATCTGTATCCCAGTTTTTTAAATAGAAGCACTTGAACGAAAGTGGTTTAAAAGAGATACTGAGCTCCCATAGCTCCCAGTAACTGAAGCTTAAGGCTGCTTTATCTCTGAAAGACAGCAGCTATACAATGCATTAACACATTAATGCTCCTTAACCTTTGGGTACAGCCCCAGTTTGGGCCCGAATCATGTCCAGAAGAATCCATGCTAAGGACAAAAAAGGACTGTAGAGATGTAGCTCTTTCAAATCCATGATACATGTACTCTGTATTTCACATATGCAGTTGAATTCTCTTAAATCTCAAGAGCAATTCTGTTTTAGCAAAGTCTTGCTCTCTGTGGTTCTGTCCCTCATTTTGTCCAATATTAAGAAAAGATTTAATAAAATACAATTAAAGAGCAAGAAAAACTACATTCATGGAAAAGTGTAGTGATCTGCCTATCCAAATTAATAAATCTGTTTTAAATAAACATTTTTAATATTCAGAGGAATCTATATATTTCTAAGTCTGTTCACTCCAAAATACACAAAAGCAAGTGCTGAAGCATCCTATCCCCACCTGTGTTGGGAACTTTAATTTAACTACCAAGAGTCCTAGACTGCCATGATCGTTGCTTTCAGTGTTTCTGTTAATGCACAGTCATTCTTGAAAAGTATACCACTGCAGGATTTGTGTGTCCTTTAAAATCAAGGGCAGTAGAATTTCTGTATGTATTCATGTTGCTATAATTATACTGTATGTAGTTGCATTCCTTATTGGAAAAAGCTTTAAAAGTATAAGGCAATTTTGAAGATTTCATTACATTTAAAACATATGGTGACAAATGATACAGTGCATACATGCTACATTGCTTAAGCCAGTCTACCTTTGTCTCCTTCCTAATTTATGATTTTCAAGAATTATTTTTCATACTCTTTTATTTGTTGGAAGAGAATATAATGGATTACAATTAGATGAGAGTCTTAAAGGATGTAATACTAGTTTTCCAACTTTTACTGGATACCATGTCATAACCTGAAGTGTTAAAACAAAATTGCAAAAAGCAGTGAGAATATTTGTGTGTTTTTATTTTTCTGTGTATGTATATCATGTGTATATAGAGAGGGATTACTATTCTCTGTTATATATATATATATAAACCCACAACAGGTCTGCTTCCACCTATTCGTATTATTATTGGAAGAAAGAATATTTAAATATTTGCAATCTGTCAAATATCTACATAGGTATGACTTTAGAACTTTAATCCATAACCCTACCTAACTCTGTTATGTAAGTTCTGCATAATATCTCCACATTTTGTGAAGAAAAGAAGTGGTATGTACAAGGGCTGCTCAGCAAGTAATGCCTCCCATTTTACTATATTGGCCCACAATGTCAGAGGCAGATATTGGTGGGATGGCAGTAGAGGTTGAACCTTCCCACCAATATTCCATTATATTTTCTTGCCGTGTGACAGATGGCAGCTGAGGGGCAGCCTGACTAAATGACGTCTGACGTGGAAGTGTATATCAAGAAATGGTGCGTCATGGAATTCCTCCATGCTGAAAAAATTGCACCCGCTGACATTCATTGATGCTTGCTGAACAATTATAGAGACCAAACAGTTGATGTGAGCATGGTGAGGCAGTGGGTGATGTGTTTCAGCAGTAGTGACTTGTGACAGTCGGTCACCTCTGATGGTGCAGATTTTTATGAGTGCAGCATGCAGGATCTTATTCATCACTGGTAAAAATGCATACCTAGTGGTGTTGACTAGGCTCAAAAAATGATGTTTTGTATCTGAGAATTTGCTCCATCTTCTTCTGTAATATCATGCTCTTTGTATCTTTGTAGTTTCCATGGAAACAAATACGAGGCATCACTTTCAGAGCAACCTATGTATATTACAAACAGGGTATTTATTTATTTTAAGCCATTGCCAAAGCCTAAAAAGATATTCAGCAGGATAGTGCGCAACGATCTCTGGGTCCAAGGTGTAACTAATCCTTTTTGAATGCATGGAACCTTTTTTCAGTATGTGTGTTAACAATTGATTTTATTGGGAAGAGGCCAAATTTGCTGCAGCCAAGGGCAATGGTGGTTTTGGAGGAATGAAATAAAAGCATGTATAAAGGAAGTTTTGTACTGTTCATAGCTAATGAATTTCTCTGGTGCAAATTCAATATTAAGTGCAGATTACAGCTGGAATGGTTCTTGGGGGAATTTGGGAGGATATTGCATCTTATGGGGATGCTAATTTAAAAGAATGGCTGGCCAGGATGCATTTAATAACCATGGGAAACCATGATGTAAAAGAGGAGAGCAGGGAGAAAATAGTGTCTGATGTGACACAGATGGAGGATAGCAGTCTTCATTAGGAAGTACCTGGGATTGCCATGACTTTTAAGGAATGGACAGAGTGCTATTATTTCCTGAAATGTGAGAGGAATATTGAGTTTAGATTTATAACCAGTGACTACTATTTTCAGTAATTACTTCAAGCAGTTATTTTCCTGGTTGAAATTGAGTGATAGAGCCCCTACTTGCATCTAGCCATTTTAGAAAAACTGGAATCGGTGCCATGCTTACTTACTAATTTAATATAGCAGAAATGAAGCTTAAAAAAGAATTTGAAGTGAAGGAATGAGATGGGTAAAAATGCTCCACTCATTTCTTCTTTGATATAAAAGCAATATATTGTTTCATTTGAAATATAATTATATTTATGTGTGAAAAATTAGCTGTTAAAAGTACATATGCATTCTGCAAGTATGTTCCTATCTCTTTTTGTGTATATGGTAACCATGTGTGTGTGAGACAGAGAATTATTTGTAGCCCTGAAAAGAAATAAACTTCTCCAGTTTCTTACTTTCTTTTCCTCATTTAAAAAAGCCAGGTTTTCCTTTGCCATTCTAGATGCTTCGAGATAGCGGGTGTTCTGGGAAAAGAGTAGGAGGGAACAGAGAGGGTTCTGGGAGGAAGGGCTGGTGTTGACAACTTGTTAACGAAACTTCAGCTTTAGAACACATGGAGGATTTCTGAGATAATCTTCTGAAGAAAAAAAAAATAAAAATCCCTTAACGTGACATGTTAAATATAATCTCTTTCAGTTATATAGCACTTGCCATGCCAGGGAGCTACTATTTAGCAGGTCTTAATTTAATTAGCCTCCAAATATACCTACCATGTTACTGAATAGTGCCATCTCAAATGGAGATTATGAGAGATATGCAAGGAGATAAAGAATATAAAATTACTGTTTTTGCATTAGAATTAATGTCCTGTCTCATGTTGCCTTCAACACAGAATAATATTTAGCAAGCAACACTGAAGAGACAGAAGACATCTGAAACCTCATCTGCTTTTGGTTAGATGCTGAAAATTAGCCACTGGTTCTTGGTCTTAATGCTTAAAACTATAGAACTTGTAACAGCATTGGCCTA
Source organism: Pavo muticus (assembly GCA_016647715.1). NCBI lineage: Eukaryota > Metazoa > Chordata > Aves > Galliformes > Phasianidae > Pavo > Pavo muticus. The sequence goes on along the minus strand of JACDJE010000110.1, from coordinate 675,780 downwards.
CGGTTTGGTGCGTCAAGCTCTGCTAAGGTAGTGCATGAAACTTCTGCACATCCTCCCAGCCTATGGGTTTGCACATCCCAAGTGCCTGTCTCTTGGGAATTACTCAGCCAGAAGGCCACAGAAAAGGCTTGTAATAAGAACGCACTCTTCTCTTGATAAGTTATAAGTTGCTTGGGCCAGAAAAACAGAATAAGAGATTTATGGGCCCCTTGTGTGAAAGGGTGATTGAGATTATAGCCTGAATTGTGTCCATATCTAAGTGGTAGGTATATAAATGTTGGTACATCCCCTATGGATAACAACAGAGAGCAGATGAAGTGTCATTCCGCTAGGCCAGTGTGGTGGGAGCTCTGGGAATTGCCATTATTCTGACATTCCTCATGAATGAAATTGGAGACAATACATGTTTTTGGCTACTCCAACAAGAAGTCAAAACTTTCATCAGGCTTTTGACTGTAATACTTAAATTCAGTTGGTTCAGCTCTGTGTGCGCACCCGTTGTTGCAGATCTGTGTCTGATCTTTTTATACTGAGCATGTTGTTAGCCTCCCTGTCATCATTCAAGTGATTCTGCAGGTTTATGTGGGATATACTGCATGAGAATTAGGACTGAATTTTCCTCACTCCTTGTGCTAATAGTTTAGAGCATTTCCTCCCTTCTGCTTGAAGTGTTTCCCCTCATTGCCTGGATACAGTTCAAATCAAGCCAAGAAGACAGTGATGGATGAAACCCTACAGGTTTGCCCTGAACAGCAGTTTCAAATGTGAAGAGCTTAATGTGAGCTTAGTCAAATTCCTTAGGTGCATTAAAATTAATTTGGAGGTCTCAGGAGGATCAGTCTTCCTTATGATTTCTGGCATTCACTGTTTCTGGTTAAGGTCTACCCTTTGCAAACATAGGCCAGATTCCCAGAAGGCTGAAATTTGGTTCCAGACTGAAATCAGCTTCCAGGCCAGCTTGAGATACCAAAGTCCAAGAGCATGAAAAAAAACATTATTGGAAGCCAGCTAAATAATGAAATTTAGACTGGTTCATTCAGGTTTTTGTTTGCTTGTTTGGTTGATTGGTTGGTTAGTTTGGTTTATTTATTTGTTTGGGTTTAATTTTGAATGGCAAAGACCAGGTTCACTTATTTTTAATCTGCTCTTCTATTAGACTGATGTAAGTCTAGCTATGGCAATTTAAGCACCAGATTAACCCGTACGGGGGAATAAGCCATAGTAGAAGCGTTTACAGCTGGACAGCAAATTATAGCAAGAGAAAGGTATTTTGGTCTGTATTCAATCTACTGAATTAGCATACAAGCCTGGGAACTGTATGGGAACTGCATCCTGTGAAGTGGGCTGAAGAGAGGGCTTGTGGCTGAGCTTGTTCTTAGCCTTTGGCTGAACCTACTGGAAGGTAACATTTTGGTGCAATTACCTGGGAGATATTCTGTCAATATTGCCTCATTTCTTTGCCTTCATTTCCCCAAAATGTTTTTATTGAATCTCTGTCTTTAGAAAAAAGTTAGATCACAAGCACGTAGACTCCTGTAGGGTGTTCAACAGATGTATAAGAGCATGATATAATATGTGAGTGCATATATATATGGAGCATGTGTGCATGCATATCTGTATGTGCATACACATAAAATCCTCAACCTATCCCAGTTTTTCAATCAGACCTAATTTTGAAGGAGGCTAGAAGGCTCAGTCCCATTGATTTCAATCAGAGTTGGTCTTCTGCCAATGCTTTCTGATAAGTGGGATGTTTCAGTGTTCTGTGAAGTTGTACCTATAAAGCGTTTCTAACATACAGTTATCTGGAGCCAAGCTTAATCAGATACACATTAGTGAATGGAATGCACTTTTCAAATAATGAAATTCTAGTTGGACCACTCAGTGCAAGAGAAGAAAATCACAGCAGATGCTACTAAAGCAAAGGTGGGAGTTGAGGGCAGAGACTGCCAAGAAATGCTAAATGTATTTTGCAGAAAACCCACTGATTTTTTTGTGTCTCTTTCTTTGCGTGCCATCTCTCTGCAACTAATTTTCCCCTAGGAGGTTGTAAGGTCACATTGAGTTGTATGTTCAAACCATGTGGTCAGGAAGGAAAAAAAAAAAAAACAGATAAAAACGCATTTGTGAAAATACTTAAATAGTCACTACAAAAGGAAGCTCTTGGAACAGGAACAAATTTTTCTGCAGACTTTTTCAAACTTAATTTCAAAAGCAAATTAAAAGAGTGAATGATGGTCTTTATCTTGACCTAGAGTTTCAGTGCTTCACAAGTATTTCGTGCCAGTCTGCAGTTTGGTACAGAACATGCACAACAATAAGGAAGAAAGAACCAGAGGTCCTTAGAGACAGTGTTGATCATTAACGTATTTTACAAGGAAAATAAGCATTTTTCTTGTAGAGATTCTTTTTGGTCATTTAGCTTTCATGTCTATCTTGACAAGCACAAGATGGAAAAACAGAATGTACTAAGAAAACCATTCAGAATTATACCTCGGTACCAGAATATTTTTTTCTTCCTTTCAATTTATAACACTAAACAGGAGCTTTAACTCTTAAAAAGAAAATGCACAGTGTGTGAATTAAACAGTGTAAAGAGAGATCCTTATGCCATTATGTGCCTGATATAAGTTAGTTAATAAGCAAACAGGATTCTTAGGAGTATAGTTAAACGTACTGGACTAGCATGGCAGTTGAAATGCATTATATATACTTGGATCACAAATATCAGCAAAGAGTAAAAGGGTCCTAATTAGAAAAAGAATCAAAGTATTCCATGGAGAAATCTGGCAAGGCAAACCAGCATACTTTGAACTGCTGAAGTCTTTTCATGAGCATGCTCTGCCATGGCTGTGGGACTCCCTCCAAATGCTGGGCAGTGTGGTTCCACCTTCCTCCTGCCTTCGTCTCCCCATAGCTTCTAAACTTCTCACCTGTTCCTGTAGTCCTTGTCCTCTGAGATTCTCCTAGAGACATTTCAGCAAGCTAAGATGACAGAAAACTAACCAAAATCAAATGAGAAAAGCAGGAGAAATTATTGACCAGCATGACATGTTGAAAAAGTTCAGCACAGATTCAGCTGTGTGCAGGAGCCAGCACAAGAAGGGAGTGGGTCTGTTGTGCAGCTGGGATTAGTGGAAGGTGGGTGTCAATGGACAGATCGATGTTGGCATCTGCAGCGGAATTGCAAGGTCACAGTCTGAACCAATGGTTGATAACCAGGTGAGAAGACATGGCTAACCCAGGGAGCTCATGTGCATGGCTTGCACCTACTGGAATGAGTGGACTCCGAGTCTGCCCCTCCTCACTCTCATTTAAGGGTTGGCAGCCAAGGGAGCAGTAACTCTCTGGATAGAGATTGCGCTCCTCTTGAGCGGTTGCTAGTTGTTGGAGGGGTGAGATAACTTTTCTTCTTTGCCATCTTCTGTTGCTCCACAGTGCTTGTATCCCAGCAGAAGGCACTGTCATTGCCTTTTTTTTTGCCACACAGCATCGCTACAATCATGACTTCAATTGCTTTTTTTGAAATGGCCTTCAAGGCATGGGGTCAAATTGGTCTTGTATCTGTGTAGGTGCAAATTGCAGAGATGAGTAAAGGTGGGCACAGAAATGGAGGACAGTAGCAGGAAACCTTTCTGATCATTCTGATTTTCTTCTTACATGAAGAGATATTTTGAGAGAGAAAAGAAATGCTGCCAGAAGCAAACATGTCAAGACCCTCTGAAAAACAATAGAATCAAACACCCTTCCAACTGAGACAATCATCTTAAAAAGGCGCTTCAATTCCTTCATGTGTTTTTTTTTCAAAGACCAGTTCTCAAACTTAATTAGCATTCCTAAGACGTAAAAGACCTTCTCTGACATGGAAAATGGTAGAAGATATGTAGAAAGCAAATGCGTTACCTTAGCTACCTGTTTGGGGTGACATTTTAAATACGGAAAATAAAGCTGGCAGAATTATAGTGACCTTTCAGCCTGAACAAATAAAATAACATCTGCCAAATCTAAATGGCTGCCTCTAGCTGTAGGAAATGATATGCATCTTTGAACACTAATACATAGGTCTTTAGTAGGGCTAGCTTTAGACCTCCTAGACCTAAACAATTTATTTCTCAGCAGAGCGTGAAAGGCTGAAAATTCACAGAGTGTGGTGTATATGGCAAGGGGCAAATGGGGAGCAGCCATGGCTGTGCACTTTTGGAGCCTGAGTAGTCTCCCTCCCTCTAAACCTATCACAAGTCCCTATTTTTCTTTGGAAAATGCAAGAGTTGCTGCTCAGTTTATCCCTGTGTGTTTGCATTGCCTTTCCTATACGTTCACATTTCTGTGTACTGTAGCAGTCTTCCAAGTTATTTTCCTTTTCTAAATTTTCCTCTGGAAACTCTGGGTACCTGTGGCTTGGGAGCCAGTTGTAAGCAAACAAATTGCTGTTAGAAAGGAAACTGGTGGGCCTAAAAAGGACACCTTATCTTTATAATATTCTCTATAGGAAAAGAATAACTTTCAGAAGTAGCTTTTCCTGCTTCCCCAAGCTCTTTTGAATGTCAGGTGTCAGCTATGCCAGCAGAGAGAGCAAGTTCTTGACTGCACCCACCAAAAGCTAAGAGCAGTTCATAGTTTTTATTACTTTCTTTGTCAGGAATATTTACATGGCTGTCCATATTCACCTCTAATACTACTTAAATTCTGATCTGCTGCATGCATGGAAAATCTTGTTCTGCTCGTGGGTCATCCATGGGAACTATAATGGGGATACTGGTATTTTACCTAGCTAATATAGAAGGGATGCAGGCCCCATAAAAGGCAACTGTAATTAGCCAAAAATACTGAAATTCATAATGGTTTCCAAAGGTTAAAGGAAGTTCATGCAATTTGCTGCCTGGGTTAATATAAATGGCATTCAATTTAAGCAAATAATGCCAAACAGTCTTATTATTTAGCAGCCGTACTGTAAACATTATGTACAACTTCAGTTTCATTTGTGAAGCAGAGAGGTTTTTTAATTCACTACAAAGGCATGTATCATATTTGCCTTGAAGAAGTCATAAACTGTAATCTAGGCCAAGAATCAGCCTTGGAGTTAGGAGAGGGCGATCTTATCAATCTGAAGTTGGGATGCAAAGAGGATGGAGGCAGGCTTCTTTTGGTGTGAGGACAAGAGGCGATAGACACAAACTGGAGCACAGGAGGTTCCCTCAAAACACCAGGCAGCATTTCTGTGTTGTGCTGGTAATGGAGCACAGGCACAGGTTGCCCAGAGGCTGTGGAGCCTCCTCCTTGGAGATCTTCCAAAGCCACCTGGATGCAGGCCTGGCCACCCTGCTCTGCATGTCCCTGCTTGAGCAGGAGCTGGGCCGCATGGACCCAGAGGTGCCTTCGAACCTCAACCATACTGTAATGCTGTGATTTAAGTTTGTAATGGAAGGGTAAACTCCAAGTTTGCCAGTCTTATTGGACGTACTAGAGCCAAATCAAGGTTTGGAGATACCCTTCGGAGCATTTCTAACCTGCACTGTGTTTTGGAATCCATCACTGGGGACAGTTCCCTTCTCATGTGCAAAGGGCTAGTATTGCCTGATGCTGAGTGGGAAATCAGTGTTCCCTCCTTTAAGGAAAATATTATGTCATGGTCTGACTTGATGATTGAGCACCTGGTGAAGGAGTATGGCTGGGCCAGGAAGCACGGGTGCAAGCAATTCAATGACCAGAAGTAGTGGACCCTGCGTCCACCCCTCCCTGGGCTCATTTAAGGGCTAGCCTCCCTTGGATGAAGGCTACTTTCTGAGGAGTGCTCTGTAGCTAGGGACTCTATCATCACTTCGGTGAATTAACTTTTTCCTATATATAGTTATTGATATCCCTAATGATATTCTGCCTGGTATCACAAAGAATTTATCAGAAACGATTTCAGTGCTTCCGAGGACCAACACTTCCACGTGTCTCAGATGAGCCTTCTGGCTCCAGCGTTTTCTCCCTTGCTCTAGTTAAGAGTAGATGGCCCAATGGGTCCTGGCAATCCTCTGTCCGGTTCTACCCTCTCGAAAGCGCTCCAGTGCTACATTAGGCTATTAATCATACTAATTTTCAGTGCAACTTTTGTGCCAGTGAATTCAGACTTGATACTGAAAGTGTTGTTTTTAGATGTCTAACTACTTGAAACTTATCTGCACACAGATTTTGTTCTTGTTTAGTTACAGTTGTAGATTTGTAATGTACCATTGTATATTAATTACCTTTTAACAGTACAGCCTCCTAAGTTTTACAGGCCTTTTATTAGTTGTTATAACTTTCTTTACTGGAATAAAAATTCCTATACTGAAAGGGAATGACAGGCTTATACATATGCATCTGTATGCAAAAGTGATTGTGTTTGTGTTGCAGAACTTTACAGATTTTTACCCCTACTAAAAATAGTATTAAAAATGTTCATATGCCAAACCTTAGCTATTTTTTTCAGGCCTTCAGGTGAAGACCAATTCAGCATTACTGACTTAATTCAGCCTTTCAGTTTACCTTAGACTGGCTCTTAATCAATCTTGCAGCAAAGCAAGTCACTTGTAAAGAAAATATCTAGGCAGGAGTTTAAGTGCTTGAATCAACCATTTTAAATTCATATTTTCAGTGAAATGGATGTAACTGCCCGTGTAGACCAACACTTACTGATAATACATATTTTCTCTGATGCAGTTTTTTTTCTCTTAAGTAGTCATTCATTTAAGCTTCTCCTTCTGCTCAAGAGTGAATATTTTCGGAGCTAATAGGTAGCATGTGATGTTTATGAGGCTCTGACATCCCTGCCTATTATGTGGTGCCCCTTTCAATGACCACTGTGTTCATATTTCCCTTAGGTTGTTCTTCTCAAAATATGCTATAAAAGAGATTGATGTGGTCAGCTCTCTTTTCTCCTGTTTGTCTAGGGAATTCCTGCCACAATAAAAAGAAAAAATTGTTCTTCATTCTTATGGTGTGTCTGTGTTATCTCTGCCTTCTTTTCTGAATATCTTTACAAACAAAATGGCTATTGAATTCACAGAGAGTTTAAGGATTTGTTATAAATTCATGTCCTTTGATGCCAGCTATTCCTTGAAGTGTGTATTCTTATAGGCATTTTACTGTCTTTGGTTGCTTTTTGGGATTTGAGCTATATGTTAAGATGTAACTAATAATGAAACAGAAAATTCCCATTAAACTAAAAACTGTAGCTCTCTAATGACCAGCATTTGCTTTCAAGTCGTAATGTAACTGCTGTCTTGCCAGCTCATGCTATTTTTTCCTTTGGCTTGTGTGCTACTGCCAGCGTATCACCTCTTAAGTTCCTTCCTCTTTTTCCATAAAGCCCTGCTGTACATTGTAATATTGGTAAGAGATCAAACCAGGAGGTGTCTAAATGGGTAAAATTCCCATTAGATTCCTAAGGGTCTTTTTCTAACTGAGGCTCTTTGGATTTGGCCTATGGGAACTGATGAAAGGCTGAAATGAAAATGCTGCCATTTGCCCTAGACCTTTCCCCCTATGCAAAACTCAAGCCAGAAATGTTATTCCAAAGATTTCTGAATGCTACATTTGCAAAGCATGTGGATAGAGTTCATGGTGCAGTGTTCAACTTAATATTCAAGATCATTACTTTGTGAGATGCTGTTCAGCACTGCTAATACTATTAGCTGGCAGATTTGTTTTGAATTGAATCTTATATAAAGTTCTTCAAGCAGGCAACAATTAAAGTGCATTCTCCGTTAGTCAGGACCGCTTCTAAGCACCAACTGGAAGTTAGCTTGAACTATTAAATAATACTGACAGTCATTTGAATATCACATAAAAATCACAAAAGTACTGTCTGTCCATATCTTAATGAGTGATTAATCCCACATTCCTTCCTGAATCTTAAAGATTGCTCCGTCCAAACAGTGAGTGTTCAACTTACTAGGTGTTCTGTATCAGAGGACTGGCTGAAAGCTTTTCCTGAGTACTTCAAAAGGAAAACCTGAATTATAGACTCCCATATAAGTAGGCTGAAAAAATAGTTATTTACAGCATAGATATTTCCAAACAGAATTCTCAGTTCTGTGTTTCCTCTGAGCTAGAAAGTGCAGGCAGGTTCTAACAAAGCTCTTATAAGAATTTCGGAAGGTTTTTGGGGGGAAGGAAGGGGAAAGTTGGCAATAGTTAGTTTTTACTGGTCAGTGGAGGCAGCTAGCTCCTTCTGCTTCATGATGTGAGATTACGTTTTGGACCCCAAGAGTGACACAAATTAGATTAATCCTGGCACGCACCAGTAGTCTTGGAAAAAGATATTTATATGGAAGGAAACACATTTTATTTTGTCAGTGGGGATAAGATATGGCCATATTTTGTCTTTGAGGATAATATAGGCTTGTAGGCTTGTAGGCTTAATATATAGCTTGTACCCTATGCATTCTGATTCTGTAGTATTTGCACTACTGTTGATTTTTTTGATTTTCACAAAAGGTACTTCAGGCATCTCCACTGCTTTAAAAACGCATATTTTTTTTTCCTTTTTTGGACCAAGGAGATTGCAGCTGCCAGCTCTTGTGCTGTGGAAGTTGACATTGGAAAGCTGCCTGTTCTGCAGGTGGCTTCATCTATTTAATTTATCAGACACCAAAGAAAGTAACAGACAACATGGGCTCTTGTAAATAACAGAGCATAGTTGTTCTTTCTTCTAGGTGGTGAGTTTGACCAGATGTTCACCAGCTTGCCACTGAAGGGTTCCCTAACAAAGCTGTCCGTGAACTGGTGCAGGAATGCTCAAGGGTATTTATCCTGCTATCTGCTGCAGAGCTTCATCTCCATGTTGAGCCCTCCCCTGTGGATGGCTCAGAGCGATAAATAGCCCATGTCCCTCCAGAAATGGTTTGAAAGATGGATGCTGGAAGAGACTCAGCTTCCCAGAGGGGCCTGAGCATCTCCATGTGTGCAATGTGAATAACAAACACTGTTATCCAGGAGGTGAGCTTGCCCCAGGCTGCAACGTCTCCAGCCTTGAGACCTTGATTTGCAGTGTGCTGCTGTGTACTTTGCTCCTATGGGAACTACTAAGGGGCTAAGAAGGGCACCAAGAACTCTTTGCCTTATTCTAGTCTCATCCTAATTTGGTGTTGGGATGCTGCACAGCTGCTTCTCTGGAGGACTGGGAAATACACTTGCTAGCCAGTGCCTAGAAGATCAGAGGCACTGCTATCCCAGTCCAGCTGTGCCCAGTTCTTAACTCTACGAGTGTTTATTTCTTCAAGTGTAGTCAAACAAGTAGTCATGAGACAGGTTCATCTTCCCTGCTGGTCTCACAAGGAGAGCCTTGGGACTGTTTCCAATAGCTAGGTTTTTGCTGCAACACTCGAGGCTGGTGAACTGAGGACGCCGACAATAATGGTTATATTCCTGGGGCAGCTGAGTGGTAAGGATACCTGGCCATGACTGACTGCCTTTCCAGGGAACGCCTGAAGCTCCCTAAGGGATTCTGATTTTCTGCTCCTTGATTCTTCTTGGTATCTGTTGTTTCTCAGAATGTTTTGAGATTAATAACATGCAGATAGGGTTAGAAGTGAATTCAAATATGATAATGAGGAGGAAGGTAGGAGCAGAGGTAAAAGAAATTCTGTGCAACCACTACTGGTCAAAGAAATCAAGTTTTTAAGAAGGCAAGAGACAGGCTTCTACATGGAAACCCCTGAAAAACCTTTCAGTCTGTAGGAGGAAACCCAGAAGGAGGCTGAAGAGGAGTCAGGAACTGGATTTAGCTCTTTGGAGCACCCCAGCATTAACCAACAAAGCCATGTTTCTGTGATGGATTCGAGTAAGTGTTGCTGATCTAGGAAGCCTATATGGACCTTTCTGACACAGTGGGACAGCCTTTGGCTTCTCAGGGAATACAGAACATGGATCTCTGCTCTCTCTGGTCTGGCTTTGTGTTCATTTGGGAAGCCTCTTGTCCCTAGGGGTCTGGTCTCACGCAGGCAACCAATTCTAGGCCTGCAACCTTAGTAACATGTAGGAAACTTCTGTATTTCCCAGCAGTGGAAACCAAGAAGCCTCTGGGGCTCACAGCAATTTCACGAGCTTTTGATGAAGCAGACATTGTGGTTAAAGAGCACATAGGTGTGTGGAAACATGAGCACAGTAGAAGTTGTTAGCTGTGCTAAACGTCTAAATTGCCTTGTCTCTTTTTAAAATAGAAAAAGAGGCTGTTACATAGCATCAGTGGCAACAGCTGGTCTGAAGAAATGCTGTGAGATGTGTAGCAGGCTGTGAATTTTTCTCATTTTGTTTCTTCATTTTCCTTTTTTATTCTGGCCTATGATACGTAGTGAAGAAAATGCATGAATGTTGGGTTTCCTTTGGCCATCTTGTCTTCTTATTAAACTCGCACTTCATCATACCTGCTTCTACCATCTCCCTATACCAGCAGTTCACATACTGCATGTCTACAGTTTGGCCTTGTCAGATAAGGAAGAGTGCTGGGGTTGACTGGTCACATTTGATTAATTTAGATGGCCATGAAAATTCAGATGGCCATAAAATGCTGCTATTAGTCATGGCCATTTGGGAAGGATCACCCAGTCATCGAAGATGCTTCAGAATGCTTTATTGGTCTTAATGAAACATATGTAATCACTTTGTTTACACTTATAAAGTGTTTTTCTTTGTATTAAAGGAGATATTTCACTGACATCTTAACACTTCAGGGGGAAATTAAATACAAGAAGTGGGGGGTTGGTTTTATTTTTGGTAATGGAGGTATATTCTGGAAATAAGGCTTTTAACAGTTTTTATGATAAAATATTCCCCGTTAGGATCTGTCCTCATGTGGATCTCATCTCAGTGACACAGGTGAAGACGCTACACTCATAAATTAAAGTAAATTAAGCCCATACATTTGGCTGCTGGTAAATTGCCAGAACCATGCTTGGCTGGACAAGCTTTGGTCACTGCTGCGCTACAGGATGTATTGCAGTTTCCCTTTGCACATTAAACCTTAATGCTCCCATCAAAAAATAATTTGATTGGAAAATTAAGAATTGGCCGTTACGGCTTGTACCTTCCTGGAAAAGGGAATTAGAACCGAACTGATTTGTCCCTTTCTTCAGAACAAAAAGAATAAGCATTAGCATGTTCTGATAAGAAAGTAAGCATTCCTGCTAAATAAACTTTTTTTATGTATTTATGCTTACCTAATAAGAAAGCACATAAGAAGCAAAACAGAACAATCTGTTGTTATTTAACACAACAAATACTGAGATACAAATACAGTTAAGTTTTTCTGGTAACTAGGCAACAGAAGAAAATACCACTTATCTGAATTGCTGTTTATTCTACTATTTTTTAGCTCTTCAATTGTGATTTTTATTCTCCTCACCTCAAACACAAAAGAAGCAATTGTTCATGGTATGGCTAAATTGTTTAATGTACTGTTTGATACCAGGGCAAATTAGACATCAGAATAAGCATCTCGGATTGCTGCAGCTAGCCATTAATGGTTTTTGATCTTCTTGCAAATGTTTCAGTAGATTATGTAACATAAGCAAATGTCCTCTACTGATTTAGGCAATTGTAATAAATATGGACTACATGAGGCATGAAATCAGAACACTTCCATTTTTTCCAAAGAATGCAAATGGCTTCTCATTCATGTGTATCATCCTAAGGACTTTTTAGATGAAGCACATGGTAGCAATATAATCTTTGACACTTCTAAACTGAAGGCTTTTTTCCAGAGCTGCTTGTATTACCATCAGATGGATGGTTTCATTAACATGAAAATCTGTAGCAAGAAGAGCTCAGAGCCATAACCAGACTGGGCTTGCATATGGCTCTATGCTTGTGCATACCCATGCTTGCCCACACTGTCTAAACAAAGAGCTACTGAATATAACTGTTTTTAATCTCAATTTCTAGCTAAAGATGTGCAATAAAATGTGCAGCTGGAAGAAAGGAGGTGAGGACAAATGGCAAAATTTGGGATAGGAATCCCAGAGGTGCTCAGCAGGCTGAAAGACATTGATGAAGCTGAACCACGGGCAATGAGATCAGTTCTGCACTCAAGGGAACAGGTCCACAAGCAATCAGGATTTGGTTTCCATGTCCTACTCAGTTCTCTCTTCTAGAATAACTGAGATCTGAGGAATTGCCTCCTGTTTGCAAAGTATTTGGGAGGTTTCTTTGTCTGCCTTGTACTGGAGCAAGAGCTGAAGGAGTATTATCAGGACGAGAGTATTCAAGACAAACACATTCCTTAAAACAAGGGAGAAAGAAGGGAAAATTTTTCTGCAAACCAGATAGGGGTAATTCATTCCCATTACTGGCTTAGAGAACCACGCCTGGTTTTGAGTTTGAGTGAATGCTATACCTCGCTCTCGCAGGAAGGTGTTAGGTTGGTTAGCTGCCAATTCCTGGGCTGTGAATCCTGTAAGATTATTTACATGCATCCCAGTTAATCAACTGCTGTTTGTAAAGCCCTTTAAACTTGGAAAGCACTCTTATAAATATTTGGTATTATCATATAATTACACTACCACATCTCAATTAAACGCACAATTGGGCATGCTTTAATTATGGAATTAAAATGTCACTAGATGTATTTTAAATGTAGATATCTCACTCAAGGCTGACCTCTCCTCAAGTTTAGCACAGAAACCTGGAGCAAAATGAGAATTCTTGATTTTTTTAACTCTGGAGAGCCACCTTCTGATGAGAATGAATGCATCTACCCCTAGTACAGAATTTTTTCCACAGCTACAAATATATGTGACTTTTTCCTTCAGTTTGGCTTATATCATGAACACTTTTTGTAGGCAGCATAGGGATTAACCTGCTTTTTTGTTTGCTTTTGACTTTACTGCCTTCCTTTATTAATATAATGGAAAAAGAATGATTCAAGATCTTGTCCCAGATACAAATCATAAGCCTGAAGTCAATGGAATGTACACCATGTCTTGTGATACACGGAAATAAATTAAAGCAATTAAACACTGAAGCATTCTCTGTTTCCTCCAGAGAGTAAAAAAGACATGAATTCTCAAAGAACAATATATATGTTGCTATCTGATTATTAGGAATATAGGAAGTATTACTTCCTATTCCCTTCTCTTCATGCTGAGTAGTTAGCTTGCTTATATTATTGTTGACAAACTAAGCAGTGGTCTGGCTTCAGAGGAAGAAAAAGAAAAGAATTTAAAAGATCTGATATCACTTTCTGGTAGTATTATTTTAGTCTTCTAACTTTTTCTAGCTTTAGGAAACTGTGTTACTTAAGATTTTCTCTGCAAACATAAGTCTCTTTTAATGAAATAATAAGAAACTTTTATAGACTACCTTGACTTAATAGATGAAGTAGTTGCTTTCCTAGACGGCAGTATTGTTGCCATAGTTCCCACTCTTCCTTTCTCCCTCTAGTGCCAAAACTCTCACTTAATCACTTCTTGTCATTTATTTTCATGTCAATTAAATGCTTTTTGGGGAAATGAGTAGGCAGTTTTTGTCTATTTGTAGGGAACTGCATACGGCCAAAGTTTAGGTCTTAAGATATAATCACCACTGAAATAATAATGCATCTGAAACTTCATGTTTGAGCAGTGTGCTCCACAATGAACCTAAGATAGTTTCAAAGCCAGAGCTGTCATGAATCCTTCCTATATCTTGCTTGAATGTGATTGTACTTAAGGGCCACAGCTTGAACTTGGGAGAAATGTGAGCTCCACTAGAATGACACCAGACGACCAGAATGAGAACAACTCTTCAGGGCGGGAGCTGCCTTTAAGTGTATCTGCATAGTATTTATAGCATTTGCTGACAATAGGACTTCAGTAACAGTGTCTAAGATGCGATTACATAATGCCTATATATATAATAGAATGTGTCATTATTGCAGTGATAAACTATATTTGGAAACCACAACAAGAAAAGAACTTTCTCTTCTTTTTTAAAATTTAACTGTGGGTATAAAGTGTCTTTGATATATGAAGCATTTTATGAAGCCATCTTTTTATTTTAATAACTGCTAATTTGCACACGTAACATCAGTTGCTGATGCAATTAATTGTGGATGCAAATGAGGATGTTTAACTGTCTAATCACCTGATTGTGCCTATAAATCAGTGACAGTAATTATGTGTGTAAATGCTCATTTTAGCCTGCAATTAATTTGGCCAAAATTGATAGGACAGAAATAAACACCCTGGGCTGAAATTTGGTCCCTAGTGTGTAAAAAGAGAAAGTATCTTCTTCCTCTGCCTCTTGTCTAAATTGCAGAGAGTAAAGTAGACAAAGAGCAATGACTCCCCAGTCCCCAATAACTCACTGCCAATGTTTCACAATAAAGTGCAATGGGAGAGGAAATATTTCCATAAGGGTTCATTAATCACAACGTATTTGCCATGCACAACCACTCTGCAGAGCAGGTGAAGAACCCTAAGGGATGTTGCCTGGCACAGCATGTCATTTTCCTAATAGGAAAAGTATTTTTTGCACAAATGCTGTAAAACTGAAGTTGCAGATGGCTCCATTGGCAGGGTTAGAGCCTCCTGGCACAACCTTCAGCAGACAAAGCTACTTCAGATATTTATAGCAAGGGTCAGGGATATCTCAAAAGAAGGATGCTGAAGAGGCTGTCTGCCCCACTAAGTGCACTATTCCCAGGTGTGCCCCTTGGAAGGACATATGAGTCAGGCCAAAACAAAACAGACAACCCACAAAACACAAACTGCAGAACAGCATGCAAATCTTGCCTGTCCCTGTTGTGATGCAGGACTCTAAAGACCTAGGAGCAACTAAATCAATTGCAACCAAAAACTTAGGTATTGAAAGGACTCCGCTAGCAAAACTGTACCAAAAAAAAAAAAAGATACTCCTATAATTCAGAGCCACCTGATGTAGTTTTAATTTAAATGTGATTTCAATGTTTTTTGCTTTTCTATTGCTGTGATGTGTGTTGTCAGTAGAAGTGCTGCTGGCTCAGATATGAGCTCTGTGCTGCTCCCTGGTTTTGTTTGATGTATGTTCCTGAGTGAAGCTGTTGCTCTGATATGTACATTGGGTAGGAGGGTATGTTCGGTGCAAATACAGAGGTCATTCTCTGCTGGGGCAGCTGAGCCCTGGGCTCTTCTGTCAGTCAGTGTACCTTCGTTGACAGAAGGTACTTCTGGAGTTAGTTAGAACTGATAAGAAGAGGAACGAAAGGTTACATGCAGCTGATATATACAGTTCTCACAATTCACTGTCTCTACTAGTTATGAAAAGGATTTCATGATGAAAGCATATGAGAAGAAGGAGAAATGCTGGAATGCTGTATCTTAACCAATTGAAGCATTTCATATCAGAAGTTGTTAAAATTTGTTAAAAATGTGTCCTCACTAGAAAATACAATTTTGCTTTAAAAAAGGCTGTGAAAATATATTAAAAAGATCAAAATATCATAAGATATTATTTCAGGTTCACGATGTGACAGATTCAGAGAGAGAAAGAGAATGAGGGATGCAGTTCATTTAGTAGCCCAACAGGGCACACCAGTAGGATAGGATTCAAGACACCCTGATTCAAGACAGTATCTTAATCTTGAAAACTTTTCATTAAGTTAGACTGTTTCTTCAGCTAGCCTCAATTAGTACCAAACTATAATTGTAGGAGCAGAGTGGGAGTCCAGATTTTCTGACAGAATAACAAGATAAAAAGCCTCATATGATGCAGATTTTCTCTTTCCTTCAGCTCCTTGTCAAAGCAAGGTGTCCTACCCCACACCTGGCAGGTGAGAGTAGAGCAGACCAGAGGCCACGCAGAGTGATCATTGTGCTGTGTCACAGGAGACCACTGCAGGCTCTTCAAGGGTCATGGAAAGCATCCCAGCAGCCAGGTGGCTTCGCTGTCATAGGGTATCCCTTGCTTTCTAAAACAGATCATTGCACTGGCATCCACTGGAATCTATGTTGTTTGCTGATGGCCAGATATTCTCCCCTTGCTTGCACAGGCCATCAGAGCTGACACATACTTTCTGCCCATTAGAGGGCTGGAAACCTCTCCTATGAAGAAAGGCTGAGGGAGTTGGGCTTCTTCAGCCCGGAGAAGAGGAGGCTCTGTGGAGACCTTGTTGTGGCCTGTCAGTATTTGAAGGGAGCTTATAAACCTGAGAGAGACCGACTTTTACACCATCTGATAGTGATAGAACAAGGGGGAATAGCTTTAAACTAAAAGAGGGGAGATTAAGGTTAGATGTTAGGAGGAAATTTCGTTACTCAGAGGCTGGTGAGGCATCGGCACAGACTGCCCAGAGAAGTTATGGATGTCCCATGCCTGGAGGTGTTCAAGGCCAGGTTGGATGGGGCCCTGGGCAGCCTGATCCAGTGATTGGCAACCCTGTCCATGGTATTCTATAATTCTAGGATTCTATAATTCTACAACTCATTATTTCCCTTATCTGCCAATTACAACCATGAGCCTGTTGGGCTCCTGGCTCCTGCTGGTGCTCCCCGCTGCTGCTGCACAGATGCAGCCATAGTGAGTTAGTTCCCATCACCAAGGCGACTCACAGCCAGATCTCCACTCCTCCTAAAATAGGAACTCACTGATAGATCTTCTGTCTTTCTAGAATAGTCAATCTATGAGAAAAATCACTAATGCATTTGGCTGTACCTGAAACATAGTAATAGTAAATTCTAGACCTGTGGAGAATCAGGAGCTCATCCATAGCAAGGCTTGGCCTTGGTGATCTTCCAAATCCACATACAGCTCCAAAGAAATGGACTCAGTTCTTTGCAGTTTCTGAGTAGAGGCCATCACAAAATCAGTTTTTTTTCCCCACTGTTATTTGAAAAAGGAGAGACCATATAATCAATATATCTCCCCTACATTTCTGTTCAGAAAACTGGGTCTGTGAAAGGAGTACTATTTAACAAATGTATTATATAATGCTAAGCTTTTTAAACAGTTTTATAAAGGCAAATCTTGTCCTCAGCTTAGTTTACTGTTATCACATCAACTATTATAAATTGCAGTATGATATTCCTTTTAAATAAATGTTCAGAACATTGAAGTACATTGGGAAAATATAGGTTATTTTTGAGCAAAACTGTTACCTGTAAAATATCATTCTGCGTTTCTATAATTTATCTCTTTTATTTCCAGGTATTTCCACACTATATACTTGGGTATCCGGAGTCGACAGAGTGGAGAGAATGACAGATGGCGGTTTTATTGGAAAATGGTGTATGAGTATGCAGATGTGAGTATGCTGCATTTGCTAGCCACGTTTCTGGAAAGTGCACCACAGCTGGTCCTGCAGCTCTGTATTGTTGTACAGACTCGTACACTCCAGGCTCTCCAAGGTAGGAGTTCATTTAATCTACTTGCTTTTAACATTTTAGGAAGATGCAGTTCCTGTACATGCATATTTATGCACATTTCAAACTCCTGTGTGCTTCATACTTCTTTCATAAGAGCAGATCTTGCCTACTAGCTGCCATTAAGCTGTTAACTATGACTTTGTCAAGAAAGCCTGTACTGTTGGTGTTGTTTTGTTGGGTTTTTTTTACATTTCTTACTGCCCTGGGTTGTGGGTAGGATTTACAGTGCTTTGCTTTCTATGCAGTCTTGTAATAGAAAAGCTTTTCTGATTATCCACTAGGACAATGTTAAAACTGCGTCACTCAAGGTACTTCTCTTCTCCCTGTGCTTTTTCTTGTGAACCTTCAAAAAGCTCCAAACTCTAGAAATAACTTTCATATGGTATTATGCAAAACAGAAGATGGTACAGAAGAAAGCAGATATTCTGTGAAGAAAATGCTGGTGTCTGTGGAATAAGTATCCATCAGTTCTCAGCCATGTTTATCTGAAATAATACAAGTCAGCTGCTGAGCATTACAAGAGCACTAATTCCTTCAAGCTATGGGTTTCTTCCTAAGGCTGATGCTTTCAGCAAGCATGATTACTTCTTTAAAATGGTAAATGCATGCACATGGCCTTCCACAGGGCTTGTCAATCAGCAATACAGATATAGAAATACTTCCTTCTCTGCTTCTTTTTTGATTCTACCTTGGGGTATCTGACAGCTTGTCTTTCATATTGCACTAATGTTTTGTCTTATGGCTGGATGTGGGCAGAAATTATTGGCAAGTGAGTAAGAACTTGGGATCCAGAAAGTAACACAAATATTGTGAGAGACTGAAGAGTAGAAGGGAGGAAGGACAGAGGAAGGCAAGTGCCTCTGTACTAGACAGAACTGTTGCAGCACCTTGCTCCAGGAAGTTCTTTGTCTTGTTAGTTCATTGTGAGTAACATGCAGTGAGGCTGATTAGGTGAAAAGGAACTCGACTAAAGTAGGTGACTGTCAAAACCTTGATCCTGGGCAGTTTCCTGTGGATAAATCAGACCTTTTTTCATTTATTCCTCTTTGAACTGACGTCTAATACAGGCTATCCTTCTTCCTGTGTGTTTTGGGTTTTTTTTTTTTAGTTTTGTTTCTTTAGATCTAAAACTCTGTCATCTTAAGGGGAATAGAAAGCCAGAGTTTCTACTTTAATTAGTTGGTGCTCTGTACAAATAGGGTTGCCTAAGCACTTCTTACAGCTATTTCTCAAAATGATGCTGCCCCACACCAAGTCCAAATTGTTATTGTTCAGGAGATTGTATTATCACTTCAGGAAGCTTTGGCCTTCCAGAAAAAGAGACTCCGGAGAGAGGCTCAGGAGAAGAACATAGCGAGAATACTGTATGGTCAGCTGTAATTGAGGTATCTTCATAAACTATTAATACAGAAGGCCTCTCACACTCATTTTTGTGCAGTAACAGATCTATGAGAAATGTGGCTGGTGAGTAGGCACTGAGCCTGTGATGTACTATGTAAGTGGTTGTTAATTAAAGAAAACCTGGAATACTTCAATTTAGAAGGAAAAGATTGTTCCTGAAGGCTGTAATCAACTCTGAAATCTGTGTATCGGAAACCTGAAAGGAGCAAAACTATAATTATTTATTTCAGCTGAGGAGGGTGAAAATATTTACTGATTCTCTTTTCCTCCCTTCTCTTCTATCATCTAAGGAGAAAAGGTTCCACTTTAAAAAAAACTAAAAAAATTAAACAAGTTTCTAGCATTTTCTTAAACAGCAGTACCATTATATTCTCCTGGTGAAAGTTAATATATTTTAGTACGTTGCCAGCTGTGAAAATCCTTTCTTTATTTTCTGTGCTTCTTTTGAAGAAATGTTGAAGATAATGCATTGTACGGTAGGATAGCAGATTTGCTGTGAGGTTGCATAAGGAGAGCATAAATTCTCTCTTGCTTCAGCTACATGTTTAAAAAGGCCTAGCGACACCATACACACTTCAGCTCCTTGTCCACTCACTGAGCCTGATACAGAGATTCCTAACGTGGATCAATGAAGAGAGGTTTGGATCGATTTTCTTTGTTTAGAGAATGGTGTTTGGTTTTTCTTATTGCTCCTTTAGCCTTCTCACTCACAGAAATGAATTATTATGATAATTGGTAAGTGCCAAGATCACTCGTTCACCTTCTTGAAAGTATGCTTCCATCACAAACCACAAATTTGGCATGGGGAGTGAATGATACTGGAAATGCCTTCGTGTCTAAGCAGGGTATTTTTAATATCAAGCCATTAATGACCACAAGAGAAACTGTCAAATATTTTATTTATGAAATTGCGTTTATTCCCTTCAGAATGCACCAAAATAGCATAATTTTCAGAAGGACAATACAGGATGGCTGTAGATTTCCCTCTTTTGTTAAGAGTGTTGGATAGGTGTGTTTGATTGCTTCTGTCATTAAAATACATACAGATATGTCCATAAGTCATAGAATCATAGAATGGTCTGGGTTGAAAAGGACCACAATGATCATCTAGTTTCAACCCCCCTGCTATGTGCAGGATCACCAACCACTAGACCAGGCTGCTCAGAGCCACATCCAGTCTGGCCTTGAATGCCTCCAGGGATGGGGCATCCACAACCTCCTGGGCAACCTGTTCCAGTGCATCACCACCCTCTGAGTGAAAAACTTCCTCCTAATATCTAACCTAAACCTCCCCTGTCTCAGTTTAAAACCATTCCCCCTTGTCCTATCACTATCCACCCTCATAAACAGCCTTTCCCCCTCCTGTTTATATGTTCCATTCAAGTTTTGGAAGGCCACAATGAGGTCTCCCAGGAGTCTTCTCTTCTCTAAGCTGAACAAGCCCAGTTCCCTCAACCTTTCGTCATAGGAGAGGTGCTCCAGCCCTCTGATCATCTTAGTGGCCCTTGGTCATATGAAGATCAAGAAGAACATTGTGCAATGCATGTGAAACCCTCCCTCTTCAGTTTTTCATACGTTGCAGTAAGGGCCATTTCAAAAGAGGATGCACCACGAGGTGCACTTGCATGGACACACTAAGCATGAATAAAAAAAAACTTGCTGTGTACCAGTGTACCATGACTGTTGCAGCAATGCATTGCTTTGGCTGGAGACTGTAAACAGTCATGAAGGGGAATGGCTTCTCTCTTTCGCGTTGGTATCCAGAGAAATCTGAGTATTGATAAAATGGTATCAAATTCTCACACTTATTATTTCAAATCTGATTCTTTAAGATTTCATCAAAACTTTCAAAATTAGAGGCAATGGTCTGTCTTATTCTGCCTGCAATCAGCAGCCAGATCCATCCCACAGAGGAAGGAGTGAAATGCATTATGTGGGAAACAGATGATTTCTTAGCACTAATTTTTCAAGGAAGATAACTTCATTATGATGCTGGGCTAAGCTGGAGCTCTGCTAATCTCCTGTCCTTCATTTGCCTATTGCCTCCATCTTTTCCACTCTGGTCCTTTGAGTTTGAAGAAATATGTACTGTCTAGAAGAAGTGCCTAGAAAATAAGTAATTTCTCAGTCTTTTCCTTGTGGGAGTCTGTTCCCCTACCTTTTTCTTCATGTGCTTTGTGCACAGCACTCCCACAGCAGTTTCTCTGCTGAGCCAGCAGCACCTCCAAACTGCATTGCTTTTTTTTTTTTTTCTCTCTCTCTTAATTAGTCTGTAGAAAAGTAATCTAAGAAGCTTCATGGTGGGAGTCAGTAGCTGCACCAGCCTTATTCTTGGTGAGGAATGAGGCAGCTCTGCATGTGTGGGGGGCAGTGGCAGAAGTTCACTGAAACAGCTGATGCTCATCCTACTACATCCACTTGCATAAGTACATATATGTGGACAGAAGTGTATAAAGTTGCTTGCAGATGAGATAGCTCAGCTACTAGATATAGTCTAACAGTAATATCCCAGAGATCAGGAGGAGCTAAACAATCTCATTGCAAGCCTACACTGATCACCTGAGATTCCATGTAGACCTTTGCTCCATGTTTTTAGTTCTGCTCCCAGGGCTGGGCAACCAGGTCCTTCACTGCACCTTTGGTTTTTCAAGTCACAGAGAGCTGGAATACCAAAGTTGAAAGTGTTTGGATTATAGAATTACCCAATAAATTCATTAGACTATACATAATTCCCTTTAAAATGCTCCACTTTTCAAGCTACTTAATAAATAACCAGTATCTTCATGCTTTTCCACAGTGAACTACCACAGACTGTCTACAGAGTGACAACAGTCTAAAGGCCATCACACTTTTCTTTGGATCTCTGGACATCCAGCATAATGACCGCACACCACTACATTTGCTGTACTGGCTTGACAGGTCCATGGGTTGACAGAAAAATGGACAGACCTGGATTGGCAAACTGGCTTAGGGAGTTATTCCATCACCACTTTAGGCCAACCTGCCTGCAGGCCGCAATTAGAAGTCTTCAGTTCAATGATGAAAAGTCCAGCCTGGCACCTCACACAGGTTGCGTGATCATATCACTGGCATTCTCATGGCTGCACACTGGTGGACCCCACTCAGGCACTCTTCCCCATTGTTTGCTTGATTGAGTCTCAGCAGGATGCAGTTGGACTCTGTGGGGCAGAAGTATGCCACTCAGCTCATAGAGGTTATGCAGTGTCGTGTGGGTCAGTTCCTTCCCGTCTCACCTCATTTTGGAATCTCTCCCTCAGACTGGCAAACATCCTTGGGCCTTTTCCTTTTATTTCCTTGGTTTTCCCCATTATGCCACTTGATTTTAGAAAGACTCTCTATCTTAAAATTTGTGAAAATAAGCAAACATATAAGCCTGCCGACTGCCTGGTTGGAATGTGTTAGCAGAGTTACTGTCATTCAAGGACATGGTCTTCTAGCTACTCATAGATGAACAGATAGACAAGATTCCTCCCTGCATTTACCACAGACTTCTTTAGTTATGCTGTATTAATTAAAGCATTGTTTAAATTATAGATTAGTTTCTCATTCCTGTTTACTGCATATTACTGCAAATTATGCTCGCTAGTCAGCACTTAACTATTTTTTTTTCTCCATCAGCCCCTGGGGGTTTGTTCTGGCTTTTCCATACAGTTCTATTAATCAAAATCTCTATCAAAGTTTAATCAAAGTCTAATCAAAGTTCTTAAAATAGACTGACAGTAGTGTAGAAGCAAAATCAGAAGTTCAGAACAATTAATAAATTAATCAAATTTTGCTAAAGTTACCACACAATCACAGAGCCAGTGAATTCTGCTGAAATTTCGTTTCCATGAGATCTCACTGGCCAACTGTTTTCCCAGTTTCTACCAGCTCTACTGGAAACCCAGCACTGTTCATACACTGACAGTGCATACAAAAATCCACAGCGCTACCAAGAATCACTCTCCAGTCTTTCTACTCCAGACAGGTCGCTGCTACTGCCCGAGCTGAACAAGAATTTCAGGATCTCACTGGTAGTTTGTGACATGGTTGATAGGTCCTAGCTTTGTCTGGCTGAAGGAAATTATGTGTTAGATCGTTCATTATAAAATCCTCTGGCAAAACTCACTCTTGCGCATGAGAAATTCAAACTCTTCACATCAGTGCAATGAACTGAAAGTCATTTAGGTTCTTGAGTTTCTGTTTTGTTTTGGTTTTTTTTTTTTTTTGTGAGGCCAGCACTATATTTTGCATAGCTTCTCCTTTTTTGTGACCTTCACAGCAATTCTGGATTACTGTGTAATGTGCTGTGTATATTTTCAGTGCACTTTGGATGAAAAAGAAAAAAAAAAAAAAAAGAATGTTGATGGAAATTCTTATCCAATTTGATATATATTTGTATGGAAATAAGGTTTAGCTCTTAGCTCTTGAGTTCTGGGCAGGCTGCCACTGCTTTTCTCTCTGCTGTCAAGGTTCTGTGCCACTGCAATCCAGCACCCGAACTTCCCAAAGAGAAAGAAAAGCAGAGCAAGCAGTAGTCACAGAATCTGCCTGCAGCTTGGCAAAATAGATTTTCAGTGACAAAGATGAACAAGCATGGTATACCTGGAGTAAAAGAATCATTGGCAAATGACTTAAATTGATCTATACGCTCCCCTTGCAAATATTAAAATGTTGTATTGTGCTCATTAGGGTAGAGCCACCGTATTAACTCATCCATGGTTTTGATAGAACAAGAGAGGACTTCCTGAAGGCAATCATGTCATACAATCGATTTCATAACCGGATTAGAATCTTAAAACTACTTATATCTAGTTATATCTTTTGTCCCCAGATGCCACTTGGAAGTGTAGTTCTCTGATAGAGACCTACTGCTTCTTTCCTGACTTTTTAATTTCATCACTAGTCTGTCCCTCTTTTTTCTTAATCTATCCATGATTTTATACATTTCCTACAGAAATGATGCTTCTGTGATTATATAGTCCATTTGTTCTTCAGTCCTGACTTATTTCTGAGCCACTGGACTATTCCAATCAAATATAAAAGAACAGCAGACTTCTCAAGGATAATAATTTTTCTTTAAATATCGTGGAAAAAAAAACAGTCAAGTTAATGAGGAAAAAAAGACAAATGAGAGCCTTCACAGAGGGAAAAGCAGTCAGACTTCTGCTGTTTCTCTTTCTGTTTGGCACCAGCCAGTCCAAACAGACATCCTTTCCAGACGAGCCATTGCCCTGCTCTCCCCTACCCAGTGGGACTATTGTGATAGACAGACCTAACTAGGGAATGGGAGACTCATTTTCTTGATTATCTTCACAGACTTTGCCTTCATGAGTACCAGACTGAATTCATCACTGGGGAATATGGCTGACCAAGACTACAGAGAATTCCAGACTGCATTTTGCCAGTGCTCTCATCTTTCTACTGGCAATATCTCACTAGAATTGTATTTCCCCGTTAAGTCAGACATTGCACAGGTTAATCCAAGTTACTTCATGATTCTTTGAAACACATGGGCTCTTCTAGTGTTCGTGGCACTCTGATGAGTCTTCAATTACATTAAAAAATTTTGTTGGCAACTAGATGCGTGTAATGCAATTTCATCTCTCTTTTTATTTTTCCAGTCTGCAAGGTACTTCTGACTTTTCCACATATCACTTTCATTTTCTACGTTTATAATGTCTCCCGAAACCTTATTAGTATATTACTTTTTAAAACCAAGGTCATTAAGAGAAATATTCAGACAAGATTGGTTTCAAGTGTAATCAGTACTAAACAAATTAATAGTAATCTTATTCCATTCTAAGAGATTTTCAAAAGCATTTCAACACAATTCTGCAGTGTCTTTCTTTATCTAGTTCATTTACCTGCCTCAGCTATTTTCTACTAATTCCAATCTCCTCTCCTCACACTCTGCCAGTAGTTTCCCACAAGCTTGGTAATCTCTATTCTGCCAAATATCTGATAGATTAGATCTGCTACACTTTATTTGTTGAGATAGGAGTTGTAAGAGAAAGATATCAAGTTACCTTCCACACGCTTGTGATCTACCTTGTTTTTGTAAATATACATTTGCCTTCATCTTCAATTATTTTTTCTTTAAAAGCTGCTCTAAAGCTATGATGTTTTGCATTAAAGTCCACATTATAGGTCTGCTTTAGCCCAGAACTTGTGTAATGCACCACATTTCCTGTCACATGGTACCAGTTTTGAGTGGATAGATTTATTGAAGATGTTTCTCACCAGAAGCAGTATTTTCATACTACAGCTCTTTTGGGACCACAGAACAGAGATTTTCTACTTCCACTAAGTGATAACATGAAGCTTGGAATTTCTGCAGTAACACAGATTAGCTTTCTGCTCTCATTTCCTAGTTGCCAATTCTGTCTTTGATCCATTGTTTCAAGTGTCCTTATTGAAAATTGACCTGTAAGGCACCACTTTTATTGCTGATCATTCTTTTACCATTTCTATCGAGGCATCATTTTTGAGATGAGTTTGCATGCAGGTAGGTTTAGAGACTTTTTCCAGAAGTGTTCCCTTGGCAGGGTTTGAAGCTCCAGAAATTCTTCTGAATTTTGCCTTAAAGGAAAGCCAAACCTCCTCCACAGAGAAGTCCTTAAACAAATAATTTCTTTGGCCTTCACTCATTTCCTTAAATTTCTTATACTCAGCCTGACTTACAGATCTATTTTTGTTTATCTCTCCATTTTGTTTAAATTGGAGCAGCATTCGTCTGAACCAGTGCTATTTTTTTACAATTAGCTGTCCTGTAACAACCTCAAAACTTTTTGTGGCTAAGTTTAGAAGGAAGCATCTTTGCTTTCTGTCAGAAAATCTGTCAGTTGTCACACTCCAGAATATCTGGGCTGTCTCCAGTAGCATTTGGTCTCCAGCTTGTACCTCAGAACTGAAGTCTCCCATAGTGAGTCAATTCTCTGCAGAATTTCTCCCTGTAATAACAATTTGAATATCTCTACCCATATCCAAATTTAACTCTGGAATTCTACAGCATACTAAAAGTATTTCTCTATCAACATCATGAATAAGAGAAGATCTGCCTCTAACTTTTTTTTTTTTTTAATTGTAGTTCCTGGTGACTTTCTTGCTTACTGCATTTGGGGCTGTATCTTTATCCCAGGGATTCTGTTTAGTTCCTATTAAGCAATCTTGAAAAGATCACGGGGTCACATAATACTGGCATACCAGTATGAGTTTGTGATGTGATGCAGAAAATAATATTTGTGGAGATTCACTGCCTATTAAGCATTTTTACCATTCATTAAATCAGAGGAAAAATGAAGAGTATATCATGTAGGTCATTCTGAATCAATGGCAGTAAGGCATCATAACATGCCAGCATGAAATCTGCATGTGTCATTTTAATAGAAAAGATCATTAAAAACAGCATTAGGAAGGCTTAGTGTATGTTTCAGTGCAACTCTTTTCATCTCCTTTCTTCTATCTTAGAAAAATTTGCAGATACAGATGTCTCCAGTTTAGTTTCACAATCCTTTTGAAAGGCTTCAATCAATCAATATCTTTGGTTAGCAAAGATATTAGGTGGATGTAACAACTGCTTACGAGGGTGGATAGTGATACGACAAGGGGAAATGGTTTTAAACTAAGGCAGGAGAGGTTTAGGAGGAAGTTTTTCACTCAGAGGGTGATGACATACTGGAACAGGTTGCCCAAGGAGGTTGTGGATGCCCCATCCCTGGAGGCATTCAAGGCCAGGCTGGATGTGGCTCTGGGCAGCCTGGTCTAGTGGTTGGCGACCCTGCCCGAGGAGTTGAAACTAGTTGATCATTCTGGTCCTTTTCAGCCCAGGCCATTCTATGATTCTATGCTTCTGTCATCTTTGCTTAAGTTAAAAAAAAATAAATCATATTTTTAAATATTGTGAGATAACTTTGTACACATGTTTTGTAATAACTAATTCATTATGCCTATCTGGAAGGAAAGTCCCAAATGCCCCCACTGGCATGACTACACCAGTTTGCTGTGAGCTTTGGGGATCTTTGTGAGGCTCCAGTCAGCCTGCTGGAGGGCAGGCCTGTCCTGCAGCACATCCCATCGGCTGTTCCCTTCTGGTGAGTCCAGGCTCAAAGATCATTATGAACCTGGAGGTAATATGAAGAGAAATTCTTTGTGGGACAACTGGGAGGAATGGGGGGAGGGGGGAAAAATAACTATCATCATCTACAGGTTTTAATTTTAATAGTGGCTCCACACATCTGCTAACATACACAGAGTGATAAAGACAGCCCAAGATAGCCCAAGTAGTGCATTCAGTTTCTGCAAGCGTGATATATTGCCTACACACTGAATTTTATCTGTTAGGGAATGTCAGAAAGTTAGTGGCATATCCTTCTGCTCCCTTTATTTTGTGCTAAAAGAACATTTGCCAAGGAACAAATTCAGAGTTTCATGCTTTGAGTTACTATATTTTCTATGACTTGTACTGTTGTTCATGGGTGAGGAAAGAAGTGAGGCATACTTGGCACAGAAGAAGCTTTCTTGTGTTTAATATAGCAGTGAGAACTTTCAGTCATGATTGTTTCTTACCCAAAGACTGCACAATGCTGCAAAGAATTAACTTGAATTCTTCATCATGCAGAGGCCTTTAAAGGTTCTTTCAGGGAGGCGGTGCGCACTTCTAGCTTTACTCCAAATACATAGATCCAGCATTTTCTCAGCTATTTCCATGCTGGTCCGTGACAACCCTCTTTCTTATTTATTTTGTACATTCTGACCTACCTGCAAATTTGCTCATTTTGCCAACATTTTGAAAGAGTAACCCTTTCTGTTGAGAGTGATTTTAACTAAAAGTTCCATGTCAAAGTACACGCATGTACATGCACGCATTAAAATGTGTCTTGTGTGAAGTTCAAGTCTAGATGTATAAAGGATAGAATAGAGGTGATGAAGTCACCTATGGAAATTAGTGTCCATTAATTATTTTATGGCTATTAGTATTTTTGGTCATGCATACACTAGACGAATAATGAACTGTGAATACAAGCAAACCCCACTGTATTCGTGTTCTTTGCTCAGAGTTTCCCAAGTATCAGAGAATAATATCCTGTGCAAAAGTGAGACTCAAACAAAGGGCCCAGTCTGGTCATCCCTTCGGGAGCCTTCTCATAGGACTCAGTTAAACTTCTTTCAGAAATAAAGACTACTCCCTGGAATGGGCTTTACAAGACCATTGTTTTACAAAACATTATTAAATAGCTGTCTTTTGTGTTAGGCTTGACAGTATACCCAACCTAATGGGGATAAAATCCCATTAAATATACTTTATTAGTTTTTAGTTTCCCAAACTAAATTATAATGACAATAAATTTCAAATCTTTTTTCTTTTTTTTTGTTCCTGTGGGTGTTATTTTTCATGCTGTGTCAGTTAATAAAGTGGTAAACTGCATTCTGTTCTCTCCTTATAGTGGATACAGTTTGAAAACAATCATTAATGGGTTTTGTGCTACAACAGGAGAGAGAATTTCTGGATTTAGTTCTGACTGAGGCATTTGCCATGTCATTTCTGCATGGGTGGCCAGTATGCTCTCATAAGTTAAATACCCTAGACAGGAAGAATCCTATGATAAGAGGGTCCTGAATCACTATTGATCCCAGCCCATTACATTTAATGGACACTGCATCTGCATACTCCTTACCATACTACAGACAGTTCAAGGTGCAGAGGAATTCTTTCATTCCTCACATAAGTGACTCAAAAGCATGAACTGAATCCTGTCTTGATGTAGCTGTCCTGGCAGTGAGTCATTTCACCTTCCAGGAGGCATCTCCCATGGCATCTTGCAGGAGCTCCAAAGGCCTGCAAAGCCGCTCCTGGACCCAACAACCCCAGTAGTCAGGTCAGAGAGTGTCCAAGGGACTGACTGGGAGCATCCTACAGGTGCTGGACCAGAGGGCCATGAGGCTTTTTGAGATGCATGAGGCACAGTGGTGAAGCAGTAGCACGGCCCCTCTGCCAACTGTTGTGTAGCTCTGAGCAAGGTAGCTGTCATGTCCCTGGTGGCGGGGACAACCGGATGGCTCACAAAAAAACTTCCCAATTTGCTGCGTTTTTCAGTCTGCGAAATTAAATAAGCTAGCCCTAGTTTGAGCTGTCTATTGGCATGCTGAAATCTGTGATAGCTGAGGGGCTGCTTCGTGAGCGGTGCTGCTGTCCCCGTCATAGGGGCAAGCAGAGGGCTGGGTGTAGGCCTCATTCAGCCATCTGCTGCCACCCCTGCAACAAAACTTATGCAACTTCAGGCTGTTTTCAGCTTTTAACAAGTGCCGTCAATGCTCCTGTATCTCTTTACTGCTCTGTGGAAAGATATATTGAGTGGTTTATTGTGACTGGAAACCTGGGATAGCAAAGAGGTGTTCATACACCATGCTGCTTAGGTCAGATCTTTCCCAGGCCCATTGTGCCATAAAAAGACATCCAGGGCTCATTTTGAACCGCTAGATTCATCACTCCTGGTGATGAAGCTTAATAAACAAGATGCCCCAAAGCCATAAAAAACACCTGAACTCTGGTGATCTGGAACTTGAACCTAAGTGGTACAGTCATGCTTACTGCCTGGGTACTTGTAGCAGCTTGTCCTGCCCCTCACTTACAGCATAAATCATAAATTCTTCCCTCAGTAAGTGAGTTCTTTGCTAGCTTTGCTCAGC
The DNA here is from genome assembly GCA_016647715.1 of Pavo muticus. NCBI lineage: Eukaryota > Metazoa > Chordata > Aves > Galliformes > Phasianidae > Pavo > Pavo muticus. Next base: position 646,345 of record JACDJE010000110.1, on the reverse strand, counting down.
AGAAGGCAAAAAAACATGCAATGTAAGTCCAAGGCAGCAGCAAACTGAAAATGGCTTCCCATGTCTTTTTTCAGATCTATTGAAGTCCCAGCACATCTTGTAGGCATGCCATGAGACTGGTACTAAAGGTTTTTAATCAGGTGTTTTCACCTCCAAGCACAATAGGTACTAAAATGGTTTGCAGTAAAAAGTGATTCTTCTAGGTGATGAATATTTTATGTCTTTTTCTCGGCATTTCCTTCAAAAAGCATCATTTTAGTTTTCCTATGGAGTCAGTTTTGTTTTAAAGAGCTGTCTCAGAAACGCCAGGGAGTGTCTGGAATGGTGAATCAGCAGGAAAAAAATGGGGCTACAATCATCTCCTTGAGAAAAACTCTGAAGTGTTTTCTATTTCTGATATGTTTTCTTCAGACTTTGAATTATACTTCCGTGATAATGCAGAGAGCAGTAAAGCTGGAAAAGCAAGCTGAAAAGAGCACATTACGTAGGCATATGCATGGCTCACTTTTTCCCCACACCTGGTTTGGGGTGCTGTGCTTTCAGCTACTGCAGTGCCACTCTTTCAGAGTTGGGGAGGCGTAAGCACAGGCAGAATGAGGCCTTTGGCTTTGCAGCAGTGCATCGTGCAGCAGCAGAATTGGAGCCAGATGGGTGTTCTGTGCAGAGCATAATGGAGTGCAATTGCATTGATATTTTAAGCTAACAAATGTTTAGATCAGAGATGCTTACAACACAGACACTTACAATAGAGGGCTGATTGCAGCATGGCAGAAGTGTCTAAATGCTGTAATGAGGAAGGTGGTGTCAGCATTTCACTTCTAAATTTCAATTCTCAATGACTTCAAGCAGCTGTTAAAAATCACTTAGCTGAGGCTTGAGCAAGGACACAGGCAAAGGCCCAGAGCATTCCAAGGAAAGATCCCAATTCACCTTCCCAGCATGAAAAAAAAACCTTAAATGTTGGAGTGTAGCAAAGCCTTTCTCCAGCAGATTGTTCCTGTGATTGTTCCTGTAGCTGAGACATGAGTGAGGCAATGAGAATGAGTGAAGTTTTGAAAAAGTGATCCTGAGAAGATCAGCTCGATAAAATGTATGGAGCAGCAAAGGAGCTCTAGGAAAGCACACTGGCCATACTTCATCTAACGTGAAAGCTGAAGGACTGGGCTACAAGTAAATTGAGTCAGAGAATCATAGAATCATTTGATTTGGAAGGGACCCTTAAAGGTCATATAGTCCAACTCCTCTGCAATGAACAGGGACACTTACAACTACATCAGGGTGCTCAGAGCCTGGTTTAGCCTGACCTTGACTGTCTCCAAAGACTGGGCTTCTGTATGGTGACACAGCTAAAACTGTGTTTTGAGAAAGTGCTCCCCCTAAACCATTACCTGTATCAGGTATCCCCATATCACAAAGTATCACTGAGGCCAAGCAACCATTAAGAATGACCAAGGACTGAAAAATAATCTCAGATAATAATCAGAATGTAATGCAACAGTTAAAGCTCTAAATCTAGCAATTCTGGAGGTATTTCCATGATTACATCTTTCAGTGACCTAAATTTCTAGTAGCAAAAAAAAAAAAAAAAAAAGAAGCCTTTTTCTTCATGGCGGGATACTCCTGAGCTGTTTATTGCAGAATTTCTTAAACCTTTCATTGTGAAATTTCTTTTATAAAGTAACTCAAATGAAATAAAGTCCAGTACACATGACTTGTGTACTGCTTCCCGTACTATGCTTAGGGAAATCTTCTGCTTTGTAGCTTTTTTCTACTACTCCAAGTTTTGTGAATACAGAATAGTCACGAAGACCAAGTCTTCCAGATCATACAATCAGAAGTATTTAAACTAGCTGCACAGAATGAATTAGGAAGATCAGACTTTTAAAAATATCTCCCATTTCAACTATCTGATATCTGTACACGCTGGGAACTGCTTTCCAGATTTGATGCTAACTATAGAGTTCTTTATGCAGCTTAAAGCAGAAGAGACAGATCACTGCATGCTAGAAGTAAAATTGTAAGGTGTTGTAGAAGATGGTTAGACAACTATCCTAACACAAGTAACTCACAGAACAGAGTCCTCAGCTATGAGACAGCTCCAGTTCAAGACTTTCACACATTTTTCTACATATGAGCTGTACCTGCCATGAAATAAAATAGCCCTGCTGGCAAGATTGCAGAAAGATTGTTCTCAGATACAAAATTCCTCATCCTGGGAACCATATAGAAAACTTTGCCAAATGTCTTCACTGCCAGGCGTAGAAGGGAGAAGATAAAGATCTGAAGTCTGGGGAAAGCTCAAATATAATGAAGAGAACATCAGATTTTCAGATCAAGTCTTTTGGGATGCTATTTGTGTTTCTTCCAGTAGTATACAAATGACCTATTACTTTGACAAATGCTTTTAAAATTGGGTATCTATAAAAAAATAAAAAAGGGGGGGATCCATAGACAAACACGTAGATAGGTCATGTGGTTTTCAAATGAATAAGCACTTGTAAACTCCAAAAACCCTCACCATTTTGTGTTTGTAAGTATAAGGACAGTTCCAAAAGTAATGCCTTCTATTTAACTATATTGATTCACACTGTCAGAAAAAAATGGCACCCACTGACATTTATCAATGTTCGCTGAATGTTTATGAAGACCAGACAGTGGATGTGAGCACAGTATGGTGATGGGTGGTGCATTTCAGCAGTGACAACAGTGCATCACCTTCTCTGGCACAGATATTTGCAAGCGTGCAGGCTTCTGTTCATCACTGGCAAAAATGCATAGCTAATGGTGGTGACCACATCATTAAAAAAAATACTCTTTTGTAGCTGAGAATTTGCTCTATCAAATAGTGTAATTGCGCTCTTTGTATCTGTTGTAATTTCCATGGAAATAAATATGAGGTGTTACTTTCTGAGCAACCTATGTATTTTATGACTGTAGACGAATTGCCTAAGTAGCTGATAGCTCATATTATAGCTTGCCCCATCAGGGACCTGAAAGCATATAGCCTTGAAAGCCACAAAAATATTTTTGCATCTTTTCATGATATCCTGTAAACAGTATTTTGTAATATTGTGATTGATAATAATTCAGTGTAGGGTGTTTTGTAACTTTTAATGCTGTCTTGACTCTATTAATAAGTGTCATAAAATCATTACTAGAATTTGAATAAGTATAAATACTTTTTTTTTTAATACAGTTGTCTGGAACAAAGATTTTCTTTATTTTTCACTTTTTTATTGAAGTTTATTGTCCCCATCAGACTGTTAACTTCCATGTAAGTAGGTCTTCCTTTTTGCTGCTTGATGAGATGGCCAAGTAGAACAAAATTTTTCCTTAGGGGTAGTATTAATTAACTAACTAATATTTAGTTTTTGATTGCTCCCCCCATATGGACGTAAAAACATACATACAAGTTCATTAGCACCTCACTGGTGTCTGCTAAACTGTTTATTAGTTTTTCACAATGACTGTTTGATGCTGGTTCCAGTTAAGCACTGCTATCCAAACATTCAGTCTGTAGTTTATTAATCCATGGTGACAAATCTTATTTCCTCCTTCCTGTCCTCCCTTCCAATCCTCCTCCCAGACACACTTTTCCCTCCCTGTCTTTTGCTGAAGATGCTGGTTTTAAAGGCAATGTAATACATTTTGAAGAAAAAGGAGGTGACCCTTTCAAATAGTATTTCTGTTGTCAAAACTCAGTGCTTAGCTGCTGAGTATCTTTGCATACAATCATTAAAATATACTGAGCCCTCTAAAGCCATTACAAAGGCTGCCATGCCACAAATCACAGTGAATTTTTTTCATGGCCTCTCACAACAGTTAAGGAAATTTTGGGTGTTGGACTAGAAGGGATCTATCAAGGTCATCAATCCCATTCTCCTGTAACAAAACACAAAGAAACAAGTGAAAGAATATCACGCTACAGAACACAAAGCAATAACCAATAAAAATTAGAAATATGCTATCTGATTGTGTCCAAAGTGAGGAAAGAATAGCCAAACTGCTCAGAGTGGTATATGTAGGCCAATGGCATCCTGGCTTGTATCAGAAATAGTGCAGCCAGCAGGAACAGGCTGGTGATCATCCCTCTATGCTGAGATCTGGTGAGGTCACATCTTGAGTACTGTATTCAGTTTTGGACCCCTGACTACAAGAAAGACATCAAGGCTCTGGAGTGTGTTCAGAGAAGGGCAATTAAGACAAGCAGCTGAGGAAGCTGGGCTTGTTCAGCCTGGAGAAGAGGAGGCTAAGGAGAGACCTTATCACTCTCTACAACTCCCAGAAAGGAGGCTGTAGCGAGGTAGGGGTCGGCTTCTTCTTCCAGGTAACAGTTATAGTATAAAAGGTAATGGCCTTAAGTTGTACCAGAAGAGGTTCAGGTTGGATATAAGGAAACATTTCTTCTCAGAAGGAGTGGGCATGGTGGTAATGGGTTGACAGTTGAACTAGATGATCTTTGAGGTCTTTTCCAACCTTAATGATTCTATGATTCTATGTATTCATATACGGAAGGACCGTGACTGAGCACAGAGACTTCTAGATAAGTAGGCGCTAAATGTCCTCCAGCCAGGGCATGAACATTTATATTGCAGGTGCTCACCTGTTCCAGGAGCATGGGTCCCTGAGGACTTCAGGGTGAATATCTCACAAATAGATGTACAACTGAAGAGCTGTTAAGAAGGAATACTGGCTTCATTTCAGTTTGGTTAGCACAGAGAATATTGGTGGTGCAACATAAGCCTCTGGGCAATCCTAAGGATGTTGACAACCAACCCCACAGTGTTTTTGCCGCTGTTCCACATAATGGTACCCCATGTGCGGCAGTCACATCTCTGCCTGCAGTCCTAACAAACCCCAGAGCCATGGGCACACTAGAGTTCCTGTGGTGTCAGTTCTGCTTCAACTATCCAAAAGTTGAATAAGACCAATTAGTTTTCATTTTCATCTTCAGCTGTTCCTGCAGCCAAGGCTGTTACATTCTGGGTGCAACTCTGATTGAATTGCAGTCAGTGACAGTGCTTACAGAGATATTTTTGGGGCCAAACAATCACCTTCTGTCTTCTGTATTTATGTGTTGAACTTACCAGATCACAGAATGTATCCTAAAAGCTATTCAGACTTGGCAGAAGTATGCATCTCAGCAGACTCTGTATTTCCTTTAAACAATTACAAGGAAAAAGAAGTCAAGTTCATGATCAGAAATTGCTCTAGCCAGAGTGTTTCCATGTCCCAGTGAGCTTCAGGGCTTCACCTGGGAATACAAATTAAAACTGACTGCAACATTTGGCTCTGTATTTTGTTGTCAGGGAGCAGCATTCATTTTCTTCGCACCTTGGTTTCTGTTGCATTTCTACTTTAGAGAAAAAGAACAAAAGGAGGAAAGGAAGCATATCAAAAAACATGGCATAAAAGCTAAAATATGCTAAAATTATACCATCTTATTGCCACAGAGTTCTATAACCCAAGGATACTAAATAGCAAGATCTAAAATAGCAGAAATATATTGTTTTCAGAGGAGAAGAAAGAGGTCAACAAGTAAAGGTACTGGCCAGCAGTGCTAGCTCATAATTGATCCACCAAACTTGAACTTTCTGGTTTGATATCCACCTTTGTACAAGCTTCACTCAAAACTGTTCTGAGACATGCAACCAAGTCCTTCTGCAGCCTTATGTTGAAGAAAGACACGTGGTCTGTATTTTGCTTTCCAGACAAGGTAGCTTTCTGGAATGATTGCAGCAGCAGCACCATGAGCCCTGACAATAGCCTGCAGGAGTTTGGCCTTCACCCTTGCTTAGCACTGCCTGTAAGGATGCTGTTCCATCCGGACAATTCACCTCCAGTTGAACTCCTAGGACCTGTAGATATCATGGGCAGCCTCTCTTACCATGTATGTCAGTGGCAAAGCTGCTGTGGGCCTTGATGAGCAGATCTGTGTACTGCAGGAGATCAGCCTTGAGTTTGCTTAGAAGGATGTCGCTTCCCCAGCCTGGCTAGGGCTTTTTAGGCAAGATCTAGGGCACTGGGCCCCGAATGTTAGCACCAGGCACAGAGTAGGGGCCAAAGGAACTCTACAGAGAGCTCATGTTAGCAGTTTGGGTTCAGCTTTGGTTCTTGATTTGAATGATTTCCATGATTTGAACTGCTTTTGGCTCGTGTTCAGTTTCAGTTTGACTTAAATGATTTTGAGTTATGAATCTCAGGCATCATCCATCACATGGTTAATGTGAATGATTAGTTCAAATGCATACTGTTGGAACATGCCAATGTGTTCAAACATCACTGATCATGCAGCTCAGATGCCTCTTCTGACTTGTATATTAAATGAGATTATGTTTGTTTTGGCTTGTTGTGTTTTCTGCCAGTATTCAAACTATCTCCAATGAGCTTGTTTTAACAACATTCTCCTTTCTGCTTTTTGCTCGATGTTATCCCATTGATTTCAGACAGCTTTTAATCTATACTTTCTTGCAACCAACTCCATATCTTCTGCATAACCAACTCTTCTTGTCATAAGTGGGAGTTTTGTATAAGAACATGTATAGATAGGAAAGGAAGAGAGGAAAACTTTGTCGTAAACTAGCTGTCCCTCAGCCAAGCATGGAAGAAAAGTTTTCCTGAAATCAGTGTTACAACAAATGGAGGGGTATCAATTATCTGTGCATGCTTCCTGGTTTCACATGTGAAGGAAACATTGGAAGCTACTCAAAAAGTGACAAGGATTTTTGTATTTTTTTAATTGGGAACATCAAGTGTCAACAGTATCCTGCTCACACAATTCTAATACAATTTATGGCCCAGTGCTGTTATCCCTACCATCTACTGCCATGGGAGCTATCTGAACAATGAGTCTTTATTATGTGAGAAGCTTTTCATACCATCTGTGTCCCAGAACACTTTACAGAGACAGATAAAAGAGTCTCAGTAAATAACAACAGAGAATAAATAAATTTAAAAGGTTTAGGCAAAGGAAAGCAGAAATAATTCAAACGCTTAGTCAGACATGCAGCACAGAGCGTGGCAGTAAATGATGCCATGTATTTCTTTTGAAAATACCAAGAAATTAGAACAGCTTTTTCCATTTACTCTCTAAAAAAGTGACAGAATTTCTCAAGAAAGCTAAAGAGAATTAGTGTCATAAACAAGCAGATTGAAGTTGGAGAGAGGCAGCCAGACAGTGTTAAGCCTTCACTTAAACAAATCACAATCCTGGTATAACAAGATACATAAACTGGTCCATGTGGTTTGAGTTATTCAACTCAAAATGTGGAAATGTGGAAAGATGGCATGTGTGTAAATACTTTGCTGGGCTGTAACGATGATACTAAGTAAACTGTATGTTAAGGGAACTCTGGTTTATAGAACTCTAGTTCTGTTTAGAAGTTTGATGTCCTGCTTAAGGTACTTTTGTAGTCAGTTAAGAGGCACCTGAAGAGGTTCTGACCTTCCTGAAGTGGCTTGCCCTTTAGACCTGCTCAATTCTCTCCACCAACTAGAAATGGCATCCAGGTAATTAGTTTAGATTCAGTGACTGACTTTAAGATGACTAAAACCCAGGGAATGGACACATGCTCAGCTTTTCTACATCTTCCTCTGCAAGGTAGCTGCTTGGAAAATTTGCAGCTGGAGAACTTTCTTGTAGCTGCGTGTGCATGCCAGGAGTTTGCACTGCTTTAGAATCTGCAAAATCTTGAATCTCTCCACCTTTAAACATTTTCCTGCATTATCACTCAAGACTAAGCTCAATGTTAGATTAGCATGAATATTAAACTACAGTGTTGCACTTCAAAAGTTCACAGTTGAACTCACGGCAGTTGCATATCAAACCTGCAACAATGAGAGACTGCAAATGTTTGTGACTTAACACTGCCACAGGTCATGTAGTGATCTAGCTTAGTAATATCTAAGCTGCCCTCACAAATGACAGAGTGCCACTGTCCATGGTAGGAACAGCTTGTTCCACCTGCAACAAGATCTGCCTTGCAGTCTTGTACAGAAGGTGGTTCGATATGATACCTCGGGAGCATCCTTGTACAACTGATTTGTCTAATACATGCTGGCAGACACAATCTGAATTCAGTGAATCAGAAGATACATGAGATTTCATCAGCCAAGCCGTTTGGATAGAATAACACAGGCACCACCAGCATCCATCAGCTGCTTCAGAGAGCTGTTACAGAGGAGAAAAGGTCAGAGGGTGGTTAAGACCGCTTGGTTGCAAGTGCCTCTTTTACAAACACTTCAACATTTCTGCTTTGGGAAGGTTTTCTAGGAATGGAATATGAAGTACCTGGTCCATTCTTTGAGCCTGCTTTGCCTGGTTCTCACAGACAGGCATGTGCAGATCCTATGCTATGTTCTGTAATTCCTCCTCTAGTAATTATAAATGCCTCTTGTATACTGAAGACGTATCTTCACTGCCTCAGAGATCTTAATAAGGAGTGAATAACAAAACACAAACATTGTACTGTGTCAGCATAAACAAAACCACAGTTATATCAACGGTCCTACAGGCATTGCTCATTTGTACTAATAATTCCTGCTTTGCAATCAAGCAGTACAAGATGCCAAATTAATTATTTTAAGCACTTTCCACCACTTGGCACTTATTTTGGACTGCAAGTGGGGAAGTGAGGAGAGGAACAAAGAGCGGGGAAATGAAATTCTTTCACCATCAAGTAAGGGAAGTAAGGGAAGCATATGACAGAAGAGGATTTAGGAGGCAGAAAGCCCTTAGGAAACGTTTGGAGGTTTCACGAGTTTGTTTAATGGTGAACCATCCAAAATGAAATGTCTGAGGAGCTGGAGGCTGAGCAGCATAAGATACGGCGTTCACACACAAACATGGCTATATTAACTGCTGCAAGAAGCATAAATTATGCATCTCTGATGTGTCTCTATAGGCCTTGTAACCTTTTTTGCCCCTTAGGGTGCTTGTTATCTGCAGGAGCAATTAACAGATAGTATCTTGCAGCTAGCGTGATTTCTTACCTTTAGAGTGATTTCAAATCAAATAAAAAGAAGGCTAATAGGGCCAAGGAGACCTGAGCTGTGAAGTTGTTTCTGAAGTATATTGGATAGAAATAATCAGTAAATTGAAGGTACATGCTGCCAGGAAGCCTAGATTATGTCTAACTGGTTCTGCTTGCTGAATCGTTTATGTTTCTGACCAATATCATTGTTTCTGTGAGACATTATGCAAGTGACACAAATAATGGATAAGCCTTCATTAAGTAATTCTGAAAGGAAATGTTTAAATTCTCTTACTGTGGCAACTTAAGGTTGATTAATCAAAATATCAGATTTTTCCACTACCAAGAAAAATTTAAAGACAAGGCAGGGAAAAAAAACCCATACCTAGGACTTGTCTTGGAAAAGAAGTTCTGATGGTAAAAATTCTGCTTAATTCCTAAAACTGAGTGAAATGCTTCTCTACCAATAGGTACTTTATCATTTTTTTTAGTGTTAATGTGCATTATTTTCAGTTCCTTCTTAGTGCATGAAAATCTTACACAGGGCCTTACATGCACTGAAATGCACTGTAAAAGACATAACTTAAAAACAAAAAAAGCAAATGCTTTATTTTCTATTTAAGAAACAAAACAACCAATCAACCAAAATAAAACAAAAACAAAACCCTATAAAATATATGTAAAAAGTGTTATTTATTACTCTCCTCTCTAGCCTATTCAGGCCTTTATTCTCTAATGCCACTTTTTTCACTTTTTCATCACTACCGTATAGTGAGTTCGGAAATAAAATTTGTGTAGATTCCTACACCGTGCAGAACTTGCTGATTTCATTTGTGATCCAGGCAGAGTCAGGGATCTGGCTGCTGCAATCCCGCTACAGGACTGAAGCTTTAAGTCTCGAGTTCTCATTACTGGGAATTTTTAGTCCTGTGAACATCAAAGTCTTCAACGTTGGAAGAAAATGTTGACAAAATGCTTTACAAAATCACTGATTTTATTGTAGATTTCTAACGATTTGTTAATGAACTATATCAGATTCAAATGTTTATATTTTATTATGTTCAAAATAAAAAAATAATCCCTGTAACTAGCAGAATTGGCTCTTTAAAATAATTAAATTGCATTGGGAATTGTATAAAACAAATCACAAGGAAGACTTATGGAGTCATTCAGTTCACCTGGAGTTTGTCATTTCTAGCAATGTGTCCAGGATTTCACTTCCAGGGGAAAAAAAAACAGATTAAGAATGAGATGAGAAATGAGATGTGTAGAAAAATGCTTTTATTTTTCCCAAAATAATTAGAATAGCTAATGATCCTAAAAAGTATGCTTAAATTATGATAAAAGGTGCAAATTCATCTTGTGTGTAGAAGCATCAGTAGATACATATGTATTCTTAATAAATAAACAATGCAGAGATTTCAGAAGCAGAGAATGAAGGGATGATGTTGAACTTGTAAGGAGGGGATATATTTTGGCTGACACAGCAGAGGCAGCCTGGTTAGCATTTAGGACAACGAAGACAGTTATTTAATTCTGGATGTTGCTGTCCTCCTCTACAGGAGTTAGAGAAAGTAGACCAGGAAAGAGGGCAGTCAGAAGGTCACAACTTTGATCTTGGAGGATTTCAATTATTCAGGTATTGATTAGGATGACAGTGACACAAAAGCTGTAGAGAAGAACACATTTGTAAAAGTTGCCCGGGATTGCTTTCTTTAGCCATTTGTTGAGGTGACTACATAATGAGAGCTTACAGAAAAACTTGCCTTAATAGAAGTGACAGCTGTGACAAATAAGCAGAGGTCAGGAAACAGTGAGACCTTTCTAGAAGTGGTTAAAAGTCTGCCTTGTAGTGAGGAAGCGCAACATCATTTCCTCATCTCAAGAACTGTACTCCTTACAGAAACTCCCGGTAGCTCACAGCTTGCTGGAGATTAACATACTCTCTTCAAAGACATTTTCTCTTCCCCACGTTAGCTCAAAATAGATGTCTACCGTGACCAGATTCCCTAAAAATTCACACTTGAATCAAGAACATGATACCAGCACAGATTCACAAAGCCTCGTGCATCTGTGCATGTGTCTGCATATAAATACTAACTCATCAGCCTAATATTAGAAGGGGTTTTGGGGAGTGATGCCTTGTAATTCTCCTTTTTGTTCTGTCCAGGAGAACATGTGATTACACAGTGCACTGACATAAAGTTTTAGAACTGGCTTTTTGCCATATTATAAATGTTCCGGTTCTGATGAGCTTGTGGAAAGTCCACCTGCTTCAAGTAATTCTGATTTTCCTTGGAGCTCCATAATTAGATGGAACATCCTAATAAATTGTCATAATGGCAGTTTAAATTTCTTATGAAGTAAACATTTAAATACATTGTTCCTTAGTCTTTGCCAAATAGGTCAACAGAAGTAATATCTTAGCCAGAATATGATCTCCCTCTGGTATCGAACTGTTTTCCCATCATACACGGATAGCATTTCTTAGTTCTCACAACAAAGGCTTGTCCAGCCTTGTTTCATTAACGCAAGGACTTCTTCTAGGCCTAGGATCTCGGATCACATTTATAATTTAGCCCATACATTTTTCTAATGCTTGAACGCTGACTTAATTTATACTGATCAGAGGACTTAATGCGTTTTTATTTCTTCACTCTTGAGAAGTGGAATGTGAAAAGATTGGTACTGCCTCTAGCACCACTGCTTGCCTTGCATCCTTGTGCCCCATTCTATCCAAAGGCGATCCCACTGCAATGAAAGTGGCATCTCATCTGTCTCCAGTCCCTGCCTTTCATGTCACTTCTCTGACACAGTCTGCAATGAGCAGTTGGTGCCCAGCTGGCTGAGTCGTGTGCGGAATCCCCAAATTTCAGCCTCTCTCTTAGATCAGGGACGTTGCTCATCAGCTGCTGCATATCCTGGCTGGGAGGAAATATCTGCAGAGGTCTCTGGAGCATCGGCTCTATTCTGAGTAATTTAAAAAGGTTCAAATTGCCTTAGAGCGCAAGGATAGGCTAAAAATACATTGACATCACTGTACTGCAAACGTCGAAGTCAAAGCAAGGGAGCTGTGAGGCACGCTCACCCCTTCTGTAAGCCGCCAAAACGTTTATGTGAAGCCACCAGCCTCCACCTGCCCGTTAGAAGGAACAGCCCAGAAAAATCCCTCTAGGTGCTTTATGCACCGTATGGAGTGGGAAAGGGACCGTTCAGCCGGCACATCCCATTTTTCCTTCACTGTCAAAATGTACTGAAAGCCCTCCATGCCTCGCTTAGCCTTGTGAGACGAAGCTTAAGGGAGTCGGGCGGCTCCAGGGCCGAACCCCAAAGCAGCACTGCAGTGCCATCTAGTGAGAGCCTGGCCTGGAGCTACCCGCTTTGGGAACAGCTCGGTGCTCTCCGTTCCTAATTCCTGACCACACCTGGCCCTGCTTTACTTGTGCCCCTGCAGCTCTTGGTCATGCAGCGATAAGCACCCTGCAAGGAGGTTTTTAGGGAATTCACCTTCGTGAGATCAGCGCTTTGGTTGACCCTTTGATAGAATGGCAGCCAGCTCATCGCAGATGTCACAGTGCTGTGAAGGCAGGGACTTAAAAGCCTTACGGTGGCTTTTAAGCAATGGCTGAGGGTTGGGAAGATATTGCTTTGTATGTGATCTAGAGACTGCAAATCCAAAAATCAAGTGGGAATTCTGGTCAAACTTTGTACTTCACATCTGTGAAGGTAAAAATACCACCTGAAACCAACACTGAGAGCAGTAGTACAAACAGGTGAAGAGGAGACTGAAAGCAACTGGATGCAGAGAATGAGCAAGAGGAGACAGCAACAGAGTGCTTATGTTGCCTGAGAGCTTTGTTCCTCCCTGCCAGCTTCCCTAACTTTCTTGCTGGGGATGCTAATGCGTGGTGTGCATATAATGCAGTCCCAAACTGATGAAAGAAACCAGAGCAGATTTGTGATATTGCTTGGAAAAAACAACTCCACAAATAACAAATATTCAGACAGGGCACGAAAATTCATACCTGTTTTTAGGAAATGATATGCACACATTTATTGCTAGCTTTAAATTTTTATAATATCAATTGTAGCTACATCCAAACCCAGAGGGACTCCCCTGCAGAAAAAAAGGGGAAATATATTGCGTCAGTATTTCACTACACAGTCCAGTGATCACAAAACACATCCACTCTGTGTTTACCCCAGACTCCCTAACCCAACATGCTGCTCACTCTGAACAAATGCAAGCTCTACAGTCTCAGAAAAGGGAGTTCAAACCACAGTCTTTCATTGTGGCATCTTGTACCCTGTAGATAATTAACACACTTCACAAAGCTCTGATTAAATTTATTTATTTATTTTAAATCTTGCCCTAGCATTTACTGATCCAGATACTGCAAAAATGAAAAGGTATTCAGGGAGTTCATAATTTTGTAGACCAAGACCCAGTATCTCCTGTATTTTCTGCCTTCCTTAATCAGTGCCTCAGCTGAAGTCTGCCACATTTACCCATTTTGGAATATGGGAACCTCCAGCATCTGTATAAGAAGCTGAGTTAGGGGTCTTTGAGCATACCAGCAGGGTATATCCTCAGACCCAGAGGTGCCATCTGGCCTATTTAAACTTCATTATATTCCCTCACGTGGGGAAAGGAGCTGAGGGGGCAAGAATCAAGCAAGTTAATAGCTTAAACCATGCCCATTTAAATTATCAAGTCACTGAAATGGACATGAGGGAAAAATATTTTTTATGCTTCCAAATACAACAGATTAGTAAGTCAAGAGATCAAGATGCCTGCTATAATGGACAGTTAGAGTGTAGTACAGAGTCTGATCTCTTCACCCTGCACAAAGTGGTTATTCAAAGTGATTAAACCCAAATGGTAATTTTCCAATACCAACTTTACACAGCCATAAACCACTTCAAAAGATGCAAAGCAATGACAACTCAGGCTCCCAGTGACGAGAGCAGTGTATGCAGGGACATTATGCTAGCAGTGACAAAGTGGTTACAGCACGATGCAAATTGTTTGCTTTAAAATTCAAGCTGCCTGAGACCCTACTGGTTGCACAACAAACTCAGACTCAAGCAATGATTACTTTCCAGACTCAAGCACCATTCATCTAAAAGATTGATACTGTTCAGAATTTTTGGAAATTTCACTACACAGTTAAAAAATCAAAATTATAGTTTCTTGGTTTGATTCAAAATGTATGAATTTAGAACTGAGCAGAACATTTGTATCAAACAAGCCAATACATGAGAGCATCCTGTTTTCTTCTCACGAATGTTCTACCACAGCTGCAGTTTCAGCAGTGTCTCTTACATTATATTTTGTCTCTTAAAGCTGAAATTCAGAAAGTAACCTTGAGAACATAAAGATGAGAAATTGGAATCAGAGGCTGCACCATAACAGTCCTTATGGAAAACCTCTACAGAGCTGAAAGACATTTCAGTAAGCACGATTCTTCACCATAGGAATATATAACTTCCTTTAACTAGTATTTTGCATTGAGGTAGTATTTATAAGCAGTTGTTAACTTTGTCGAATTGTGCTGTGCACTATCTGTGTATACACTGAAAGTGATAACTCGATTATGTTAAAAGTTTGGAGGACAAGGTAGAAGCATAAAAAAAGGAAAGGGCAGACAAACAGTCTGGTTCTACCTCTGAATACAAAAAACAGATTAATAGTTTGCAAGCTGCCTTGACCATCTCATGGGAATGAGATTTGAGAAAGAATGAAAAAGAGGATAGTTTAGTTCTGAATTCAGATATTTTATTGAAGTTCTTGCTGTGAGTAAAAGAGAACAGAGAAAGACAGACTTCAAAAGAGCATCAAGCAGATGTGGGCTGGTGGACAATAGAAAGCTGTATTTTTGGCAAAGCAGAGGGAGAGAGATGAGATAATCATGATGAGGCAGAATGTTGACAGGTTAACCCCAACTAGAAGAACACTGGGGTAGGAGCAGGTTATTTTCATTTTGTAGGTAATCTGTTTTGAACCTGATGTTAATATAAGTAATAATTACATTGGCTTCCTGAAAAGAACATCAAGCCGTGTTACTATCTGCTCTCTTGTCTGGTGGATAGATCTGGCTGGCACTGCTGATCCCTTGGCCACAGCTTAATGGGCTCTGGATAAAGGAACAAAAGTGAAGAGCCTCTTAGAGACTCAGCGCTGTGAGGGATGAAGAGCTCAATGCAAGCCAGGTACCTTGAAGTGTTTCATCTGTGGAAGGTTGGAACTAGATGATCTTTGAGGTCCTTTTCAACCCAGGCTCTTCTATGATTCTGTAGTATGAGACTGGCGTGAGCCTAGTGCCATCTACTAAACCTGTATAGGAGGGTACTGGTACTGGGAGCTATTTTTGTGCATTAAATGTGGATGGAACAGGGGCAACATGTGAAAGTGTGCCTCATTTATGCTGAGTGTGGTGTAATGATGGATGAGTGGGAAAAGTTAGAATAGATGAATGGAGCAGGATAACCATGTTTGAGTGTGATATGGAAAGCACTGAAAAGATGCAGATGATGCTCAGAAATGAGAAAAACATAGTCTGAAACAAAAATTTGTATGGATAGGAATCACCCATGCACCCATGGAGAAAGTCAGATGATGTGAATGCTGAATGAAGAAATGACTAAAACATCACCAAGTGATTTGTTTTTTGAGAGCCAAGATCTGACAGGTAGCAATCAACAGAAAGCAACAGCAAGACTTGTTCATGTCTGGGAAGCAGGATGCGAATGGGACAGAAACATTAAAGATTAGCTTTAAGCTGTCATAGTGACAGAGAAGCAAATGACAGATGAGGATTTAGAGGAAGAAAACTCTAAGGAGATTTTTGAAGGCTTTGCAGGATGTAATGGTGAGCCATCCAAAATGAAAGGCCTGAAAAGCTGGAGGCTGATCAGAGGAAGAATGTGCACATAGAAAGATCTATTCAGTATGAGATCAAGTGGTACAGTTGTTCAATTGCGGCTGGCCCAGCTCTGTTGGGACCAGGCAGCATCTTACAAAGCCCACAGGAAGCACATCTGGACAGGGACATGAGGCTGGAACACTGCTGGCTAAAGACCTTCATTGCATTCCTTATAGTGGGGCAAGCCACCCATGCTGAACTACTGGATCTACAAGTTGGTAGAGGATCCCTATTGACACCTGTCATATGGAGACAAAACTTCTTCCAAGGAGTGGAAAGAAGTGGCTGAACAGTAGTCAGATGAAGAGGGGTATTTGGACAGTTCTGGTGGCTGATGCTTGGATATACTGCAGTGTTTACAGTGCACCAGACAGGACAGGAAAAAGGATGCAGAACTGAGCAGAGGAACATGATCAGATCTGACTTTGCAGAAGTGTGCATGGAAGTCTTACTGGTTTTGTAACTCAGTGGTTGTAGGTTTGGTCATCTTGAAAAACTGAGTGCAAAAGCAAATTTAAAAAAGATGTGCCCAAAATTCCTTCTAAAAACGGTTTGGAGAAGAAGCCAACAGGAAAACACAGAATCACAGGCTAGCTGAGATTGGAAGGGACCTTTGGCAGCCACCTGTTCCAAAGCAGAGCCATCAGCCTACAGCTGGTTACCCAGCACCAAGTGCAGTCTGGTTTAGAACCAGTAACACCTCATGCTCTGTCCAACAAGCATTTTCATGCTCAAGCCCAATAGCCCCTAAGACATCAAGGCTGGATTCACTAGTACTGGAGATAGAGAGCAGCAGGACTGCTAGAACAGTCCTGGATGAGCAGGTGCCTGGGCAGTTCATCTCCCCTGAGCCTCTAAGCCAATACCATGACTGGTACTTGCTATGCCAAGGAAAGAAAGTTCTCCATGGAAGGGAACATTCAAAAGAATGTGTTGCCTTTAGAGAGATTCCTGTGCAGGTGACGACCATGAATTAATTTCATAAGTAATTTTGAAACTAAAAGACTGCAGACTGTTTGCTGTCATAATGACTGTCAGACAGTGCCTGGGAGTCTGTGCAATGTGACATTTCCTTGCAACTTTTCCATGTAATTTTTCCTGAACTAAAAAAAAAAAATGGATGATGAACGTCTATACACTACAGCTTGTTTAAGAAAAAAAGACAAAATCACAGGTCATGACGATATTGCCTTAGATTAATAGAGAAAAAAATACTACTTTTTCTAAGGTTTTTAAGCTTTCCTAAACTTTTGCAGACTTTGCCTGTTTGTTCTAACACAGCTTGGGCAACCTCAGCACCCTGGATAGGGGCATTATTCCATTCTAATCCCAAAAGTCATTGCTAGGATGGGGCTTCAGAAGTCAAAAATAATTTTAATAGAATCACTATAGGTTAAAGACATAATTGAGTAAAAGGTATAGTATATACAACTTAAGTTTGCAAAGATTATTAAAAGATAAAGATGCTACATTCAGTCCAATAAATATACTCATTTTTAGAAGTAAAATTTTCAGATAAGGAAGGACATTCATTTTTTCTTTCTATGCCTGAGCCTTAATAACAAGTAGCAACTGGGGGGGAAATTTCTCTCTGCTTTTAGATATCCAAAGGTTTTAATCTCTGTTGAAAAAAATTATTTCGGATGGGCTGCTGCGAAATTTTGCTATGCAGTCTCCAAAATAACTTGAGAGTTGATTGGTATTACTAACATAAAGGTATAAGGTTGGTTAGGAAATGTAGCTATTCTGAGGTGTTTTAAATCTTGGAGTATAATTTGGAACAAAAGAGGAACCTCCTCTTTTGTCAGTTTCTGCATTCTCTTCATCCATACTTCTATCTATATCTATATCTACATCTACAGCTATATCTGTATCTGTATCTATCATCTGTTTCTAATGTACATATCTGTCTATCTATCCATTGATCTACCTTTTCATCTGTCTATCTACCCAAGTACAGGAAATGTACATGGTATGGTATAGTTGGATGTACAATGTCCCCAGGCTACCAGTGCTCTCCCAGGAAATGATCAGCCATACCTGGGGAATTACTACAAGTCCAGGTTCTATTTTCAGAGAGCAGTTTGGATGAGCCTGCCTCACTTGTCTGAATTGAGGTTTTGGGGGAAATTGAGGTGGAGCAGAAAGGAGATTATAGACATTATAGCAAGCAACTCCTGGCCCATTTTATTTACCAGTCTAGACTTTTTTTCTGCACTGTGTCATTGCCTTACATCCACCACCATTCTTGCTATCTGTTTTTTTTGTCCCATTGAGACACTCAGTCTCATCTTCTTACAGTTATATTGTGTAACCCCCAAATAAATCTTCTCTAAGGGCCTTCTGTCTCCCTGGAAACAGTAGAAATTGATGCTCATTTTACTAAGGAAGCAGCATGCGCAGTCAGCAATGCCTGTTCCTTACCTCCTCCGAGTGGGGACTATTCCAGAAAAGGCAGTTCTGCAAGACTGAAATGTGAATGTTCTCTGCAACTAAGATGGACAGATTAAATATATATCATGATAAAATCAGAGGAGATGGTCACACTGCTAATTGAGGGTCATTTGCCAACAGGTGGCTTTATGTAAGGGAGCAGCTCATCTCGTCACCTGGATACCCATACACACCTCACAGGGGGCAATCTGGGATGTGACATCTCTTCAGACCCCCACACAGTGCACCACCACCTTGCTCTGGTAGCACCAGTGTTGGATAGCTGCATACAGATTGTGTTAACTAGAGGAAAAGTAAGAGGAAATGGCGACAGGTCTGTGCTGACTCACATAGGTGCTGTGATGGAGCCTGAACAGGACTCTGGGTGTCTGTGTGGGCTCAGTACATGCCAGTAGTTCACTGATTCCACTGTGTTGCACTGCTTATGGGGACAGCAGGGAAACTCAGGCAACATTTAATTATTGTGATGATTCTGCGAAGTGTTTCATGGACAATCAGGTGAGTTTGTTTCTGTTTGTGTATATACATACAAAACTGTTTGTATATGCCCACTGGCAATTTCAATTTCCAAGAAGTTTATCTATCTATCTATCTATCTATCTATCTATCTATCTATCTATCTATCTATCTATCTATTTTATATATATACAGGTTTAATTATACTAATTACTAAATAAATATATTTTTATCCAGTCTTGTGATTTGACATGGAGTTGTTGGAGCAGGTCCAGAGCAGGGCCATTAAGATGATCAGAGGGCTGGAGCACCTCCCCTATGAGGACAGGCTGAGAGAGCTGGGGCTCTTCAGCCTGGAGAAGAGAAGGCTCTGAAGAGACGTTATAGTGGCCTTCCAGTACCTGAAGGGAGCCTACAGGAAAGCTGGGGAGGGAGTTTTATAAGGACAGATAGTGACAGAATGAGGGGAAATGGTTTTAAACTGGAAGAGGGTAGATTTAGACTAGATATCAGAAAAGAATTCTTTACTGTGAGGGTGGTGAGACTCTGGAACAGGTTTCCCAGCGAGGTTGTGAATCCCCCCTCCACGGAAGTATTCAAGGCCAGGCTGGATGGGGCTCTGAGCAACCTGGTCTAGAGGGAGGTGTCGCTGCCTGTAGCAAGGGGTTGGAACTAGTGATCTTAAAGGTCCCTTCCAACCCAAACCTTTCTATGATTCTGTGATTCTATGATTCCCAAGCATGAACTCTCCTGCATACATAGACAGCTGTAATCAAAATGTCATCCACTTTTCCCACCTTTATAATGTGAAAATGGTGCAGACTGTGGATGTGCATTAACTTTTAAACTGCATTTCTTTAGTTCTATGTACTCCAGCTAAGAAACAATGTTCAAACTTTCTGGCTTCGGAATTATATGTGATGTGATAACTTCTGAAAAATCAGAACAATATTAATAAAATCAGCAACAGTTATTTGTTCATTTGTTTTGTTTTTGGCTTAAAACCAAACTGGCTTTGATGGGCTTATTTTTAAATGCTTAAAAAGTAAGCTGAGGCCCACGTTTGGTTGTCATGTTTTTAGCTTGCTTTTCAAAATAAGTAGCATGTTGTTTTTTGAAATTTATGTGAAGACTTGAAAACAACATGCACATTTCCTCTTCCATTCTCCTTCTTGAAGCCTCAGAGACAGTGTCTAGGAAGTATCCTTCCTTTTTTTTCCTGATACCTACGCATAGGTCCCTTCAAAACTATAAGCAAGTTAAAAATTAATTTTACTTGTGCCTGGGTGAAGGTAGAATAGAGCTAACCAAAGTGAAAATGGGCCTAGGACCTATCTGAGAAATAACTGTGAGGGATTTTTTATCATCCTCATCTTTGAAGAGAAGGCTCAGGCGGATCTCAGCAATGACGATAAATACCTGAAGGAAGGATGTAATGAAGGTGGAGCCAGGCTCCTTTCAGTGGTGTCCAGCGCCAGTACAAAAGGTAGTGAGCACAAAGTGGAACACAGGAGGTTCCCTCAGAACACCAGGTGCACTTCTGTGCTGTGCAGGTGACGGAGCACTGGCACAGGCTGCTCAGAGGCTGTGTGTGGGGTCTGCTGCTCGGAGACCTTCAGCAGCTGCCTGGGCGTGGGCCTGGGCCCCCTGCTTTGGTGTCCCTGGTGCAGCAGGGGTTGAGCCAGAGGGACGCAGAGGGCGCTTCCAACATTCTGATGCTGTCCTGCTGTAGACTCTTGGAAGACAGCCATCACCTAACTGTCACAAACATTTCTGAACTGTTCACGTAACACCATCACCGGTGGTATGAGCTTGACCTCAGTCACCTTGTGGTGCCACCATGGGATTTATCTGACTCAGTCCAAAGTGGGTGCTGTGGGGAGCTCAGCATGGGGCAACTGCCCCAGGGCTGCCATTGCCTCTTAGACAAACAGTCTCTTCCATACAGAATGGGAAACCAGGGAGGAAAGGAGTTAGTCATTCAATTTTCAGATACACCTATTCCATCTAAACACAAGAAATAAACAGCAGCTGAAAGACTGGGTGCACAGAAACAGGCTTGGGATGCACCTGGACTTCACGGTAGCCAACTGACATCAGCAGAGGGCACAAAAGCATTCATACTTCATCATCTGTGGTGGTCTCTTATCTTTCCTCTGGGTACCTTAAGCTGAGGAGAAACGCATCAGGCTGAATGTCAGCCTCAGAACAGTGCCTTGCTGTGGAATTTCTCAGGGTTTTTAGGACTTCGGTTTTTTATTCACCACGGATGACAAACTTTCCTCATACCACACCTTCCCCTCACACAGGCAGGCATGAGGATAAAACTACTGAAATTTCTGTGTTTTTGTAGTATCTGACCCACTTTGTAGGCAGGCTTATGTTGAGTCAACTTTGAAAAGCAGTGCCAACACAGTCTAGGGGACTGTTGTACTTAGGAATTTGCTGTAACTCTGCTTTTTTCTTTTTTTCTTTTTTTTATTAATCTTTGTTGCATTCTCTACTATGTCCTCTAGTACAAACCTAAAAGAAAAATTGTCATTTTTGTCCCATACCCCAAGAAGGGGCACTCTCAGTTGAAAAAATGCATGGAATGCTCTGTGATTATGATAAATTGAGGAGCTGAGAGTAGACAAGTATGCACATAATGTTTCCATTATTTTATCTTCTTTAAATTAAAGCTCGATGAGAATCAATGTCAGTGTCCTTGCCTTGTGAGAAGAGAGGCAGCGCTTCACCCGGAAGTATGAAACTGGTCAATACTTGTAAGTGGGAGTATGTATGTGTGAAATACTAAACCTAAGGCAAGGGCACACAGTGTCCACCCATTCTCTGAACATGGATGAAGATATATGATTCTAACCCTTGTTCTTTTCTTAGAAGTATGTAAGAGACTTTCATGGAAAGGCAGAACTGAACTGGCTTTACAGCCCTTAAATGACAGAGTGAGAATGAGCAAAAGTATATTTGTAACAGAAAGCAAAGCCAAGAAAGAGATAATTACATTAAGTTATCTTTTCCTCTTAAATTCAACTTTCACATTTTTTCTTGATTGACTAATCTCTGTAATTTGCCAGATTTTGAGCTGGTATTTTTTAATACCATCAAGTAATGGATTCTGTTCCTCTCAATATGTCTATTTTAAAAAATTCTGCCAAGTAGATTTGAATTTTCTTTTAATGCAAATACTTCACTTCCAGCTGGATACAGAAGTATTCCTACACGATGCAGTGTAGATTCATTTGCTTAGATTTTGTGGGAATATGGAAAAGTAAATCTCAGACTTCTTTCTTTATTGTTATTAAAGTTCCAATTTCTGTGTTGTTGAAAACAAAAAGTTATAAGTATTTTAATCTCCTAATTATTTATGGCATTTTAAAAAGCAGTTATGGGGATTTAATTAAGTTAATATTAGTAGTAATAATATGGTAGTCCAGCAGGTAAAAATTGCTGTATCTTCTGAAAAAGGCATTTTGCAGGAGCTTAGCGAAAAAAAGTATCATAAAGCTTTTCCTTGATTCACTTTCCTATGATGCAATACAGTACTTTGAGGGTGGTTTGTTCTGGCTTTGTCTCAGAAGATACAGTAAACTATGAACAACTTTGCCACATTTTGTTTTACCTAACACAAGTTTATCTCCAGAAAGCATACATGCAGATCAGGCTGGACTCTTTAAGGCCTGCCTTGGCTATTAATATTAATGTTTGCTTTTCATGTTTTCATGTTTTCTAATGCAACTGAAAATTATGATCATAACTGTAAAGCCATTTTCCATTTGTATTCCATGATAGTTCATGGAATTAGACATTGAAACAAAAGTTAAATTTATTTAGTTGAAAAGACATAATCTGATACCAAATTCTAGCACTGCTATTCCGACCTCTCTTCTTATCCCTTCATCTCTCCTATTGATGTGCTTTCGTTTTAATTTATTTTTTCTGCTTTCCTTTTTGTCTCTTCCTTCTTCTCCATCTTTCCTACTTTCCGACATTCTCCATGGCATTTCTTTTCTTTCCCTGCTTTCTTGTTTTACCTTTCTCAAGTTCTCTTTTATCATTTTCTCCTCATACAGGCTAAATTATGAGAGGAGAGCAGAGTCTGATGGATATCAGCGTCTTTCATAGTGGTTCCATTCCAAAAGCAAATACTGCCCAAGAGGGTAATCACCGATAAACACATTTGTACACAGATACCATGTTAAAGAATAACAGTGGTACGATTTTAGATTGTAATTAGTGGTTCACAGATAATAAAACAGGTTCTCTGACCCACTAACATACTAATTTAGCAGCAAAATTTGATGAAGGATAAGCTTAGAAAGGCACAGGGGATGCTGTCGTTGATATGTGGGTTTTCTTGGTGATTCCATCATGGTTTTAACATGCAATCCTGGGCAATCTCAATACATCTGTTTCTTAATCTGAAAAGGTGAGAATCATACGTGCCTGCCTTTTGAAAAATACTGTGAAATGAATGCTGGTAATCTGTGCCTTAAGTATTATGGGAGAGTCCATCCAAATTGTGAAGTATTGATATTTATTTTTCTCCTAAATCTAGATCTTCTAAGATCTCACTAAATATTTAACTCTCTGCACTGCTGAAGCAGCTAAGAAATCTATGCAGTACAGTAACAGAAACTGTAAACAGAGTTGTTCTTGCTTGGGGTAAACCTCTCAAGTACTCATATTTTTGCATACTCAACAGACATACACAAAAATATACACCATATAGAGGCAGAGAGATAAACACCCATTCTGGTAACTGATTACCCAGTCGTTGTTAATGCATAGGATGTGATACCAGAGTATTCCTTTTTCATGTGGGCTGAACATACTCTATTCCATTTGCTGACATAACATATCCCAAATGCTTTATCCTGGAAATAAATAACACATTTTTATCTATGTTTGGACACCAGCAGAGCCAGATGAAGCATCCCCTGATTCTAGAAATACTCTATGAATACTTCTTATACTGGGGCTCAAAGCTAGATGCAGTATCTATAGGTGGCCTAATGAATGCTGCATAAAATGGGGCTATCAGTTCCCTTGACCTACAAGTTATGCTGCTGGTACCATCTAGTATGCCATTGGCTTTCATTCCACCAGCACATGTTGCACTAATGAGCTGCCTGCTTTCTGCCAGGGCCTCTTTGTTAGAGCTACTCCCCCACCAGTCCATCCCCAGCCTGTAACTCTGCCAGCCTTTCTTCTTTCCCAGTGTCAGGACTTTGCAGTTTTTCTTACTGAATTTTATGATTTTCCTGTCAGGCCATTCCCCCATCCTATCTAAGTAAGTCCCTCTAGATGGCAGCTTTGCCTTAGAGCATATTGCCCAGTCCCCCAAGTCTGGTGCCATCTGCCCATCCAATAAGGGTGCACTGTCACTTGCTCCAGATTAGTGACAAAAATGTAAAGCATGACAGTTCACAGGCCTGGTGTGGTGCTCTGCAACTTGAGATGTCCCCATGGTGCTGTCACCTGCCTCCAGTTAGAGCCCAACCCTTTAGCCACCACTTCCTGAGCCCAACCATCCAAACAATTTCTTTATCCATCTGGTTTTCCACCTCAAACTATAATATCCTGTCTTGAATAGAAATATATTGAGGGACACAGAGCTGAAAGCCTTGTAGAATCACGGTAAATGACATCCGCTGCTCTCTCTGGTACACCTGAGATTTGTCATTTAGCAAAGGAAGCACCTTCAGTCAGTCCACACAGACTATTCCCAATTACCTTCTCCACAAGCCCAGAAACATACTCCAAAAGCAGTCACATCACAGTTCTATGGAAAAAAAAAAAAAACCTTCTATCTGTGTTTGTGCATAAGTGATTCTGCTGAAGAATAATCTGGGCAGAAATAGTTTTCTTTTCAGCTAGGTGACATCTGTGATCTAATTTGCTGCAGAGCCATTTCTTACATGTGCCACAACAGTGGGGGAGGTGAGGGGTGGGAACCAGCTCAGGGCAGGGAGGTGGTGACTGATTAAACCAGTTTGAGTGTCTCCACTGCTGCATATGCTAGAAGTTAAATCTTGATATCCCTTACACCACGTGTACGCATATGAAGCTTGTTTGTCTGTGTCTGTGTAAAAGTTCGCTGCAGCTTCCTACACAAAATTTTTGCACATTCAATGGGAAGATGACATGTTTATAGCAAATAATTTGTCCCTTGCCTGCATAGTGCATGCCATTACCATAAACAAAGTAGGATTTGGATTTTGTTAATATCTTGGTCCATATTGTAGTCTGCATTCGTATGGTAGGTTATGGCCTCTTCTCAAATGAATATGAAACGTCAGCAGACAAAGCCCAGCACACAGCTATGAAATATGTGAAAATTTCCAGTGCCTTAATGGTTACACCTTTTTTATAATTGCAGAAGCATATGTTCTTTCATGCACTGGCCTTAAGAAAGGAAAAAAAAAAAAAAAAACAAAACTCTCTGAAAACTGTTTGTGTTATAAAGCAAATTAAAATTTAAAAATTAAAGAATTAAAAAGATCAAAAGATCTGCCACGATTACTTTATGCTTCTAAGAAACAATGACATAGGAGTACATCTGGTCATTCTCTGAATTTGAGCAAAAATTCCAGCAACTTTTTTTTGCTTGACATTTATTCTAAATCTCTTTCTTTTTAAAATGCCAAGTGAAGACTGCTGTATGAGTTGACTTTAGTCATTCCTGTTCTTTCTCCTTCTGTGTTGTGCATCACAATCACTGCTGATCGTTGCCGCCAAGAGAGCAGAGTTCCAAGAATGGCACGCAACCCAGTTTTCCCTATTCTAAGTAAATTACAAATAATAATGCAACCACAATGCTTCAAGGATATAAGTATATTGGTTGTTATAATAATAGATATTGCTTCTCCCTGCAAACTTCCCCTGAAGTGAATTGTTTTCTTTAGATAAGCAGTAGGTTTTACAGAACTTTCAGTAGGCTAAAAGTCCTAACCATAGCGATGAAGGCAGAGGTTACAAAAGAATTGTGGACAAAAGGCAGAGAAGACTTCCGCAATTAGTTAAGAAATCCCAGTGCCCCATTTTCCTCCATGCATAAGCTCCAAAAAGGATTTGACACAGTTAAATGTTACAGTTGAGTGCACTCTGCTAGTGTCTGTAAATTCTGTGTGAAGCAACCTAGATAGTGCATTCAGATCATAAGCTTAATATCAGCCCTTTTTAATCCCTGATGGCAATCCTGTTTGAGTAAGCCCCATTGAACCAGTCTCCTTGCTATGATGTGATAGTATTCTATTGCACTCCCCATATACCCTGATGGCACACAGGCTTCCAGCTCATGCTAACAAACCAGTCCAGTCACTAGTTTCAACAGCTTTGACATCACTTCCAAGCTGCACTCCTACAGGCCTGCACCTGTTGTTTCTTCAGCAATGCCTGCATTCCTCCTGGAGTGGGGGTGGTTATCATCATGTTTCCCCACCTCCATCCCGCTGCTGCCAGTTTGTTCTCATTTATATAAGAGCAGAGATGCAAGGGTGTTAGAGCAGTGGGAGATGATACTTTCTAGTTTGGAAAAAATGGTGACACACCTACCAATAAATGCACACTTGGCACCTGTGCATTTTTTGCCTGCTCCTTTGCAGAGTCGTTTTCTGATCCTGAGCTCTGCTCCATAATTCACCGGCTCCTTTTGCTAAGTGATGTTTCCCATGTGTTGTTTTCCCAAGATTGAATTTTCTGAATTGCAGTATACAAGGCAGTTAATGTCTTAATTTTCATAATCTCACTCTTTGTACATCAGACACTTTATTGCTGAATGTCTCTACACATCAGTCATTGCCGAGCAGAATAAATGCTAAAATGAAAAGAAAGGGAACTAGTAATTACTATTCATTGGTCAATACAGAAAAGTTGTGGAGGTTCTGCCATAGGAACATGAGGCACTGCATTTGATCAAACTAAAGGTTCTGCTAGACCACAATGTATTTCTGGCAGAGTCCACTAGGAGAGATACTTAGGGAAAATGTGTAGGAAACAGGGCTCCCACCTCTTCCAGGTTCTTTTTTTGTATTGCACAACTGGAATATGAA
Source organism: Pavo muticus (assembly GCA_016647715.1). Lineage (NCBI taxonomy): Eukaryota > Metazoa > Chordata > Aves > Galliformes > Phasianidae > Pavo > Pavo muticus. The sequence goes on along the minus strand of JACDJE010000110.1, from coordinate 619,483 downwards.
GAACAGTGATAAAAAAAAAAAAATTGAAACAGGAGATATTCTGACTGTATATACAAAAAATATTAATATAACCAACAAAAAAGCGATCATGGAACAGGTTGTTCAGAGAGACTGTGAACCCTTCCTCCTTAGAGATATCCAGAAGCTGTGAGCAGCCTGAACATTATTCAGTTTTGATCCTGCTCTGAGCAGGAGTTTGACTGGATGACCTAGGTCTCTCCAAGTTGAGTGGCTCATTGGTTCTAGAAACCGTAGAGTAGTAATTGTCCCTTCTGCAATCAGAACTATCACATCTCTGAGCAGTCTCGCCCTGATTGCATACGTCTAAATCTGTTCTTCATGAAATGAACAGCTGCAGTTTTGTCTGTTCTAAAGGCAACAGTATTCAGAGTATAGTTTCATAGAATTTTAACTCTGTCTAAAGCCATGATGGTTTTTATTCAAACATTGACTCAAATGTTCTTGTCCTCACTTGTCTCTCCACAGTGTGTGGACGGACAGCTGTAGCTATCAAAAAGAAATCTGGCAGTCAGTGACACTTGCAGTACACCTTCTTCTCTGGAAAGAAGTATGCTGGGTAGAAAAGTTTTATTTGGAGTGCCACAGGGCAATTGAGTTTATCTGAGATATATTTTATAAGAGGTGCAGTGTGCCGTAGGTATCTGCTCTGCTTTCTACAATAACAACATGACCTCTCTCTGTTGATGATGTGAAAATCCAGTAATTGCATCCTGTTTGTCTCTTTATCCACGTGGCCATGGACTTTAGTGACAAGTACATAAGTAATTTACAGTGCTTGTTGCACATTCAAAATAATCTGCAAACACTTTGAACTATATTTATTTTTATTTGGCGCTTTATATTTCTAGAGCAAACTAGAAATTAACCCTGCAGACTGGGACTGGTATCTTGGCAGTTACAGCTAGGATCAAAAATTCTACCCAGTCTGAAAAAAACCATACGTTTCCCAGACAGAAGCTTTGGCAAGGCTGAGGTAGAGCACAGTTAATCATCACTGTATTTAGGGATCATGTAGATCTCGATTCCAGTGAAGACAATTTGAAAACATTTTTGCATTGTACAGAGACTAATTTAACAAAAGGATTCTGTTGATGTTTTGATTTCAGAATCAGTGAGCGAAGATGTACATTTTTGCCTGTTGTTTCTGAAAATAGTACAAGAAGCTAAAGGCGTATAATGCCTGTCAGATCTCACAGGACAGTAACCCATTGCCAGTCCAGGTGTACATACGTGTTTTTGTAGAACTTGACTTGAGATGACTACACTAAAAGATTTCTTGTCATGCTTGATGAACGGGAAGCAAAAATCATTTGTCCTTTAAGATGTCCTAGGAGGCAAAGGAGAAATTTCAGAGACTGTCCAACATGGCTTTGATGAGAAAGTAATTAAAGTCACTGACTGAGCTGTCCACATGTTTAAGTCAGATAACAATGTAATTGACTGTAGTGGTTCCCCTGCTGAAGGACAGTAATCAGAAGATAAATGTGGCTGAAACCAAATTTGCTGAGGGAAATTTTATTGACATTTCTAGCTAGTAGTAGTAAGTCAAAAATTAATTCTAGCATATGCAAGTTATCTAAGCTATGCTATGCTGATTTGGAAAAGAAAAGAAGTAAAGGGCATAAAATTCAGTGATTATTTTCTTTCTCTGTTATAATAGCCTGCTATTCATAATTTACAAATATTGTTATTGTCTAATTTTTATTTTTTTTCCTCATAGAATGGCTTAGGTTGGAAAGGATCTTAAAGACCATCCAGTTCCAACTCTCTGCCATGGGCAGGTTGCCACCACTGGATCGGGCTGCCCAGGGCCCCTTCCAACTTGGCCTTGAATGCCTGCAGGGATGAGGCACCCACAGCCTCTCTGGACAGCCTCTGCCAGTGCCTCACCACCCTCTGAGTAAAGAATTTCCACCTAACACCTAGCCTAAATTTCACCTCTTTTAGTTTAAAGTCATTACCCCTTGTCCTGTCACTATCAGACCATGTAAAATGTTGGTTCTCCTCCTGTTTATAAGTTCCCTTCAAGTACTGGAAGGCTGCAATGAAATCTCCCTGGGTTTTTCTCTTCTCCAAGCTACACAAGCCCAGGTCTTCTAGTGGTTATCATATATGCACAACATATGAACCTCAGCTGTTCTACCAAAAACAACTGACTCTACAAATAGTCCTTATGGGCCTATCCTACATCACACCCTCATCGCAGCATACAGCAGCATTAGGAGCTCATCTATTCCCTCCCCAAGATGGTTAGAAGCTAATTTTAACTACAGATAATTTTGTAATTTGCAGGCAAAGAAGTCAGTTTGACATATTCCTCTTAGCCTGATTGAATTAATTTTAAATGCTTTGGCAGCTTTTCTCCCTGCTGCTGTTGAAAGAATTGTAGATAATGACACCACTCACAGCTGAGCTCAACCCTTCCTCAAAAAGAAGAAAATAGCAACCTCTACAAAGCCTACAACTAACTTTATATTTTCTGATCTTCATACAGTTTTAATTGCTTCTTTTCTCCCCCCTAGTTTTTTGTCAAGTCAAGATCACAGGGTTATTTATGAACATAAAATAACCAAGTATAACTATTCTGATTTTTTAACCATATGAGGTTTTCTGTGTATGTTTTGAAACAACTAACATTTTCCACTTTCCTTATGTCATTTTTTTGTAAGACATGATGCAAATCAACTGGGAGAAACAGCTATTTTGCCCCTGAAACTCAGCGGGTGTTGGAGTACAACGTTCATAGTTCTCTGCCAGCCAGTGAAGTGTCTGCCATGGGAAGTTTCAGCTCCTTAATTAGTCAATGGGGCACCAAGAGACCTTTCTATGAATTAGAATTTAGCCCTAGATTTCATCTGCACCATTCTCTTAGAAGCTGAAGGAAGATATGAGCGCTTCTTTTAGTTTTATATCCTGAATTTGTATTACTGGCAACAAAAGCAACACACCTTTTGGTATGTAAAATAAATGAGATTTAAAAGGAACAAACTCTACACCATATTATTTTTCTAATATTATTCTTCCAGCAACTTTTCAGCGCAGAATCAAGCCTAAGGCATTGTTTTTAAGGGAACCCACAGTCAGCCTTTAATTTGCATGTAAACTAATCAGTCGTACACCCAAGCAGTAGAAGCGCACCCACAATTTCTTATACCTGTTAAATGATGGTGACAACTACTTGGCACAAAAAACAGTCTTAACATTCAAATTCAGCCTATAATCACAAGTTTCAAAGCAATCTGTTTGTTCCTGAAGTTAACTGTTCATACTTGTGCTAGTGTGGCTGTTTATGGCATTACTTCCTAAAATGGATCAAAAACGTTAAGCTCCTGTTATTCTCAAAAGCTTTAATAGTAGCATAGATGCTTCTGGAGATAAGTTGAAGCTTAAGGAACATGGGGATGTATACGGAGTAAGAGTATAGGGACTTTTCAAGCCAAGCTTGGTACTGAGGAAAAAGGATGTGAGACCAGTCCTTCAGCCTGTAAAATCACAAGTTTGGAAAATATAAACTGATTAAAGAAGGGCAAAGATCACATGCATTAATGGTCAGTTCTTTGCAGATGACTGTGATGTATTGATCTTTCAAATCTAAATTTCATCTTAAGACTCCAGCTCGTCAAAAAACCTTAACCCAGTATGGCTCCAGGTATTTGAATGGTTTTATCAAAGGTCATTATGGATGTTTCTCTAAGATCAGATGTATTTTTTGTAATGTTTGAAGTTAGTCATTCATGTAAGTCTGGATCCTCTTATAGAATCACAGAATCATAGAATATCACATTTTGGAAAGGACCCACAATGATCACTGAGTCCAACTCAATCATTGTTGTGAATCTTCTACTAGAAATATATATAGCTGATAAAAAGTTTTAAATACATCTTATGGAAGAAAGATCTCATTTTTTCTTGTACAGAGGGTTTTTTTTCCATCACGATAGAGCTATTTAGCCCTGCCAAAACATAATGTGTACCTCTTTCAGAAAGCAGCGGCTTCTGATCACTGAAATGAAATGGCTGAAGCCCCAGAAGATGCTTCACACTGAAATCAGTGACAGCAATACATTAATTCTTTTGAAAGTATTTTTCTATTTAGTATTGGCTCCAAGTATAAAAGCAGTTTTAACCTGAAATACAATTTTAGGGCTAGTATCACAAGGCCTTTACACCAATTTCTTGGCAGACTTTCCTACCTTTCTGCTGTGCTAGTAGTAGGTCTTTCAGGGTCACATAGATCCAACTGAATCTAACCCTATGCACAAACAAAATGCATTAGTTTTCAACCAGATCCTGTTGACAATCCACCAACCGCAGAGCTGCACCAGTGCTCATGCTGGCACGAGATATGCGAGGGAGTGAACAGAATGGAGTAGGAGCCTGGGAGCCCTGCAGGCAAGAGGAGAAGTGGGCTGGGAGACCTCAGTTCTGATTTCCTGGAGGAGAAACTCCCACTTATCCACCCAAAAAGTCTTGTTTAATCAGAAAGCTGTTGGCTAAACTGGAGGTTTACTTAGAGAAGGTCAAACATAAAAATACTGTGAGAATATTTGAAGGTATCTGAAGGAGTGAATCCAAATGCTTATGTCTTAGAAATGGTTCGGCCCATTTTACGGTCATTATGAAAAACAGAAGGAAGATTCTATCTTCAGCAACAGCTCTTTGCAAGATCACGACAGGAGTTTTATGCTTCTGGTATCTAAACTGAGTAGAGGAGATGCTGAAATAAATCAAACCATTACTTGTATTACTATTTTCCCACTCCTTTCATAGAAGAAAAAAATGGTTTTTAATGCAAAATTCATATGCATAATTTACAGTGTGGGCTATTCATTAATAAAAAGCAAGCTTTTACTGGTTAAGCTAAAACTATTTAATTTGATGACTTGATAATTAAGACTAACTCTCGATCTGCTCTAAACAGGGTTCTGTCTTTATTTTAGACTTAACGACTAATGATTTAATTTCACTGGGCTTAAACATTTAAAATCTAAACCCAGATGTTTTACTCTGCTCCCTTTTCACTATAGTCCCATTATGAGTGAATGGCTAACAAACAGAATGATGTAAAGATTTAAGCATGAAAATACAAAAATGTTTAATTTTCAGTGTAGCCTCAGCCATACTGAAAGACCTTGTGCTAATTCCTAACGTTTTTCTTACCTCATTTGTTCCTTGGATAAAATAAAGGCAGTTAATTTCCTTACCAAAATCTATATAGTGCATTATCTCGGTAGGGACTGAACAACAGAGAACACTTAACAGAGGCTCTGCAAGGATTACTTGTTCTGTACAGCCCCTCAAAGATTAAAATGATTTGTTAAGCTGTAAGGCACTACATAGGCAACTTACTGTAGATGGTCAGTTCAGGAAAACACAAAGGAAAGTCCTCCAAACCAGCCATGCTTTGCTCAGTGCTATGCAGACACCCCCAGCCTTGCAGTCCTGACTGCAGAGATCTGCCTCAGCTTTCCTTGGCTGTAAATAACAGTCTCTTCAAAGCACCTATGCCCAGGCGGTTTTGAAGCTCAGGTCTCTCCTCAGTGTTTCTAACTGATTGGACAGCATGCTAGCCTTATGGTATCTCTCTTTAAGTACCTGCTTCACTTCCTTTTGTGCCTCCCATTGCCCAGGAGCCCAGCACCTACACCAGCGCTGGGGATCACACTGCAGCATGCAGCATCACAGAGGCTGACTCGTTGGTGACTGAGGGTGAAGCTAGCAATGTAGTATAGCAAACCATGCGTTCTAACCAGTTTCTAACAGACCTAAACAAATGGGGCATAGACCCTGCTTAAATCATGAGCCTTAGAGCTTCTTCATCCAGGTAAGACACCTGCCTCATTCACTCCCATAGAAGACAATACTGCTGTGTTACAGCACTGACCTGCCTCCCCTTTTTGAGAGTGTGTCTATCTGTTCAGGCTTTAAACCTCTGGCATGAGTCATGTGTTCCCCAGACACCCACACTCATAATCCATGATAATATCTTCATTTGCTTCATTTTAGCAATGAACTCTTTCTGTATTTGCTTTTCACTCACAGTAACTACACATAGCTTCTTATTATCACCTCCTTTTTTATATTCAGGGAAGATGACTTCAGCTAAATGAAGTGAATAACCCACTTGAGAAATCTAAGACCCAGGACCCCTAATTCCTGGGTTAGTGATGTCTACATTACCTAGGATATCTCTTAGGTCTATCTTATTTCATTCAAATACCATTTGCTGAGATTCTAGGGATATGCAGGGGAAAAAAATTGCAAATGTTTCAGATCTGCACGAATCCGTTACTGAAGTAGTCATGATCCCAAAGAAACCTGAGAGGAACCTTGAAATAATTAAAGAGATCTGTACTGAAAGATGCCTCAGCACTTTGAGCCACATAATATGAGGCACGTCAGACCCAGATTTACTGATACTGAAGCACAATCTTATAGAACCCTGCAGAAATCCCTGGGGCTACAGGTCTGGAGCTGGTTTATTTAAAAGATGTTGTGAGAGACAACCTGTACTAATGATGCTAGCCTGTGTAAGCAGATTTTAGTTGTCAGGTTAAAATGGTCACCAGTCTTTCCCTTTGTTTTTTCATGGCTGCTCAATGTATTTCTAAACTGGGAGAATAACAGCACTGATAGTTATATGGTTATTCTTTATCCTATGTTAAATTTCAGCATGTTCCTGTTTTTTGTCCTCAGCTTTTCTTCGAAAGATTTCTGTACTCTTGAATGTTTGGGAGCACTAGTAAGCTATGAGTTCATTCCTAAAAATATGTGTAAGGAGGAGGGAAAGGCAAGGCAAGGCAAGGAAAAAGGAAAGGACCACCTTGGCTTCAGGAGGACACAATTAGTCTTTCTAATGTTGTAGCCCGATGAAAGTAATAACAAAAAAAAAAAATTCTCGAACTGTGAAAAATATCAAGAAATCAACATTTCAAATTTATTTAGATGTGAAGATGACTGTAATGCTACAACAAATGTAAATGACATAGCCTTAGATGAGTAACTTGTTGGCATAAATGAATCCTTCACCTCCGCTTTTATCAGAAACTCCTAGTATGTGTGGTGACCCCTATGTGACTGCGAACTACAGAATGTGTTTGTAAAGAGCCTGGTTAATCATGGAATTATCAGCACTATCAAAGAAACTCTGAGAAATGAGTCTGACATTCCTTTTAAAAATGCATTACAGTGATAGTGCACTACCTGTGAATGATGTACCCTTTTATTTAGCCATTCCAAGAATATCACTTGGCTGTATAATTCCTCTTAACAGCTGCAACAGCAGCAGTGAATCAATGCATGACACGCTTATCTCATCTACTCTCAACAAATGCATTCAAACTGTCTCACGTCCATACCTAGTACGCTACTTAACTGTGTTTGCATCACTGGGGTCTGAAAAAATTCAGGCAGATCCTCATGGCGCCTTTCCAGAACCTAGAAGAAGCTTTCCTATGAAATGGCATTGCTAGCCCACAGCAGGCAATGTGCAGAGGAATGGGAAGAAGGAGTACTAGTCAGTATGCACACACAGGCATTGTAAAAGGGGCTGATCTCCTCATGAGTCCTTTTGACTGAGGTCACTTCTGAGTAATGTGCCTTTGTACCAATTTAATATCTGGTTTGACTTTGATAATAGAGGCTTCCTAATAAAAGGACTTTCTGATGTCCATTGATGGCCCAAGGGCTTACTCCAGCCACTGACTGCATCACTCCACAGTAGCGGCCTATAGACAACCAGATGGTGGTGTCAAGGCAAGGGAAAGCAACTTTGTGCTGTCTTTTGTTTCTAAGACGAGGCAAATGGTCAATGAGCACGTTGCTAATCAAGTATTTATCAAGTTTCTGAGACAAAATCTACTATGTGGCCACTGTATCCCTAGCTATGTGAGTCACTCCAAATGCAATGCCTCTTATGTATTTCCACAGAAACTGCAACTGATACAAAGAGCACAATGATACTATTTGATAGAGCAAATTCCCAGCTACAAAACAGTCTTTTTCAACATATTCACCACCATTATCTATGCATTTTTGCCAGCAATGAACAAGAGCCTGCATGCTGCATTAATACAAATCTGCACCAGTGGAGGTGACCCACTGTTTCACAGCTGCTATGATGGTGTCATTGCTTGGAAAATGTTGCCCATGCAGTCCAGTTTTTGCAGTGCTAACAGACAGTTTGGTCTCCAGAAAGCATTCAGCAAGTGTCAATGAATATCAATGCATGCTATTTTTTCCACATGGAGGAATTCAGTGACATGCCTTTGCTTCATATGAACGTCCGCATCAGACGGCATTTTCTCCAACTGCCCCTCTACTGCCATCTGTTGCATGGCAACAGAATGTAATGGGATATTGCCAGAAGGGTTCAACCTCTACTGCCATATCACCAACATCCGCCTCTGATGTTGTGGGCCAAGATGATAAAATATGAGGCATTACTTTTGAAGCAGCCCTCATCATTTCGTAATCAGTTGTAGTTGGACTTTCAAGAGGAGCCTGCAGATCCTTGTTGGAAGTTACACTGAATGATATTATTACTGCATAATATTAACAGTCATTTTATATATGTAGAGAAATATCATGCTTACATTTCAAATATTTTTTCTAGTAAGCTTTCATGAATTAAGAAAAGCTCTTTTGAAGTCTCTTTATAGACTCATATTTCAGCTCAATTGAAATACTTTGATAAAAGCGAGAACAAAACTTTAACAGTGATGCTGATTCAAGTAGACTGTCATACTTTTCTCAGCACCTTTGAACTGCTCCTAGAGCTGGCCTTGTTTGGCCCTCCATCCTTTATACAGTCCTCAGAGGCAAGGAAGAGAAAGATTTAATCTCTAAGTAGCCAACGAATTAATAATTTTCAAGAGAAGTTATTTATAGTCATGACATCATCTTACACTGGCAAATATAAGTAATATGATCAACATTTATATTTCCTATTTAAAAGGAAAATATAAGTATCTCTATATAAAGACTGATAGTCCTGGAATCTTTTGCAATAATAATATGTGTCCAAGGTATCAACTGGTTTTACTTAAGACTTAAATCAATAACATGTTGTGCAACCTGTTAAGGAGTACACTGCATCTGTGTCTAGCTTATTACAGTGCTATCTAGCAAATCTGCGTTTTCTTAAGCTCAGGTTTAAATGTATTGAATTTTTTTTTAGCTAAAGAGGTCCCCAGTTTAATCTTTCAAGTTTTAGCTGCCATAACTATCCTTATACGGTAGTATTAAAAGACTTCAGGTATTACTTCAGGGATAAATATTACATAAAATTTTCTCACTCTAATATGCACAACTTGCACTTGTGAAACTATATCCAACATAAAAATGTAAGCAGGATCCATGCACAAAGCTATCAGAAAACCCTTAGGTGAATTCTTTCTGATTCTACTCACCAAGAAAATGAGTTTTCAGACTCTAGGGCCTCTCACTGAATACACCTTACAACTGATATGCCTACCATCTCATAAAAATAAGCTATTTAAGTATATTTTTTCCAGATTCTGATGACAATCTGATAGCCAGGACCTAAATCAAACAGTGCTTTGTGCGTTGAGCTCTCTAAACTTAACTGTTTAATTAAGAAATGTACCAGAGATCATCCATATAATATAAATGCTATATTACTTCTTTTAAATACTTATTTAGTTGCCAGAGAACACTTGGGGATTTGTGAATAAAAGAAACACTAGAATTAGAAATTCAGCAGCTGTTCACAAGAAGTTCTAAAGTTACTGAATGTTTATTACTCTTTGAATCATAGAATCACCAAGGTTGGAAAAGACCTCCAAGATCATCCAGTCTAACAGTCCACCTATCACCAATATTGCTAACTAAACCATGTTCCTACATGTCACATCTACATTTCTTGAACATCTCCAGGGACAGTGACTCCACCGCCTCCATGGGCAGCCCGTTGCAGTGCCTGACCGCTCTTTCAGAGAAGAAATTTTTCCTAATATCCGACCTGAACCTCCCCTGGCACATTTAACTCTTTTTATCTGAGGAGTCATTTGGCTAGTAATATTTGCAAGGACTACAAGACTGTATTAACCCAGAACAGAGAAAGATAATATAATCTGACACTTCAGTACTTTTCTTCACTAATGTAGCTTTGACACTTTTAGATAGGATGAATATCAGCTCAATTTTCCATTTAGTACTCTTTATGAGTAATGTTTACAATCAAGATACACTATAATGCTTCTAGTACCAAGCCAAACATAGTATCCCAGGCAAGCAGAGGCAGAGATTTCTCTGAGACAATCTTTTTTTTCTGTAATTTAATTAACTCAGGAAATTCCAAGTTCACTGGCCATGAAGCAGCCTTGCAAGGCTTATCTGTTTATCAAAGTCATATTCCTGGCAAATTATAACGATGAATGGGAAGTTTTTCTTTGTGGCTTCTGTAGTAGACAGTTTGATGTTATCTTGAGCATTCTTACTATTTGTTATGCTCTTTTATTCTTCTTCATAGACTTGCAGATGAATAGTCAGAGGAAATATCATGCGCATCGGTATTTTGCAACATCAGGAATGGCTTGTTTTGCTGCTCAAACTCCGACTTAGAAGATTGCTCCTAGTGGTCACTAGCCAGTTTTTCCTCATTTAGTTAGACCTCCAGTCTATACTGTCCTGAAAATAGCACTGGAAAGAAACCATTCACTGATTCAACTTTTGAGAATCCTAATGTTCCAGAACCTCTTTGAACTATCAAACTATGAAGGACACACTCTCATGGTAGCTGGAGAGTGTAGTGTTTCTCATGAAAGGGAACAGATCAAGCTCTTCATCTTTGCTTAAAAACTCTTGACACTTCATGGTGAAAGTCTTTTCTCTAAATTTATCTTCCTACATTTTTAGTGGAGTATTTTTTTTAAATGAGTTGCCAAGGTAATTCTGGTTTTTGTTTTTCATCAGTTCCTCTGATTAGAACCTGAATGTGGAAGAAAAATTTCATGACATGTTCACCCCTTCCTGGCAGCAGAGGGACCAAGTTACCAACTCTTATTCTTCTCAACCTGTGAGAAGCTGTGAACTATTATTATGAAAAGATTAATTGTAGATCCTTACAGAGCCGGTGATATGGTTCTTACATTATTCTGTTTTTGTTCTGTTGCAGAACTTAATAAGTAGCTGTGGGTAATTGCTTTCCTGTCATAAGGCCTGGATTACAAGTAGATGTGATCTACTCCCAGCTCTGTGGTGTTTTGTAGGAGGGATGTATGAATCAATCTTTTTTAAATGGTGATAAACAGGGAAGAGCTGGCAGAGATGGCATGGGATCATTTTGATATTAACAAACAAGGGTGACATGATTCATATCACAGATGAATATACTGGTCTCCTTCTGCTCCAGCTACCTGTAACCAAATTCAATTTCCCTTGCTTTTAGGTGGCCTCAAAAGCACAACCTCTTGCTGTCATCGCAGAGTTCATTCTCACCTTCTTGCACACCACGTAACAGGCAGAAGTACTAAAATAATTCAGGAAATAAGACTTTACTGTGTTCTTCAGTTTAAGTAACATGCCAGAACAGCAGCAGTTATCACTTCTAATCTGTGTAGTTTGGTACCTAGGTGTACATACAACCTATTTCTCACTGTTGCAATTGGTATTGCCAAAGCACTACAGCTCCATTGACGTGAGTATGTGTAGTTGGCCAAACACACTTCATGATTAACTACTGAGCTCTAGACTATGTGTCCTCCATGATCTATTAAGGCCTGTATTAGTCAACTTCCAAACTCTCTCATATAGTTCTTCTTTAGCTTAAGGTATTTCTAGAAAGAGCTAGATGTAACGTCTGGGGTTTTATTCAGTTACTCATTTTTCAGAGCATTTGTTGTTGAGATGGAATTAGATTGATTGTGAAATTAAATGACATGAAAATGCCCAGAGCATAAGGCAGAAAATTATTTGTGCTGTGAATCTAAATAATTAATAACTCTTCATAATAAAGCAATACATCCTACATATGTTTTTGGTATAAACAATTCCTATCAGCTGACTGAAAGATATCTTTGTGACCCATGAATCAGAGCTGGACAAGCCATATACTATTGGAAAATAAGGAACGTGAGCAGTAATAACCTTATCCAGGATACCTCCATCAAAAATATATTGAAACAGAGGACTTGTCTGATAAATAATCTAAACCTGCCTTCATATGAGGGGCACGTTGTCCTACTCAGTCACCATAAAGAGACAGAAAACTTCTGCTACATCATATAGTATGCCATTCAGGCAGTGAAAGTAGATCAGAAATATACTGTTTCCTCAGCTAAATAATTTTTATGAGAATGAAGTTAATGTGTTGAACAAGTAACTACCATAACTGAAGTAAATGTTGTATTCTGTTCAAGAGCAAACCATTCAGATTCCATGTAAAGGAAATTAGTTACATAGATCACTCCAGGCTGAGTTTTTGTGAGGTTTTGTTTATTTGCTTTTTTGTGTTTTTAAGTTACAGACAAAGCTTATTGAGAAACATTTTTTTCAGTGCTCATTACTATGTACTGAATATATATATTCTCCATGTATGTATTTTCAATAGGTAATGCATAGTACAGTGTGCAACTGTGTACATTGGTCTTTTTGCAGTATGTCACTTATGATGAAGTTCTGCAAAACAGTGGAAGAAAGGCACTAGCTGGCAATCACTGCCAAGAAATCAGTGACAGTTTCAGTCCCTATGACATATATATATATATAAATAGCCACTTTGCAATCCAGTGGTAACATTTCTAATACAACCCATAAAAACATGCACATGAAACTGCTGCATAAGAAAATAAAAATTGGTTGCTTGGGGCATAATGTTAAAGTACACATTGTCAGTGTAATCCAAAGCTGTTTGGAACTGCTGGTTCAGAATGTGTAACTTTAACAGCTCTTGGGCCTACACTTAAAAAAAATGAACTAATTGCCAGAAATGATTCTGGGACAATTGTCTAAGTAGGCAGCATTTAGAGATTTTGAGGTCAGCAGGTCCTGTACATGTTCTATTGACTTCACCACATTCTTTAGACAGTTCAACATGATAGTTCCACTTACAAGAAGGTTTCAGTTCTCCATTCTCGTTATTTTCTGGAGGGAGAAGGAAAAGGTGATGTAGTAGCAAAATAGCTTCTGGTAGGCAGGTTTAATAGCTTGTTTTGCTTTTTCTGCAAGCCTTTTGCAAAAGCACATGTTAAAATCACATTTCTTTTTAACTGTTTTCTTAACTTCTTTGATTCTTGCTATGAATGACATCAGCAGGTCAGATGCTTTAAACTTCATTGGCTCATAAACAGAGATATTGAGTAATACCAAGCAACTGATATGTTGCTTCCATTTTATTTCTTTTGCCTATAAGAAATAAATGAGGGTCTACTGACTTGAAGGGGCTTCATTTTCCTCCAGTATCTTCCCTCATCAACAGTACATATCCTATGATACAAGAATGGTACAGATTCATAAACCTAAGAGTGCAAGGTAAGTAAGGATACAGACATTCTATAGTATATAGATACAAGGTAAATAAGTACACAGATATTCTACAGATGAGTTAGGCTGGTAAGATTACCACACTGGAAAGAATACTTAGATATAAAGGAAAGGTACTCACCAGTGTTATAGGCTCACAAAAGAACTCCACAAGGAGCAATCTCCAGGAAGAGACCCTTCCTCAGTGGAAGTCAGCCCTTAAATGGGGTCTAGGAGTGGTGGAGCCTGGCTCCACCCCTTCCAGGCACACAGGTGAATTGCCTTCACCTGTGCTCCCATGGCTGACTCAGCACTTGCCTCAGGTGGTTAATCAGAGGTTCAGGCTGTGATTCAACAGTTCCCATACAGAAGAGTAAAATAAGAAAAATCTCACGTGAAGATTTCTACCACTCCTACCAGAAGCTGAACAAAGTTGAGTTGCAAGTCAATTTGCTCTTGTTAGAGGCTGACATTTTGTTCTCCAGAATCTCAGTTTTGTTACTTACAAAGTTTCTAATTCCTGTAATTATAATGTGAACTTAAACAGCTCCAGATCAAGAAAGTACTATGTGCCTGTGTTTGACTGACGTCTAAATAAATGATGCTGAGCAGTGTGAATTATCTGAATTATCTCCTTTGTGCCAATATGTTGTCAGGTGTTTAGTGACAGCTATTGAACCTGAGATCAATGCTAAGGATTTCACCACTGATTTCAGCATATTACAGAAATTATTATATTATAGACATGAAGACACTTCAGTGTGGTCGCATCCTTAAAAAGTTCACTGGACAGCTGTATTCCTCTCTCATCTTTCTGACAGGGACAGCCTACTACACAGGAAGAAAGTCCATGCAATGGCATTGGTCCATTCTCCACAGGGAAGAGGCAACATGACAGTGCCAGATTTGGCTCTGCAGTCTCTTTTTTTCTCCTAGTGGAGGCCTCCTTTTTTCTTTTGTGGAGGGCAAAAACAGCTATATTACTACACTGAAGACATTTCAATCATATTTTCAGCCTTTTCTGAAAACCAGAATCAGAAATTGTATCAAATAGGAACTTATGAATGCAAAGAGGAGTGACCAGAGGTTTGCAGTTTCTTTCAGTATGATGACTGATGGCTAAGAAGGGAAGTTAGTAGGTGGTAGGTTCATAACGAATAAACAGATGTGGCTTTTCCTAGAGAGTATATTTAAGGTGCAAAGCTCCTCGCTGGAGGACATTCTTGGTGATAAATGTTACACAAGTCCAAAGGGATGTTAGAAGCAGTCATAGAAGAGAAGTCTTGAAGGTTGCTAAAGCATATATCCACACACAGGAAAGAAGGGAGCACAGCTGTCGTGCCTATGTACTTTTCCCTAGGTGACTAATCTGGGCTAGTGCCAGAGCAATGAGGTTCCACGAACCTTTGCCTGAGCCAGTGTTGTAGCTACTGCGTTTCTAACCTTTCTTCATTTGTATTTATGTACAAGAGCAGTTTTTCTTTTGATTTACTTTTGATAAGAAACGAGTCATCACTACTTCGTTGCAAGTTATCAGGTATTTTTAAGACTGACAAAGAGAAAAATTATTGTTAAGATCTTGTCTGTTAAATCAGCTACTAAAATATTATAAATTTTCTAATACTTCTGTTAACTAGATAAGCAAAAATCTAGCGCTACAGAACTTTAATTCTTGTAATCTTTCAACATCAAGGCCTGTGTTTCCATCACTAATTCTCTGTCTAGAGGATGGAGTGGACTCTCACAGAAACTGCAGTCTTCTGAAACTGTTCCTAATCTTAACAACCTTGTCAGGACCATTATCTCTGAAGATGCCCCCTCCATATTACCATGGAGTCAGTCACACCCATGTAAAGTTAACTGAGCCAGCTGACCAGCAGTGGGGCTGGTGGGGGCACAAACACTGGGAAATGATGCTGCAGAGCTCACAGCCTCAGTCGTAGCCTGCAGCTTAGGAGCATAGACAATAGTCAGTGATCTAAGAAGAAGGTACTAAAGATTTACCAGCTCCACTGGGAAGCCTGCATCTGTCTAGATGCAAGTAGCTGTTCCCTTTGTTTTGGCCTGCATAAGGCAGAATGTTTTTATATTAATTTCTCTTTTCATAACCATTAAGGGTAATATTTTCTGTCAAGGCTTCTTTTTGACAAGACTTTTCACTTTTAGACTGTTTAAAAACCATTCCTCAATGAAAAAAGTATGTGGTTTAAAATGTGAGTGAATGGCATTTTTTTTTTCCATTAGTCTTCAGTGATCAGATACTATTACCATCACATCCAAATAACAAGCAAGCTGAAATATCTGGTTCTGCAGAGAGCTAACATACCATGGACAGGTCATTTGCCTCTTTGAATTGCACTATTGTAACGACACAACACATTTCTGTGAACAAGAATATTGCATATCCTCAAGTATATTAAACGCCATTAAGGAGAGCATCTGGTATCCATACAATGACCCTGAGTAATGCTGCTACTGTGGGAATACAACAATGCTACCTACCATAAATACGAACATGTAAACACTGCTCTATAGGTTTTCCTCTCATCCACTGAAGATTAACAAAGCTGTATATTTTTGCCTTGGACTATACATGACTGGTAATACCAGTTAGAATGTATGGGCAGCTTGTTTTGTTTCATTCATTTTTTACTTATCTTCGTGTCTTCACAGAACACATTTTCTGAAATAGAGCACTGCATACATTTGAAGATTTATTGATGGGTTTGAGCAGAAAAGTATAATGCTTTCTGTAATATATTCTTGATCCTACAATTACGCATCCTTCCTAGTAGGAGAAAATAGAGCCTTTTAGTAAAGGAAAGAAAATGGATTCATCTTGTAATTTTTCCCAGAAGTCATTGTATTGGTTTGGACAACCGTAGTTTCGTTGAAATTAAGTCCAACTGCCTGTATATCACTACCCTTTCAGTTTTACCTAGATATCTTATGTTGAGCAGAAAGATTTGAATCAGATTGCATTTCATTTCTAAAAACATCTAACCTGGGCTACACATAGAGAATGGTTGAACTGATGGTTCATCAGTGCATTCAGTGTCATAGAAATTGCTTAAAGAAGCTGCATTTCTTAAAGAAGTCTACCTACGTCTCAGTATTTAATTTAGAAAATGAGAACAGAGACATAATAATACATGGATGGTCGAGGCTCAACCATAAATACGAAGAGATTTTCTCTGAGAGGGTTGTTTGACAGTGTGGGCTTTATTATCTGGAAGAAGAGTGCAATACAATCTGGATTTACTGACACTCAGCTCATATTTGCTCAGGATATTCTCTCAGGACAGATGACTGTGAAACATGTTTAGTTTAAGTCTGCACTAAATTAGACCTTGAAAATCTTTTGGAGAGTTCTTGTCTGGTTGTTTGGGGTGACTGCACTAGATATCTTACATATTTAACCAAGACTGTATTTTAAATTTATTTATGATAGATGTATTTACACGCTATCAAACATAAATAATTGATGACTTAGAATAAATATTCATGATCTGAGCCACAAAAGTAACTCAGGATAAGTCAGTTGTGAGCCTTTTCCAGGTCTCAACATCCATCTCATTGACCTTCCTACAATACCCAGCAGATTTTCCATCCTAGAATTCTAAGTTGTAATGTTCATCCAGACAAACAGCTGTCTCCTTTCTGAACATACCCACAGCTCTTCCTCACTGGCACTGTCTGATTGTCTGCAGCCAGTTGGCATCCACAGGGCATCAGAGCACATCACAGCAGAGGAGGGTTAACCTTTCAAAACTGTTTATCTCCCTCCATATGTGACCAGTTTTTACAGCTCTGCAGAATTGTGAAACAACCTCTAAGTATGGCCTTCAGATGTGTTTTTAGGAACCGTGGTTTATAAATAAATACAGTTGACAGTCTGCTGATCAGAAGGCTATATTTACCATAAAGAAGTTGACATAGTGTCATGTAGGATTTGACAATTAACCTTGAAAATTCCTGAAGTATGCTTTACATCTTTTGTATTTTTTTCTGAGTAAAAACCANTGGTCAAGCAGGACCTGCCCTTCGTGAACCCATGCTGGCTAGGCCTGATCCCCCGGTTGTCCCGCACTTGCCACGTGATCTCCCTCAAGACAATCTGTTCCATAACCTTCCCTGGCACCGAGGTCAGGCTAACAGGCCTGTAGTTCCCCGGGTCCTCCTTACAGCCCTTCTTGTAGATGGGAGTCACATTGGCAAGCCTCCAGTCTTCCGGTACTTCAATGTGAAGGCACATTTCCTGCTGATTTCTTTCTATCCTTGCTGTAGTAATAAACACACGATGTCTTCATAGTCTTCTTGCACAGTATCTCTTACATCACCCTGTCCTTAACCACTGCCCTAAAATTATCTCCATTTTTCCCTCATTGCTCCTGGACTGCCACACTGTACATTTCATTCTCTGCCTCATTCCCAGTTCTCCATCATGATTCTAAGCTTGGCTGGGTAAGAGACAATGTCTGCTGATGTTAGTTCAAAGATATATCCATGTGGATTTGATGCTGCCAGGCATGCATTTGCTTTCTAATTAGTCCTCTTCTCTGGGAGTAAAACTGCCTGAAGACACCCAAATATTCAAAATTCAGGCAGAAAAATGCCTAAAGTCTGCTTTCTTCTCCTGAAGTGGAAGCATTTCTTTGAACCCCTCTCTAGTTCTTGTTTTCCCTGTCCTTAACAGAACTTAGCATGAGACATCTATTCCTATGTTAAATTTTGTTAAAATCAGTTTATAATTTTTAAAAATCACCTTAGAGCACACTGATGTCCAGATGTCTAAAGAAAGTAGTCTAGAAATGGTACAATAAAAAGTGCAGAGAGAGAAAAGTAGGTATAGATTATTAGGCTGGCATCAATACAATTTAACATAATATAAATGTTAATTGGACACGGGTAAAAAAGATTCAGAGTCTCAGTACTAGAATTCTGCAAGCAATCATTTTTTGAAGCTTAGGTCTTGTTCCCCAGATCTCTTTTCTTTCACTGACAAAATGTCATGGTTTTATGATTTTTGGTTATCAGGTTAGAATGGTTATAGGTTAGAATGATGACAGCAACTATAATGAATCATTTATTTATTTGTTTAATAAGTTCATGGGACTTCAGATCATGAGATCTTGTTTTGAAGTAGCAATGAATGGGGTTCACATTAAGTGAAGAGCTGTATCTGCAATGAATATGAAAATCAGGGGAAAATGAGTAAGGAAATGCTTAGCAACACTTACCACACGTTTGTCCTTGCCCTTGTTGTGTCTGATAGCATTAGGAACTTTACGAATGATGAAATGTGATATTAGCTATCTGGGTTTCCAGTGGCTGGCTAAGTTTGTCCAGTCTTTGCCCACATGATACATACAGAGATGTGAGAGTAGCGAATGGAGTAGGATAGACTGCAATCACACGTTGATCTGAATAATTGGGTCAAAATTATCATATCCAACTAGTAAGTTTTAATATTGAAAAAGTGTACTTGAGGAACACAGACTATACCTACTGAATGGGAGAGTCTTTCTTAAAGAACAGCGGTTCAGAAGACTGCATAGTAATAGCAGAAAGAATAGCTTCATTATGAGATCTCATTATCAAGTTGTGGCTTTGAGCCTTCTTTTGGTGTAAGGGACAAAGACTGGCAGCAAACGCACTGAAGTGATCATACCACTGTAAAAACAACCAGTAAGGCCACTGTTAAAAGTTCAAAAAATGGGAACAAAGTGATCCCAGAGGCCATTAATAACCCAGTCAGTCATTGGAATATTAAGACTTTATGGGACTGATCAGCTGCAAATGCTGGAAAAAGGTTAAATTAACTCAGTATCTATGGGTGTTTCTACAAGAAAAAAACAGTTTGAGGGTGTGAACCATTCCTCTAAATATACTGTACGTATAAAATGTACACATAATGCATAATATTTACAAATGTATATCATGTGGGCATATTCAGATATATCAGAGATAGGTTAAAATATAGCTGAAGACCTTTCCTACTGATAACTGATTTATACACATGACATCTAAAGTAATCCGAAACTGGGCATGAGCTAGAACAAGAATTAATGACTATACTCCTCAGAATACACAGAATATTCTTCAGATCAGTTAGACTTTGCTTCCTTTTGCGTTACCTGCACAGTAGGTGAATATATAGATTTTCTTTTGGGAGGAAGGTGAGGAGGTTAGTGTTTGGTTTGCTGCTAACAGGAAAGAAAACCAGTCTGCTTAATGAATTATTGTGAAAAAATATTTGAAGCCTGTCAAAGTGAAAGAAATATAATGAAGAGTGAGAACTGTAATATCTCAGTTTGATCCAGTGGAAACTTAAATAGTTTCGTCTACGAGATAAAGCTAACAGTTCCAGTTTTCCCTTTGCTAAGAAGGATTGCACAAATGTTAAATCGATTTCCTTCTCAGAGTGATGATAATTGCCTTTTATCCCAAAGCACCACATCAGACATTATCCTCATCACCCCTTCAGAGTGGAAAAGCTTAGAGAAGCTTAAAATGGCACAGAAAAATGTTACATGTATAGTATTTATTATACAAATTGTATTATGTAATGTACTAACTTCAGACTACTTTTAATGTTCAGGTGGCAGAAATATCAGTTGCTTAATGAGGGAGAAATGTATCCCCTTGTAGAAAGCCAATACAAGCCTATGAACCACTGAAAACCAATCCTAAACTTATGGCTTAAGGAGATTTGAGGGGATTAATGGCCCCGTGCTATACTTCTGCATGGAGTCGCTGTTTCATTATCAGTGATCTAGTCCCAGGCTATTGACTTGTGATAAGACTTAGTGCAAGGTATTTCAGATATTTTTCACAGCAAGATATGTCTTGTTTTCTAGTCTTCTCAGTGTTAGATGGAGGCTGCTGCTAGTGCAATATCTGAACAAAAAAAAAATTCTCCTACATTTGAAATATTGATTTATCCCTTCCTTTCCTAAAATTTTAATAGATTTTTTTAGGGCCAGTGTGATGCTACTGTGTGTATTTTATGATATTCAGCATCTCTTGGAAAAAAAAAAAAGACACTTTGAAGAGATATAAAATTTGTATCAGCCGGATGATACTCATGTCTGTCCTACAACACTGAAGCCGGTATGGTCATAACNAAAAGGAAGGAAGAAATAAATAAATTTATGGCACGGTGTTCCTTTGGGTTGCAGAAGATAATCACAAACAGTAAGTGAAAAAATGGTAATTTAATCTCTGTCCAAATGATAGGATTGCATAATGTTTTCTGGATTTGCCATTTGATGTTTCAACTGGCTGCAAATTAGTGAAGCAGTTTATATATTGCTTTTTTTCTTCCCTATACTCAGTTAATCCAGACGAAAGGCTGGCCATACCTACTTGTTTTTTTCAATACTTACATCTGTGGCAGTATTATGCTGTGATTTGGGCAAAATGACCCTGGAAGGATACTCCAGAATGAGACTTACATTGTACTTGAATACACAGCAAATGAGCCCCTCTTTGCATTGGTCTGGATTTCCTGGTAGGTAATACTTGCCGACGGCTAGTTAGTGTGCAGTGCTTGTGCATCTGATGGCAAGTAGAGAAAAATCTTTTGTGACTGAGCTCAGGTATTTCGTCGTTGGAAAGGGTCCTTACCTCCATTCACACTCACTTTGCAAGACTTAGTGAAATCCATAGGCTTTTGCAAGGAATTAGTAATTTGTCAAAGGACTAGAAATTCAGTGGACTTGGAATGAGTTTTCTCTCCTGAAAGGTTGTCCCAATGGTGCTTTTACCTTACCTTAAAATTTTCATTTATTTTTACTTTTTTTAAATCTGCACAAATGAAATGCAAGTTCGTGTATGCCTAATTGACTGAAAGCAGAAAAGGATATATCTTAGCTAGATGGAGCCTTTTCATCTTCTCCATGAAAGCTGCAAAGCAAGTCCAAACATTTAAAAGTCAGCAGAAGAAAACTGTCATTGAAAAAGTGTAATTTTCCCAGGGCAGTGCATATGCCCTCAAGGTGCCTTATTTAGTCTTCCCAGTTCAAAAACTGTAGTCAGTCTTCTTTGCAGGAAATGTTTGTGACAGTGAATCTGGTTGTCTCTGTGCAAGCCACAGACAAATCTGCATCTAAAGAAGTGCCCATGGCTAATAAATTTTGTGATGAGTTATAAAGCAAGGACAGAAATTAATGTTACGTTAGGAAGTTCTTGGTAGATACTAGCCTTAGATAATTATATTTTAAGACTACTGTGAGATTAATGTTAAAAAGAATTTAAAAATGGGAACAATCTAAATCATAGGTAAATTAGGAAATTAAAGTATGTCAGAATTAAAATTCTAGAAGATATCAACCCTGATAGTGGCAACCATGATCCAACCTCTGATCAGTCTAAGTAACATAAGGTAGCCTTTTCCACTTGTTGTGTATCAATTAGGCTTTACAGGTGCTCCATGTTTGCACTGCAGATCTCCTCCACAAAGTATAAAGACTTGGATAATTGAAAAAAAAGAAGAGCTGTGAGACTGTTAATTCTGGACATCCTGAGCCCGAGCCTGAGTCCTGAGATCTGCATAACTGTGTAATCCTTACCCACATTGCGGGAAGAAGAAGGGCTACTGGTAATGGTTGATGTGATACTCAGAAGTTCAAAAAAGCTTCCAAACTGGAATTGGCACCAAGGATTCAACATAAGGGTTTATTCTGAGATTTAGTAGGGGTCTTACAGCAAACTTAATGTCAATGATATTTTAGATGTGGAGATCTTGGTGCATAGGATTTGATCTACAATACTTTAATATCCAATTCCCACTGGCAGCAGGTGGTTAAATAACTAAGTACCACCAAAGATCTGAGTTAAAGTTACTTTTGAAACTGGAACCGGGACTTTCCGTAAATTTCAACTGAAATCTTTTTTCTGATTGATTCAGTTTGACTCAAATCCTACTGTGCTATGTGTTCACTTTGCACTCTGTTGTGTACCATGGGTCACCATTCAGCAAACAAAAGTAAACATTTTTACTAAGATGAAGCATCGTCAAGTACAACCAGCACAAAAAAGAAACTTGCATTAAGAAGCGGGTCTTTATGTTCCTTTACAATGTTTTCCTCCTTTGTAAATATGTGTACTGAAAGCAGTTCTAGAGAGCCTATTTTTTCCTGATAGAGAAGATCATGGGTGTTTTCTAGTTGCGTAAAACTTATTAAACCTTTGCTCACCTTTCATCGCTCCCTCCTCGCCCTCTCCTCACACGTTTATATGAGGTGGTTTTCTGGGGCTTTGATGCTTTGTAACCAAGGGAAGAGCCTTGGATTTCTTGGCAGGCTGACCTGTTTCTCATACACACAGAATCACTCCCACCACAGAGCAGCCCTTAATTCGCAGCTGGGGACCTCAGAGAGCTTTCAAGTGTGTACTGATCCCCTGATGCTGCAGTAAGCAGAAAGCTGTTCCTCCCCACTCAGAGAGCATGGCCAGGGGAAAAGCAACATGGCTCTTCTCCTCCTGAGCTCATCAGCTGAATCAATATTCCTTTAAAACTGGTGGCAGCAAAGGCAAATGACAGCCGCCTTGAAACTGCTTTAATTTAGACCAGGTTAAGGTATTGGCAAACTCCCTTGTTCCTCTCTCCAGCTGCCTTGTGGGCCGAGGACCTGTGGCAAATAAATGTAATTATTAAAGCATTTGCCTTCAAAGGTGCAAAGGGTGCTTTAATTAACTTCATCTCAGGAAACCAAAAATATGCAAACCAATTGTATTAACAATTTAAATAATTAATTGGCATTTTAGCCAGGATATGCAGTGTCTGCCTTTTGAGATATAAAGGTGTCCTAGTGGATACCTGCTGAGTGCAGCCCACCTGGATTGGCATCCTGTTCCTCCTCAGTTCTGTTATCATACGTGCCTCATAAATTCATTTATTATACAAATTGGCTACTTCCATTTCTTTTTCTGGATGACGTTTGCATTTTTAAATTGCTGCGTGGGGTGTTAGCTTATTAGTCAGTTTTCT
Source organism: Pavo muticus (assembly GCA_016647715.1). Classification (NCBI taxonomy): domain Eukaryota; kingdom Metazoa; phylum Chordata; class Aves; order Galliformes; family Phasianidae; genus Pavo; species Pavo muticus. The sequence continues at coordinate 595,986 of JACDJE010000110.1, read as the reverse complement.
ATAGCTGTCAGTCAAAGTGACTGCACGGCTTGATTCCCTGCTGGCTAAAAAAATTCAACAGAGAAGCTGCCAGTCAAAGCTTACCAAACAGTCCAACAAGAGAGGAAATGCAAGCCCAGAATATTCTCCAGTTTCTGTGATTATACACTATGCAGAGTAAGAATTGTATGATAGTCTGACATTCATTACGTGCACCTAAGTGCTCACATTATAGACTTCTATTTTGAGGATATGATTACCATACAGCAATAATTCTGTTCAGGTTGGTGATACCTAGCGTACATTAGCTTTCATAGAGTTAGGGAAATTTATTAATATTCTTCTTACAAATATACTTATAAAATTGCAGCCTGATTTCCATTCTAAAAATCCAAGAGAACTTTTTAAGGATGAATAGTTAATCGCTGCTCACCTTCATGTTGAATGTTTCAGAAAATATGGATTTAAGCCAATATCCTCGTTTAGTCAGTACTGCTATTAAACTGATATTTACACAGCATGGCAATGTATATACCCCATGGCAACAAGCGCACAAGTACCACATGTGACTGTGGTGGAATGTGCCACTGACCAGAAATAATAAATTCAAGTCACACTAGGTATGTCAGAGAAGACATTTTCAAAGGATCCATGAAGATTTAGCAAACTACATTCCACAAATAATCCATAGAATTTATGCTCATATATACTTTGATCCAGAATTTTGTTTTTGATCCAAAAAACTATTGAAATTTCACACCAAACTAGAAGGAATTTAGTAAAACCAAACTGAAAGGAATTTGTTCATCTATCAGTTACTGCCTGTGAAGTAACATGAAAACCACCAAGAGGTCTGTTTGCAGAAATATGAAGTCTTGACCAAATCTATCACCACTTTAATAATCTCGTGTAAGGCATCTAAGTTTGGAAAAGCTGTATCATACTCACCCAAAAGTATCTCTCTACCCAAACGTGAGCCTATGTTTGGGGTAGGCCATCTCAACATCTTCAGAAGTAGTGGTTGAACACTGCCTCAGTTAAGCAGAGGCAGTTGTAAGGTGCTAAGTAACTTGCTTTCTAATACAGGTCATGGAAAGCTGATAATCTGACAAAATGGTTTTATTTATATAGCTCTTGAAAACAGCTGGTTGTGGTCTTTCTGAGTTGTAATTGTTCTACCAGGGGAATTAGGCTTCTAGGAATGAAATCCCTGTTATTGCCCAGTACTGCTGAAGGCTAATTTGAAAACATTTTCTCCTTTTTGCTTTGACTTACTTTTGAAGACCACTTTCTTTTGATAGATTAAGTGGAACACAGCTGGCAGCAGCTTCCTAAAAAACAAACTGCTTATCTCTTTGGTAACCTAATTGTTCAGGAAACAGGCTTCTAAAGATCCAAATCTATGCTGATAAACTAGCTTTTGCAGTGCGAGCACAGATTGTTCTGCTGGTTCATGGACAATAGTGTTCAACTCTCCTGATAAGCATCATACCAATGAAGACAGCTCATTTGTTGTCTGAAAGTTTGGTCAAGGAAACTGCTGCAAACTGGTAGTGAGGTGCCCCTGAAGCACGACCCTTGTGGTTAGGGTACTAGATTCTGCTTTAGAACTCCCGGTTCCCCCTCTTCAAAAATACATTGATATTTCAGACATATAATTCCGCTTTTCTTTCCTTTGTTCATCCAGCAGTAAAATGGATGTCAAACTGACATGCCTCGTGAGCTATTTTGAGAATAATGCAATGACTATAAAGAATACTAAAATATTTTGACAAAAGGTGTTACACTTGCGTTGTTAAAATGTCCCATTCACAGGAAAATGCACATTCTGAGAGATAATATGTTGCTCATTTGGAAGAGCTTACAGGAATACAGTGGAGCAATGTGGGGAAGTTTTGTCACCTTTTCAGCACAGATAGGGATTATTCTACTGGGAACAGGAATAATGTGTTTTACTAACTGGATGTTGGCACACACAAACATCGCTGACACATCCTATAAGCCTTTGAGAGAAGTAGCTTATGAACTCTTATAATTTCACTGAGAATAGGGTGTATTGAGATCGTGCCTATACCTACCTATTTTAATGCTAAGTTATTATTAATTCATGGATCCAGGTGCTGTGTGAATACTGTAAATTATTATTATTTTTCAGACAAAAATACAATCTGACAGCAAATAATTGCAAATATATTCCTGCAGTCTACAGAACTTTACCTTGATTACTTGACTATGGCATTCAGGTTTTTATCACCTCATCATGAGAAAGAGAGATATTAAAAAAGGAATAGAGGCACAGGGCAGAGGTTATTCTGATGGCAAAATTCAGCAAGTAGGAACATCATTAGTCAGAAGAGAAGAACATGAATTGAAATGCACTAGATAATTAGAAATGCTTAGGAAAAAAGTAAGAAGCAGTGAATACCCATAGTCATTTGTTAGTTACTCACACAAGCAATTCTTTTTTCTTCAGTAGAACATTTCCTGTTAAAATATGAAGCAGTTAATAAAACTAACACTTCCTTTAAAATTAACAAGAATATTAATTTCCTATGGAGTTGTAGAAGAATCTTTTGAAAAAGAAGCGGTCATTTAACAGGATTTTGAGAGAACTGGTTATGATAAAGGTAAGCCAATGAGCTGATTGAAAGGATTGCCTGATGAAAAGCAAAAAGGTGCAATCTGTCTGTGTTTAGATCCAGGCTGGAAAGCAGATCAGTGAGCTGCTGGGAGAGTCTGCTGCTGAGAGAAATGTGAATGAGGTGATCGCTGTCTAGGATTTATGGTGGGCTATGACACATTGCTGATCCCAACATGACCATCAAGCGGTTGCATCCAAAAACATGAGCCTGAGCACCTTGTCCTAAGACAGCCATGGTGACACCAAATGCTGGGCTTACGAAGGGAAGAGATAGGCCTGTATGTTTTGAGCATGTCTAGTGAAAATAAATCTAAGGAGATGGAAAGACTGAAAAAACAAGAAATATGAGGAGTGTTGGGAAAAGGGTTGGTGGAAAGTCTTGTAGGTAAGGTGACAAGAAAGGGAGGTGTCTCAGGCAACATTTGGGAGGTAGGTGATATTGAAGAATTTTAGGGGCAGAAAGACTTGAAGGAAAAGCTGCATCAACAAAATGAATGAGATGTTTAAGAAATAATGGAGGTTATATTGTGAGAAGAGGAGGAGACATTGGGTACCTCAGAAAGCAAAAATTGACTCGCACTCCAGCACTTTGGTAGACATTACTTTTCAGAAACAGAATAAGGTACCAAATATAAGCTTGTATGCGTAAGGTGCCCTTATTCTAAACATAACTGTCTCTCTGTCTCCTGCCTGCCAAATCAAGTTAAAATTGAAAATAAATCATAATAATTTAGATAGACTAGTTTATTGCAAAAGTGCTGCATTTATTCTTAAATCATTGTCATTGTCTATAACATGTTGTTCCAAAATAACCAGCAATAGAAGCAGAGAAATGATAAATTTATTAGGATATAATCAGGCCATGAAGTGCTTAGTTTTCAAATTAAGCAGCAATATCTCAAAATGTTGTTTATTTTGGTATCTATAAGCTGAATACAGACTACGTTTCCATATTACCTTTCAAATCTTGAAAAGTTATGTTTGACTGTCATGGTGTTGGTTCTGACTCTTTGTTTGGCAGCATGTTTGTGGCATGTCTCAGAAGGCTTTCTATGAACCTTGCTGCCTAAGGAATAGCTAGATTTTTAATCGGCTGAAGGTCTTTGAGTCCCACTTAGTTACAGGGCCCTCTTTGTTCTCTATTTCCAGCCTGAGCTATACTGTCTCCAGTTTCTAGGACTCTGTTTCAGTTATATATAGAAGCATTCATTGTTAACAAAAGCAGGTGAATTCCAGAAGAGCAGTGTGCCTATTAATATAATTCTGTAGATTCTTCAAACAGCAAAAATAATCACAGAATCACAGAATCACAGAATCACTAAGGTTGGAAAGGACCTATAAGATCATCTAGTCCAACCATCCACCTATCACCAATGGTTCTCGCTAAACCATATCCCTCATCACAACATCCAAACGTTCCTTGAACACCTCCAGGGTCGGTGACTCCACCACCTCCCTGGGCAGCCCATTCCAGTGCCTGACCACTCTTTCAGAGAAGTAGTATTTCCTAATATCCAGCCTGAATCTTCCCTGGCACAGCTTGAAACCATTCCCTCTAGTCCTATCACCAGTTACACGAGAGAAGAGGCCGACCCCCAGCTCACTACAACCTCCCTTCAGGTAGTTATAGAGAGCAATAAGGTCTCCCCTGAGCCTCCTCTTCTCCAGACTGAACAATCCCAGCTCCCTCAGCCGCTCCTCATAAGGCCTGTGCTCCAGACCCCTCACCAGCTTTGTTGCCCTTCTTTGAACACGTTCCAGGGCCTCAATGTCTTTCTTGCAGTGAGGGGCCCAGAACTGGACACAGTACTCAAGGTGCGGCCTCACCAGAGCTGAGTACAGGGGGACAATTACTTCCCTGCTCCTGCTGGTCACACTACTTCTGATACAAGCCAGGATGCCATTGGCCTTCTTGGCCACCCAGGCACACTGCTGGCTCATGTTCAGCCGAGCGTCAACCAACACCCCCAGGTCCATTTCCTCTACACAGTCTTCTAGCCACTCCGCCCCAAGCCTGTAGCGTTGCTTGGGGTTGCTGTGGCCAAAGTGTAGGACCCGACATTTGGTCTTATTAAACCTCATCCCATTGGCTTCAGCCCAGCTATCCAGCCTGTCCAGATCCCTCTGTAGGGCCTCGCTACCCCCAGGCAGATCGACACTTCCAGCCAACTTGGTGTCATCTGCAAACTTACTGAGGGTGCACTCAATGCCCTCATCCAGGTCATCAATAAAGATATTGAAGAGGACAGGCCCCAGCACCGACCCCTGGGGAACACCACTCGTGACCGGTCGCCAGCTGGATTTAGCTCCATTGACCACCACTCTCTGGGCCCGGCCCTCCAGCCAGTTCCTTACCCAGCCAAGAGTGTACCTGTCCAAGCCACGGACTGCCAGCTTCTGCAGGAGAATAGTGTGGGAGACAGTGTCAAAGGCTTTGCTGAAGTCTAGGTAGACTACATCAACAGCCTTTCCCTCATCCACCAGGCGGGTCACTAGATCATAGAAGGAGATCAGGTTGGTCAAGCAGGACCTGCCCTTCGTGAACCCATGCTGGCTAGGCCTGATCCCCCGGTTGTCCCGCACTTGCCACGTGATCTCCCTCAAGACAATCTGTTCCATAACCTTCCCTGGCACCGAGGTCAGGCTAACAGGCCTGTAGTTCCCCGGGTCCTCCTTACAGCCCTTCTTGTAGATGGGAGTCACATTGGCAAGCCTCCAGTCTTCCGGTACTTCAATGTGAAGGCACATTTCCTGCTGATTTCTTTCTATCCTTGCTGTAGTAATAAACACACGATGTCTTCATAGTCTTCTTGCACAGTATCTCTTACATCACCCTGTCCTTAACCACTGCCCTAAAATTATCTCCATTTTTCCCTCATTGCTCCTGGACTGCCACACTGTACATTTCATTCTCTGCCTCATTCCCAGTTCTCCATCATGATTCTAAGCTTGGCTGGGTAAGAGACAATGTCTGCTGATGTTAGTTCAAAGATATATCCATGTGGATTTGATGCTGCCAGGCATGCATTTGCTTTCTAATTAGTCCTCTTCTCTGGGAGTAAAACTGCCTGAAGACACCCAAATATTCAAAATTCAGGCAGAAAAATGCCTAAAGTCTGCTTTCTTCTCCTGAAGTGGAAGCATTTCTTTGAACCCCTCTCTAGTTCTTGTTTTCCCTGTCCTTAACAGAACTTAGCATGAGACATCTATTCCTATGTTAAATTTTGTTAAAATCAGTTTATAATTTTTAAAAATCACCTTAGAGCACACTGATGTCCAGATGTCTAAAGAAAGTAGTCTAGAAATGGTACAATAAAAAGTGCAGAGAGAGAAAAGTAGGTATAGATTATTAGGCTGGCATCAATACAATTTAACATAATATAAATGTTAATTGGACACGGGTAAAAAAGATTCAGAGTCTCAGTACTAGAATTCTGCAAGCAATCATTTTTTGAAGCTTAGGTCTTGTTCCCCAGATCTCTTTTCTTTCACTGACAAAATGTCATGGTTTTATGATTTTTGGTTATCAGGTTAGAATGGTTATAGGTTAGAATGATGACAGCAACTATAATGAATCATTTATTTATTTGTTTAATAAGTTCATGGGACTTCAGATCATGAGATCTTGTTTTGAAGTAGCAATGAATGGGGTTCACATTAAGTGAAGAGCTGTATCTGCAATGAATATGAAAATCAGGGGAAAATGAGTAAGGAAATGCTTAGCAACACTTACCACACGTTTGTCCTTGCCCTTGTTGTGTCTGATAGCATTAGGAACTTTACGAATGATGAAATGTGATATTAGCTATCTGGGTTTCCAGTGGCTGGCTAAGTTTGTCCAGTCTTTGCCCACATGATACATACAGAGATGTGAGAGTAGCGAATGGAGTAGGATAGACTGCAATCACACGTTGATCTGAATAATTGGGTCAAAATTATCATATCCAACTAGTAAGTTTTAATATTGAAAAAGTGTACTTGAGGAACACAGACTATACCTACTGAATGGGAGAGTCTTTCTTAAAGAACAGCGGTTCAGAAGACTGCATAGTAATAGCAGAAAGAATAGCTTCATTATGAGATCTCATTATCAAGTTGTGGCTTTGAGCCTTCTTTTGGTGTAAGGGACAAAGACTGGCAGCAAACGCACTGAAGTGATCATACCACTGTAAAAACAACCAGTAAGGCCACTGTTAAAAGTTCAAAAAATGGGAACAAAGTGATCCCAGAGGCCATTAATAACCCAGTCAGTCATTGGAATATTAAGACTTTATGGGACTGATCAGCTGCAAATGCTGGAAAAAGGTTAAATTAACTCAGTATCTATGGGTGTTTCTACAAGAAAAAAACAGTTTGAGGGTGTGAACCATTCCTCTAAATATACTGTACGTATAAAATGTACACATAATGCATAATATTTACAAATGTATATCATGTGGGCATATTCAGATATATCAGAGATAGGTTAAAATATAGCTGAAGACCTTTCCTACTGATAACTGATTTATACACATGACATCTAAAGTAATCCGAAACTGGGCATGAGCTAGAACAAGAATTAATGACTATACTCCTCAGAATACACAGAATATTCTTCAGATCAGTTAGACTTTGCTTCCTTTTGCGTTACCTGCACAGTAGGTGAATATATAGATTTTCTTTTGGGAGGAAGGTGAGGAGGTTAGTGTTTGGTTTGCTGCTAACAGGAAAGAAAACCAGTCTGCTTAATGAATTATTGTGAAAAAATATTTGAAGCCTGTCAAAGTGAAAGAAATATAATGAAGAGTGAGAACTGTAATATCTCAGTTTGATCCAGTGGAAACTTAAATAGTTTCGTCTACGAGATAAAGCTAACAGTTCCAGTTTTCCCTTTGCTAAGAAGGATTGCACAAATGTTAAATCGATTTCCTTCTCAGAGTGATGATAATTGCCTTTTATCCCAAAGCACCACATCAGACATTATCCTCATCACCCCTTCAGAGTGGAAAAGCTTAGAGAAGCTTAAAATGGCACAGAAAAATGTTACATGTATAGTATTTATTATACAAATTGTATTATGTAATGTACTAACTTCAGACTACTTTTAATGTTCAGGTGGCAGAAATATCAGTTGCTTAATGAGGGAGAAATGTATCCCCTTGTAGAAAGCCAATACAAGCCTATGAACCACTGAAAACCAATCCTAAACTTATGGCTTAAGGAGATTTGAGGGGATTAATGGCCCCGTGCTATACTTCTGCATGGAGTCGCTGTTTCATTATCAGTGATCTAGTCCCAGGCTATTGACTTGTGATAAGACTTAGTGCAAGGTATTTCAGATATTTTTCACAGCAAGATATGTCTTGTTTTCTAGTCTTCTCAGTGTTAGATGGAGGCTGCTGCTAGTGCAATATCTGAACAAAAAAAAAATTCTCCTACATTTGAAATATTGATTTATCCCTTCCTTTCCTAAAATTTTAATAGATTTTTTTAGGGCCAGTGTGATGCTACTGTGTGTATTTTATGATATTCAGCATCTCTTGGAAAAAAAAAAAAGACACTTTGAAGAGATATAAAATTTGTATCAGCCGGATGATACTCATGTCTGTCCTACAACACTGAAGCCGGTATGGTCATAACAGCTTTTGGAGAATATTTCCTCAAAAAAAAAAAGGGAAAAAAAAAAAAAGGGAAAAAAATAAAGACATTGTGTTATTTCAAAGGTATTGACAGCTTCTAAGTGAGAAAGTAAAGAAATGGATAAATGGATGTCCTGGAAACCTTTGCTCTTAAAATTCTGAAGGTCCATGAAATGTCACGCTCAGGTTGTGAGACCTCTACAGAGCATCACCCAAATCAGTGGCTGAAAACCAAAGGTAGATAAATGAAGGCTAGAGAAAAATTGCATTTTTAAAGGGAAGGTAAATCTCTCTCAGAATAATGTTTTCCTCTCTTATTTGAAATTTTTGATTTACCATGCAGCTGTTTGAAGCAAAGCTCTGTGGTTTGTGTTGTACGCTATGAAACATTACTGAGGTATCAAATTTTGTGCAAGTTTCATTAAAAAAATCAGAAGACAATGTGACTACATTAAATCAATAGAAAAAAAATTGTTGATACGTACTTCCTATTCCAGAATTTCCACTTTTACTGTAGTAATTTTCCAACACTCCTGGTTACTAGGTGCATTCTGATACCGGATCATCTAAATAAATCTGAGGAAATCATGCGGTAGCTTTGATAGTTTTGGACATCCATTCTGTGAGCACCAATGCCCCATGGGGTGCTGGCAGGTAGCAGGGCACGCTTCAGAAGAAGAATTGTTTACAGAAGATTGAGATATGTTTATGTGTATTCCTGTGCAAGGAAAAAGGCTTTTTCTTGAGCAGTCCTGAAAGGGTCAGGTACAGTCTGGTCCTTTAGGTGTTGTTTTGTGCATGCAAAAATATATTGCAGTGAGTTAGATGTGGTGCATTGACCCAGGACTGCATCTAGGTGTCTACCCAGCTACTCGCTTTCTCCCTCTCCTCAGCAGGGCCAGGGAAGAACATTAGGATGCAGTTACTTCAGAAAAACCTCCTGCAGAGTGTGTCCCCCATGGGCTGATATTCCTTCAGAAAGTACTCACCCACTACAGTGTGGAGTACTCCAGAGGCCACAGTGTGGAGATCTGCTCCAGCATGCTCCTCCATGGGCTGCAGGGAAACACCTGCTCTATTGGGATCCTCTCCCACGGGCTGCAGATCAACTTCTGCTCTGGTACCTTGGAGCAGCTCTTCCTTCTTCTCTGACCTTGATTTTCACACTGCTTGTTCTACCCTTTTTTCTTCCCCCTCATCTGCCTATCTGGCATTTGTTAAATATGTTTTCACAGGGACACTTATAGCTTTGCTGGTAGACTCAGCTGCATCCTGCTTTTGCTCTGGTAGAACTGGCTAGACCTGGCTGTGTCTGGCATAGGGCCACCTCTTATATCTTCAACTAGAGTTGGACTAGATGACCTCTATGATTCTACGATTTTCTTATAGAGGTCACCCCTGCAGCTTTTCCCCCCTCCTTGCCCCCAGCTCCCAAAACACTGGGAAACAGTTTTACAAAGAACTGATTAGGAAACCAATACTGTTTCTGTTATCACCTGATTTTTAATTTAACTCATTTCATTTCAGTGTTCATGCTCTATTGTAGATAAGTAGAATGTCCTTTCAAAATATATTTTCTCTAGAAATATGAAAATATCTATAAATTTTGTTACGTTTAAGAGATTTTTTCTATGTAGACTACACCTTTTACTCTTCCCCTACTATATAGCAAGGAGAGGTGTTACTGTTTCTGCCATTTACTTTCTTGAAGATGTCCAGATGTGCAGCATACTGGACCAGGCAGCGCAGATGGGGGCCTTCTCTCATAGATGGTGCCATGTCTTTACATAGTAATATGTTATCATGTTGTGGTTTATCTTTAAGAGGCGATGACGGGTTCTGTTCTGCTTGGAGTTGCTGCACTCTCCAGACACTGCCTTGACTTTTATCAGCTACTTGCAGCAGACTAAAGATGTCAAAAGCACTTTTTGCCTAAGAAGAAATGTACTAATCATGGAAATGAGCCTGGAGTCAGTGGATATGTTTATGCTGCACACACTTCACTGGAATATAAAGATACCAAATTACCTAACAGGCAGGAATGAGTCTAGCTGTGAGAGTACAGAAGTCTAAGTTTAGCTTCCCAACACACCACATTATTTCAAGCTGTCTTTCTGAGCCTGACAGTGTGCAGACTGCATGACGTATGTGAGCACACACTGCCTGCAGAGGACTGGACTTGACTAGTGGCTAATAAGGATTCCTACATTTTAACTTATAAGAAGGCTTTAGTAGAATAAAAAATAACAAAAATCACTCAGTCCGCTAGTAGCTGGCCTTTGCTAGCATACTCTGGCAGGGTGTCAATTACTTTTAAAGACTGATGAGATGGTAGCAGAGTTTTGGGTGTTGTGCCCAAAACCCTTTCATCATTAGCTGCCTACGAAGAAAGAGAAACTTGGATTACTAACTATGATCTCTCAAAAGGCAGGAGAGATCCCAGCTTGAATGGTCCTTCTCATCCCTGCATGCTAAGTTGACTCTTCTTTATTCATAGTAGATTTTATTCATAGTTTCTAAAATAGCTTCTGAAATAACAACAACATTTGTATAAAAGACATGGTTCAGAATTGAGGAAATAACAAAGAGAATCTGTTGTTTCTGTTGACTTGAAATTACAACTATTATTCAGTTGTTCCTTTGTGCCTGTTTAAAGCTCAGGATGATCAGGATGGCTGCTCAGCAGAAGTGTCTTAACAGTTTATCTAGCAGTTAGATTTGCTAAGATGGACATGACCTTGAGTACAGCCAGAGCCAAATCATTGAGCAGGTGTCTGGTACAGACCCTGAGTCTGCTACTGGCATGCACAGTAAGCCAACCTTTTGTCCTCTACACTGAATCCAAACCACCACTGGAAAAAATTAGAAGTCTGTTAAATAAATGAGTAAGACTGATTGTAACTGATCTACTATATATGTTTCTAGGCTTCCAGGGCAAAGGTGACTTTCTGTGGAGAGCCAAATTAAAGAAAGAGCTGGAAATTCTCTCATCAGGAAATATCTGTAGCATAGCATAGCAGCTGAAATAAATCATGGGAGAAGCTATTCTTATATATGCTTGCATGTTCTCTCTAAGCTTTATGGAGCACTCTAAGAGAGGTAATATCAGGCATAAATCCCATTTACATTTCAATGAGGAAGTGTCCCTGTCATCTCCCACACTGCATTATCCCACCCAGTATGCAGCAGGAGAAAGTTAAACCATATGCTGTAGGTTGATAAAACCATCCATGTTACTCATCCCAAGTTGTGAATGTAACCTGTGAAAAACATTGGAAATGTGAACTATTAGAGTCCTCAAAAACTTTCATTCCCCATGTTTGTGGGTGGTGAACCGTCTAAATCAAATCTACAGGAATGGATACTTCAGTAAGGTGCCTTTTTTATCTGGGAACAATCAGATCTACTGGCAAGTAAGAAAGAAGAAAAAATCCTTTTCTGACCTCAGAAAATTTGTTTCAATTGCACAAAGGTGTTTGACTATAAGCAAGGACAGCTAATGTAAGACTAGCTTGCTGCTGTGGGAAAGTAATAGGATTATCTTGCCAACATGCTTATGGAGAATCTGTAACAACAAGAACACAGACAGATACGGTCCTGCATAAGATCACTGTCCTGCATATTTCACAGCGCAGCCTGGTGAAGGCTGTGTAAATATACCCAGTCATTTTTTGAAGTTGGAGGGGAGCAGCAGAGATATACTGTTTCCTGCAGGACTCTGGCCTGAAAGGGAGCTGAGTGTTAAGAGACTCTTGGCTGCAGCAAAACACCTGGAAGCTCGGATGTCTTTATTGTCACTTCTCCAACCAAGTAAAAAGCTCATAAAAATAGGTTTTCTTAAAAAGTTTCCTAGTCCCAGATCCTAGGCAAAGTTATTGCTCCCACATGTCCTGCTCTGCTTGTTATTCCTGCTTTTAGCATGAATTTACTCCTGGAAACGGTGAGATGAGTTCAAATTTAAAAGGGAGGATGCAGCAGAGAGAGGAGCCTTGGCAGGATTTGCATTTCTGAAATCACATCTGCCAAGGACCACTTTCTCTTATAAATTCATTAATTTTTAGAGGTTTCAGCTGACCTGAGGTGTCCTGTACTTATTGTATAGCAGTTTCGTGGACCAATGTAATTAGAACAAAAAAGTAGTTTGTGGATCTGAGTACGCTTTCATGTACATTCAAATATGTATGAATCAGGGAGAAGATAAAATTGGCGTGAGAATGAGACAAAGACTTTTTCAGTTATATTCAATTCTAAAGATGATATTGTGGGAGCAGAAGAAAAATACAAACCAGTCAAACAAATATGCTGCTTAGGTATTGAATTGCTTCCCTCAAAGTTAAATAAATTACACATGTTTGGAAGAACCATAATGGAAAGACAGAGGTGCCAGCAGGGTACGATTAAGTGGTGACTGTCAAGCAGAGGTGTGATATGGAAAGCCCCTGTCTGTTGTACGCAATTCCATTTGGATCACTCATGAGCAAAACATCTCAGTCAGATTTCTCGCAACTGCTGTTGAGGAGAACTTCATTAGCACTCCTGTAGCTATTCGAGCTCGCTTCCCTGAAATAATATTACATTTGTAAACATGTCCATCTCTGCATACATCCTCTTTTCCCTTTGTTTTCTTTCATTTATGTTAGTGGCTTTTTTATCTTTTCTGTAATGAGCTGCAGCATGTTGTGGTTTATTATGTATTATATTTACAGCGCCAATACGTATATGCCACATTCTTACATGAAGAACATCTCTCGTATCTATAGAAATAACTAATTTCCAGGGAAATAAGTTAATGCTGTTCAGTCAAGGCAATTCTGCTCTATATTTTCAAGTAGGAAGTGCATTATCTCGGGGACATCTGAAACTCACTTGTAATTACAAAGGTGCTGATCCTTTATACAGTTAATGTAATTAAGTAATGCTAAACCTTTAAAGAACAAATAATGTTGTCTTTTTCACTCAAAAGAGATTCGTAATTGTAACAGAAAGTTGTCCCAGTACAATGTATTTCTAACTGTTCTCACCATTGAGACTACTGTCAAGAGGCTCAGCTAGAGAGGCTTGTGGTAGGTAGGAACAGTACCAACTAGTTGGAGTCTCTAAAGAGACCAAACCACAAACTGCAAAACAAACTGAAGATTCACCCTTAGATAGGAAGGAATATGAACATATATTTGTGTTTCCCAAGGCTTGTTTAGGAATTCGTGCTTTCCCGGACTTTAGTAGTCTGTAATGGTTGAGTATCTAGTTTTTAGAGTACATGCTCCCTGGGAATGGTTAATTTCTAAGATCAAGACTCTAAATACAAAACTCTGAAATATATGGCTGTGAAATATGCCAGAAAGCTGAAGTAGTGCCTGAAGTCGGTGCAGAAGCTGAAGCTAGCAGGAAAACCAGTGTTTGTTCTCTATTTACTGGGGCTCCACAAAGCTGACTCCAGCCCTGTCACCTCATTTCTGAATGTCGAAGTTAAACTACCTCTTTTGCTACAGTTTTTTTGTCTTCCCATCCTGTCCTTTTTTTTCCTGGTGCCATTTCACAGAATCAGAATCCTAGGGGTTGGAAGGGACCTCCAGAGATCATCGAGTCCAACCCCCCTGCCAAAGCAGGTTCCCTACACCAGGTTTAAAGTTTTGATTTGATAGTAATAAAAATATATTTTAATTCTCTTTTGAAATACAGATAAAGAGTTTTCTATGACCACATGCTCAGAAATGCATTCATATGTTCTAATTAATCAATTATCCATTCAGTTCCATATTAATTCACTCCGTTGATAACTATTCCCGGCAATTTATCTATGTTGTAGCATTTAGTTAGTAGCAAATGCCTTTTATTATCACTTTTACATTATTTTTAGTAGTTGTTCACCAATAAGGAAAAATGGATGGTGTCCATGAAGCATTTAGCCTTATCTGAAGTCTGTATCCCTAATACTGTTGCCGATAGTGCAAGATTAGAAACACAATGCCTTAACAGGTAGCTCTTCCTTTCCATGCATTCCCTTGATGCCTTTTTCCTTCCTGTAAGCTGTCATTCCTGATTTTGTTCTGTAAAAGCATAAGAATGTTTCCCTCTTAATGACTATTTAAATAACTTACCTTGCTGTTGTACTTGCTTCTTTCTGTCACAGAAAATGACTATGAATTAATTAGCATTAGAAACTGGAAATTCCTATGAATTTTATCTGGAACATTCTGTGTGCATTAATGAATGATTTTACACCTCCTAATGCAAATCTGATATCTCCGCAAACCACTGGGGGAGTGTGTGAGGTCATTAAAGTTAGATTTGCAATGGAAATATATGGGTTTTTCTCTCGTGTTGTTCTTCCCTGTGCTGATAATGCTATTTTTGAGCACTTCCTCAGACTGGCTCATTTGTACTGAAAGATTCTCTTATCCTTTGTCCTATTTTCCTCTTTTTCCTTTTTTTTTTTTTTTATTTCATAAGAGAAATGAACTGTTTTTTCAGAAACAGTTAAAACATTCCTGCAGGAACACGAGAAGCTACATTTCGAGCTGTTAAGTGTCATCTCCAGAGATTACGGTCACTGAAAGGCAGCCCGGCGTGAAGAGCAAATATGCATGTCAGAAATGAAAATACCAATTTATACCATGTCTCCTTCCTGTCTAACTGGCTAATCATTTATTCTCTGCATGAAGAAGTAACGTTAGTGTTCTGGCACCCAGGCATCTAAGCAGGGAGAAGAATGATGATGTTTTATTCAGAATTTTTCCCCGGAATCCTAAGTCTGTTCTATATTTCTGCTTATTGTTTATTTTATCTTCTTTTTTTTAAAAAAAGGCTTTTAAATTCATGGGTTCATTGGAGCTCACAACATGATTTGCTCCTTGCCCATGACGTAGGAGAAACATTGGCAAAAACAATCCTTTCTGAAAGCAACAAAGCCCTGCACACTACTTAAGAGTAAAATCTTAATGTGTTAAGCCAGGAGGATTGCTTAAATAGGATGAGATATTATTTCCGTAACCTGCATTTTTCTGTTTTAACATAAACTTTTTTCTTTTTTTTACTAAATGGCAATGTGTGCTTCGGCTTAGATTGACCACTATGTGTTTAGAAAATATGCTTAGAAATTGTATTTAAGTAATCTATTCTTGACAATTTGGTGCTAAAGAAAGCTGTTTTAGAGGGAAGGAAACTACTGTTTATGCATCCAGATCTGAAGTTTTTTGAAAGGATTAAACAGCTTTTAATAGCAGAGAAAGGAAATGTTTTCTTCCTTTCAGCTTCATTTTCTTCAATAACTTGCTCAAAGTTAAGCAACAGTTTAGATATTGAATAAGTTGAAATGTTATTATCTTCCTGTGGTCTACGACTCCATTCATTACCTGCATGTAAAATTTGCTCAGTTGATCAGTTTTAAGTATAAAATGTTTGATATATTTTTCTTGTGTATGCAGCATATTCATATAAATTTTATTTGAATAACACATTGCAAAAGCAGGGTTTCTGCCTTTCAGTTGAATTCCCATTTCCATCCAAAGCAACTTGATACGAGTCATAAGTAAATAAAAAATAATCATCTAGCAAAGAAAAATTATAATTTATTTCTAACAGAATGCTCTGTAAGTGTTAAAATATTCAAATAACTATTTTAAAATATATCACTGCTTAAATGGGAATGTAAGGTATCTGATAGTGAATGGAAGTAACAGATGAGTTTAAAAATGTGATTCAATTGCAAAGCAACTTTTTTAAGTTTACCTTCCAAGAGCAGTCAAATTCACTTTAGATAAAATGAATAATATGCACTCAAAATAAGCATGGAAAGGTTTTTGTGAAAACAGTATTTACTGTTCTTACATTTTCAAGTGAATGAGAATTATTTTCACAAAAATAATCTCATGAGAAATGATTTTGTATTGCACTTTTTAATGAAAAATATTTGATATGTACTTCAGAAAGGCTATCATTCAGGGCCTTCTACATAGGCAATTCTGTGGAATATGGAATATGTATAAGGCTCCATGAAAATTTATTCGTAACTGTCTATTAACTATGTCTATACTCAGA
Organism: Pavo muticus; assembly: GCA_016647715.1. Classification (NCBI taxonomy): domain Eukaryota; kingdom Metazoa; phylum Chordata; class Aves; order Galliformes; family Phasianidae; genus Pavo; species Pavo muticus. The sequence continues at coordinate 579,711 of JACDJE010000110.1, read as the reverse complement.
ATTTTAATTCCATTGAAAATTCCAGCATTTCTAAAATTAAACCTCTAATTGCAATAAAATGAAGTTTTGATATTTTCTACCTATTAACATTCTGTTAAAATGTGGTGGGATTATCAAAATGGGTGCCCTTTTTTTCCCCCAGCAAGAGTAAGGCAGTTAAATTTTGATATGGCAGGAGTTTAATTTCATTCAAAAATGGGGATATATTCTCACATTTTTATTGATTTAGTAAACTGCATGTGAGAATGTAATTTGAAAGCGATTAGTAATTAGTTAGAAGGGCTTGCTTGCTTTATATTGAACTTCTTTAATGACTTACCAAATCAGAAAAATCATATTCTTACATACAATAACCAGAGTAGATCCTGCTAAATCACATAGATGGCAGAGACACCTTTTCCTGAATTCCTTTAAGCTGTGAATGACTGAATTGGTTTCAAACACTGCCATTGCAATTCAAAATTGCCAAATAAGTGCCTCAGAGTGTAGTTTATTAGCTACTCTTGTTCGTGTGTATCTAACATTCAGTGTGCTGTAATGGCAGCAAAATCTCAGCCATAGAGGTCCGTTTCTCCTTACTGACTGAGCTAAAGGTGAAGAAAGAGATTTTACTATCCAAATGGTGGAGTGCATTTAAAGCAGCAAGGATCTCAACGGTTTCACCGAAGCGCTGATATCCCAATTATGCCCTAACTGCATCTCCTGTTTTCTCCTAGGTCTTACTGCTGCAGCATCTCTCGTATCCCTAGCTTGGGCTCTGGCTTCCTACCAGAAGGCCCTCCGTGACTCCCGTGATGACAAGAAACCCATCAGTTATATGGCTGTTATAATCCAGTTTTGCTGGCATTTCTTCACCATTGCAGCAAGGGTCATTACTTTTGCTCTCTTTGCCTCGGTTTTCCAGCTGTACTTTGGGATCTTCATCGTGCTCCACTGGTGCATCATGACCTTCTGGATCGTCCACTGCGAGACAGAGTTTTGCATCACCAAATGGGAGGAGATAGTATTTGACATGGTTGTTGGAATAATATATATCTTCAGCTGGTTCAATGTCAAGGAAGGAAGGACACGCTGTAGGCTTTTCATTTACTATTTTGTGATCCTTTTGGAAAACACCGCCTTGAGTGCTCTCTGGTATCTCTACAAGGCCCCACCAATCTCCGATGCATTTGCCATACCAGCACTGTGTGTGGTGTTCAGCAGCTTTTTAACAGGCATTGTTTTTATGCTGATGTACTATGCCTTCTTTCATCCCAACGGACCAAGGTTTGGGCAGTCGCCAAGCTGTGCTTGTGAGGACCCTGCAGCTGCCTTTACCCTACCCACAGAAGTGGCAACGAACACTCTCCGGTCCATCTCCAACAACCGGAGCGTGACGAGCGAGCGGGATCAAAAATTCGCAGAGCGGGACGGGTGTGTGCCTGTGTTCCAGGTGAGGCCCACTGCTCCGTCCACACCTTCATCCCGCCCCCCCCGGATCGAGGAGTCGGTCATTAAAATCGATCTGTTCAGGAACAGGTACCCAGCCTGGGAGAGACACGTGTTGGACAGGAGCCTGAGGAAGGCGATCCTAGCGTTTGAATGTTCCCCTGCTCCTCCACGGCTACAGTATAAAGATGATGCCCTCATCCAGGAGCGCTTGGAATATGAAACCACATTATAAACAAAGCAAAAACGCAGCTTGGAGAAGCTCTGGCATTACAGTCCAAGTTAAAGATTGATGGGAGGGCTGTAGGAATAACTGAACTGTGTACTACCATTAGAGCAGCAAGCTGTAGTGTTCTTAGTCTGGCTACCATCATGATTATCATTTGATCCACTGTGTGCAGTCCATCTGCAGGACACTGGTACAGCAACATCACCTGAAAGCCTCAAAAAATAAACAAAAAAACCACCCACACATACTGATCAGTTACTGGGAAAACTCACCCATGACTCCTTGCTGCTATGAAACTCAGACTGCGCGGTACTCACAAGCAAACCAACAGGGGGGCTCTGACCAGAGCTTTCAACTTTAGCCAGTAGTGCATTTTACTTTAGAAATGAATGATTGATATTTGCATAATCAATGGCGAAAACAAGTAAAGAAAAATCCTCTCAAAAATAACAAAACTGTAGCACACAATGTTGCCATTATTAAAACTGGTTTCTGGGGGAAAATAGGAGCATAGTAGTCTTTGATATCCCATAAATAGATCATTCAGGTTAGACTAGGTTTGCAAAATAGATCTTAATTAAAAAGATACATCATCATGTTAGCAAGGTTATAAATGGAAAATAACTCTGATTACATAACTCACAAACATTGACACCACCAGAACTGTTTGTTTTCTGTGGAATTTCAAAGTCTTTTTAATTGCAATTTAAGTCCTTTATGTTGCTTTCAACAGAAATCCTATGCAGCTCACTTCTGGTTTTCAGGAGAAATAAGGAGCTCCAGCACGTAGTGATGTAAATTAAATGATAATCATGATTCAGTGTTCAATTTGCAAAAAATATATATATATGTATGTAAAAGAACAGGGAAGTATAGTTTTCATATTCTAAAGTTTTTTGGAGGACCCCATTCAGATATTTCAGAAGGAACTACAAGGAGATGAACGCGCTGAAACTTCTCTCTGTTTCAGAACTGGGAATGCATGATTCAGTGTGTGAATGTATGCAGGGGTGACAAGAGACTGTGACATGCCATACCCTTCTAGTGCCAAACATTGTGTAACTGCAAGATTGACGTTGCCCGAGGGACAGATCACGAGTAGCATGAGCCCTACGAGACCAAGAAGCAGGAAAGACCAATCCAGTTCTCAACGTGTCGAGACAGCTCTGATTTTGCCCACCCAAGGTGAAAGTGATCTCTTTTAAAGGCTTTCAGCCACCTCTTAGTAAGTATATTCAGTGAAGTGTGATATAACCAAGCTGTGTGGAAGACCCTCTTCTGCCTGTTCAAGACTTGTTCCAGATATATCTAAAAATTACACTGTAATACAGAGTGCTTTTGCTACAAGCTTTTGGGTTTGAAATACCTCCCTAAATCTAGTCAACGGTATCCTTCTTTATGTTAAAAGTATCCCCTGATGGTGCTTTCAGATGCATTAAAGGTGCAAGTCAAAATTTGATAGTATTTTTTTTAAAGCTGGTGCAGAGTGAAAAACTCATGAATTATTTCAATATTTTTGTAAAGTAAAAATATGGTATAAAAAGGTTACTTTTTATAAACCTCAAATCTTTTAATACATTTCATTCTCTTTATAGCTTAGATTTTAAGAATCGGTCCATGGATTTTATCAGCTAGATTCTGCAGGTTGATACAAACCTGGTTTTCACACATTATGGATTTGTTTTGCAGTGTAATGCGATATGAAAGCCTACATGGGTACTTTTAGAATACACCATAAACTGCGGATCCTGCTTCAGGTATAAGTGGTTTGTAAAGAGACCAAGCGATTCCATAAGAAACAATTTGCTAAAACTATTTCCATCCGTTCTAGGAGAGTGAAGCAGAACTGAAGAGTTACTTTTTTAAATGGCATTGTCAGGATGGAGAAGACCTGATGATTGGTATTTTAATCTTCATGTCAGGTATATTCAGTGTAGTCACTGCTGTATATGCTGCTGGGTAAATTTCAGTCTTTCCTGTTATTAATATTTGTACTACGAAATGGCAGAGGTTACACACCTTTGTTTGTTTGTATGCGTTCAATTAGCCATTTTTAATGTTGACTTTTTTTATTAGAGAAATGTTCAATATCTGTTGATCTTCGCTGGGGCAAGTTCCTCAAAACAAAATATCTATCTGTGAATGCAGGAACCTGCAAGCCAGAAAGAATTTTGCACAGATCAGAAAACACCCATGCTTGAGGGGTTTCTTCGGTATTTCCAAATGAACCAGTGGCCAGCTGCCTCGATAATCGTTTTTAAAAAAAAAGTTCTTTGATAGTCCAAACCCAAAGCTTTGTACAAAGCGATTGCCCTTCCCTCCATGCAGACATAGATGACTATAAAGAGAAGATCTCTCATGTTTTATCAAAAAATACACCACTGTAAGAACTGCTAAAAGAGATTTGGGGACAAAGTCCTTTGTCTGGATGAATTCAATAGAGCCTTCACTCCAGAATCCAACGTTTGCTGTCAAAAGGAAATTTGCCTTTACAAACAAGTGTAAGTGTAATATAAGATGTGAGGGTTTCTTTCTGAAACCGTTCTGTATGTTTGGTGCTTCTTCGGTAACTCAGAAATGTTAGTGTGAGCGGGGCACAGCAGGCAGTGCTCCCCAGCCGCATGGGCTCTCCTGGAGAGAGGGGCAACATCCCAGCTATCAGCAGGCCTGGCCCTCTTTTGGTGGCCTTCTCATACCACATCACTGATCCTCGGAGCTGTGAGCCCTTTGGTCAGGGCTGACAGCGCTGAAGAAACAGTGCAGATTGCAAAGGGTTATGGGCAGGACCAGTGCTTTTGGCAGGACCTCAGCATTGCAAGGTTTCTGAAGAAGGCAAGCAGTGGGTATGTTTGATTTTCCCTCTGGTTTTGGAAGAAAGGATACAGAGATGTTATTTTTTCGTTGTTAGTATCTACCAGTTAATTTTCTTACCCCCCCATCATTTTTAGTATATTTTTAGTAGAGCTTGTAAATTCATTTCAAGCAAACTATCGCAGGTTCTGAGTGCACAGTGCCATACTTGACATTACGTACACACAGAGGCAGTACGCATACTCCACTGCCTTCAGAATTCAGGCTGGGTGTTTCAGGAATAAGGAGAAGTCATTTTATTCTGAGTCAAAATCCGCTCTCCACAATCCAGCTCTGTTATGTTTGTAACGTCAGTGATACTTGCGCTGAGAACAGGACAGCCATTGAAACCTTAAAGCTCAGATGACTACATGGACAGTTTTGTTAGTCTGCTTCGCTGTGAACAGTCACCTTAAAAGCTGTAAGTACTTTTTATACAACTTGTCAAAATTAAATATAGTCTACATTTAAATCCCATGATGGCCTTACGGACAGTCAATAATCAATATGCACTATTCTTTTTAATGCAAACTGTTTTAAGGTCTATCAATAAAGTTCAATGAAGACAGCAATAGCAAAAAAAAAAAAAAAAAAAATCCAAAAAAGTAAAAAAAAAAAATCTTCTGCTTTTCAAATAATGAAAAAAAAATCAGGTCTTTTAAATTCTATTGCAGAATAACAGGAAAATAAAAACGTTCATACTTACATTCCGGTGAAGAAAGTGATCACATCTCTTTGTTGGAAGGAAGTGTCATGTAAGCATTGTCCTGAGGAACCAAATAAATTTGCCAGCAGATTTCAAGGTAACTTATCTTGGTCCTAAAATTTTGAGAGCTGTGGAATTGTGTGCTACAGAAAAGGCAATTTAAGTAGTATTCACTGCTCTAAAGGAAAAGAATGCACACCCATGTTCATTCAAAAATGTAAGAAAATGTAAGGTAAACTTTTTGTCTTATTTTAAAAGAAGTGTTATTTACTCTATAGTAAGATAGTCTTATAATAATATTTGAAAAAACGTGCAATACTTTTTTTTAATGCAGTTTTAATAATGATAAAAATCATTTCCAGTTCTCTTTGTGTCAGCTAAAATATGCTTCTCGTGTTTGAACAGTGCTTCCGTGCTTGGGTTATTTGGGCGTGGTGGCATATAAATACCATTTTCATTGGCAAATTAACAAATTTTGTATTAATTAATCTATGTAGCATTGAGATTAGGGAAAATATTCCTTCCAAACATAAATGCTAGACTTTAGCTGTCTGATTTTGTAAACTTTTAAGCAGGGGAAGAAAATCTAAAAATTTTTGGAGTTGCAATTTTTAATACACGGTGAATATCTAATTAACCCATTTTTTAAAAGATATATGGTAATCTCATCAATATACCGTGATCGCCCCAAAAGAGCAATTCATGAGTGGCGTTAAAAGCATGACTGGTGCTATTTTTGGAAAGGGACTCCTAGTCTACCTAAAAGCCAACGTGTTCATTTACTTTTGATTGGCCTGCAAGTATTCACAACTCGCCTGTTGTATAACCCTTCATCCAATAATTAGAATTATTTGTGAATTGAACTTCCAATTCCGTAGAAGCCTTAAAAAATGGCACCATACTCAGTTCTAGTTAACTCTGCCAGTGACCCACCTCCCAAAGCCACCATCCTTTCTCCGCTCAGCCCATGACATCACACAGCCCAGAGCAGCTGAGATGCTGTGGTTTACTCTGCACCCCCTGCACTGCCTGCATAATGCCAAGGAAAAGCCCCCGGCGGAGTGCCAGGGTCCTACTGCTGCCTCTCTTGCTCCTGTGCGTGGTGGGAAGTGGAGTGAATCACATTTGTGCATCCAGCTAAACAGGCTTTTTTTAGGTTGAGTTCACACGAGGGTGCGTAGTGAAAATAATCACAACACGTGTCCCCGAATTTACAAGCTCAACACTAATTACTAGTTCTGCAGCGTAACAATGCCGAATGTGGGAAGAATTGTCTAAATAGACAATAAGCCATTTAATTTTGCTAATTGTAGCAATTAGGCTAGCTCTCATGAAGCCCATGCTCTCAGCAGAAAGCCAAATGGAGTAGTGGCACACAGCCATTTATATGGCAGGGACATTACGCTGTGAAGCCCTCCCTTGACTGTTTCTAGAGCTAGGTCTTTTCATTACAGCATTGAATCCATTCCTCTTCATTCTGGCAAAACAGGTAAAGTACAAAATGATTACAGATCGTTTAAATCTGTGAATTAAAAAAAAATGCAGTAGATTGCAGTTCACTGATTGTGATTTTTTGAAACACATTTATCCATCCTTTTCACTTGGCTGCAGATTACTGAGTGATCTGCATCCAACAGGAATTCTCACATCTGATATGAGCAGATGATTTCATTACAGGAGAGATGGAGATGACCTCACAAAGCCCTGCTTGTACCAGGTTAGAGAAATGTGTCGCTGGTTCACAGATCACTTTCAAAGCTCTTTTAGCATGTGAGCAGTCCACTGGGATTGTTTGTAAGCTTGCTTTACCACAGTGACCTCGCTGCAGGTGTTTGGTAGGATTTCTTCACACAAACCTTGTGTGAATAATTTCACGTACTGTGAGCTTAGTGCTACCATAGTATGAATCAAATCATTTTTTTCTTCCTTAGTTAAAACATTGATTAATATATCCATTTTGACTGAGTTGCCATTTTGTGATCATTTTAAGAATACTTAGAAAAATGTCTATGAAACCCCACTTGTTTCCAGTGATCCCTGTACAAACCAACTGCTTCACTAAATGGAGCCTTTCTTAAACACAGCTTGGCTTCAGCACTTACTTTCTGTTCTGAACGCTTTGCATCTAATTCTTATGCAGAGAGTCATATGTACTCATTAGTAAGCCACGTCCCTACTCTGAATCCTGGAGCAGAAAGGACCGATAAGCGAGATGCAGGGAAAAAAGCCTCTTCAGCACATTTAGGGGGCGATTTGCATGAGTTAGACATGGAAGAGAGAAGCTTGCATATGATTACAGCAGAGCTATAGATGCTGTATGAATTGATAGACATTTCCAATTAATTGTGAGATAAGTGGTCAGCTAATATTAAGATCAAATCTAAAACTCTACATGCAAAGCACTGTAAAAAAGCAACAAAACGCTTTAAAACCAACTCAAAACTCTCATTTCTGGGAATAGCTGGAAGAAGCTTAAAAATTGAATGGATTTTTCAGTGTAACAAGACACTACATTCATAGAAACATAGATATGACTGCTATGGATACAAACATTTTCTCTATCTGTAGATTGCACTCTCGTATTTCATGTATCTTTGGAAGCAGTTGCTTCTAGACCTCACTTCTGTGTATGCTGTAGCCCTAGACATGCCAGCAGCTTTTCTGCAAGTGGAATCAGTTCTTGTATAGGTGAGGCCACATGCTGTTCACCCCTAAGTGATTTCCCAACTGTAGAGAAGCTGCTTGTTGAATGTCTGGAAGAGCCCTTGCAGAGGTAGCTCGGTGCCAAGGCAAGATGCAGGCTGGGTTGGGTGCCACTGGAGCAGGGGCTGGATGTGGTGCCACCAATCCGTGCTCACTCTAGGTGCCGAAGAGCCCACCCAGAGAAGAACCACATGGAGTACACGGAGGGGTCGACGAGGTACACCAAGGGCCTCACGCTAATATTGTGATCTTCCAAGCTGCACAAGCCAGGAGCTCCTGCATATTTTTTATGTGGAAGGTTCAGGCACCTAACATTTTGTTCCTGGCCTTGGTCAGGAGCACCTCAGTCTTCATAGCACATAGCAGTGCGACTCCTGTCTATGCCTGCCAAGAGCCCCCAATCTGATATTCCTCTGCCCCTCCTACCTGAAGGGCAGGGTCCTCTGGGTGCTATCAGACGGAGCTTTGCACAGAAATACCCATGACTGCTTCTCCTGCAGGAGACTTCTGGCAAGCAGAGACCGCAGGGAGAGCCAGGCTCAGCTCTCTTCAGCTAACAGTGATCCATATCTCTAGCTACTACCTCTCAAGGGAAGGCTATAGGGCTGCACACTACTGAGGAGAGGGGCATGCTCGCTCTCTCTTGTTTTGAGGCTGTTGTCCCTCATTGTGAAAGACTTCAAGGTTATGCTGTGCAGTGTAGACATATTTTTGATTCATTGTGTCCCCTTAGTGAGGAGGACTCTAAGGTTGCCACACATATCCAGTGCTATTGCAGTTGTCCAGCCAGAGTAATGTCTACAGTAAAAATCTGGGGCAGATGCAAAACCAACCAGACCAAAAGCTGTATGAACCTTATTTAGCACTGTGACAAGCCTGAATCTTTGCACACTGCCTTCAGCCTGGTCTGTTAATGCAGTGTGCTACCCTGGCCACGTCCACTTGGTTTGCTGTGAGAGCTCAGGCAGACTGCGTGTGTGCACCAGAGCTGCACCACACAGCCATACCCACAGCTTTCTGAGCCCACGGTGCACTCTTTGTGTATACACTTAGTCCTGGGATTCTATTAGGAGTTAGTCTTATAGTTCATTTAAATTCTATAACTAAAGAAAAAGCATCAGGAGTGTCATCATCGTTAAGGGTAATCAAGTGATAACTGCAAAAGGAAAACCACATTATTGAAAAACACATTCCAGTCACTATTGGAGACAGCTTTGAGACGCATTGTGTCAGTAACTTAATGAAAAGTTGTGGAGGAAAAATGTTTAACGCTACATTTCATTAATCATGGTTAGTTGAGGAAAAAAAATCATATAGGCAAACAGCAAAGGGATAGTTCGCCCTTTGTCTCATTTAGTGTTGGCTATATTTGTTTTCTGAATATCAGTGTTATTAATGTCAGTAGCTTATATTGGAAATAACCTCTAATACATCAGCTGGTTTACCTGACATTTGACTGAAGAACACAAAAGGAGTGTTGTCTCATACATCCTGTCAGAAATAAGGTTTTGATAATTCGTGGATTATGTCCTGATGATAAATTTCAAATGCATGTATCTGAAGATGAAACTACCTCTGCCAATTTAAAAGTACCGTGAATATACAGGAGCTATTTCTGAAATTTTAATTGCTATTGCTTTTCTGAGTATGCATTCTGCTTTATTATCTGTGTATCCCAGATTGTTTCTTAGTCAATGTTTGATGTGAACTAATTTTAAATTTTATAAAGCTGAGGAAAAGATTATGAGCCAGTTAACTGAAGGCTTTTGTTTTCAATTATGTGATACACTTCTTCTTAAGCTTTAAAAAGCTGTAAAGTCCCAATTCTGCAAACCCCTTGCTAAAAACAAGAACAGTTCAACAGCCTTCATGAAAGCCTTGGCTGTGCTGGTGTTCAGGTGTGAGACAGAGTTCCTGACCCAGCCACTGTACAGCATTCAGCTCTGCATTTGGGAAATGTCATAACTTTCCCACAGGATCTGCTTGATAAGACAGATGAAAACTAACCACCGTGGCTGGCTCAGACAAGCTCAAAAGCGGCCCCCAACCCCTCCCAGTGTCACTTCCACATCCCTGTTTTGGGACATGGGAGCCCATGCTGTGGTGCGTCCCAGCATGAGCACTGCAGTCGTTGGCTCTCACTGATGGGGAAGGCAAAGTGGGGTGCTCCATGAGATGGCCATGTCAGTTCAGGCAGGGTTAAGTTTTCAGGCAGCACTGTATGGACACTGACAAATCTTCTGTTATCAGCAGAAAGGGAAAGTGCTGCTATATGTTGTGTGCCAGCACATAGTCGTGTATCTGTGGCTGCTATTGATTCCTTCTTTCTTTATTCCATTGGAACAACCTGGAACTTGTCAAGCTTTGCTCGGGTTGATTTGCAGCTAATTAATTCAACAGGCATTTTTAATCTTGCAAATTTGCGACTTGTAATACAGTAATCAGGCTCCTGCGAGCGAACATTAATCAGTGAGAAGGGGAAGAAAAGCGCTGCTAGCTGCATGCAGCACGGTGCCTGCGCTGCAAAGGGACGTTCACAAGAAATGCAATATTAGTAAATTCATCCCAGCTAAACCCTCATCATTTGTCTTTTGAATCATTCATCCACTGGATTTGTTTGGCAGAGCCAGAGGTTGTATTTGGGGGGGGGGGATGCTGAGATGAAGAAGCTTTAGGTGCTGCCAGTGTCTTCTGGTCACCCAATTCCTTACTGACCACAGAATCAGCCCAGTTTCATTTCTGAGATGGCCGTGATGTTTGTGGAGTGTTCTCCTGGAGAAACAGCTGTGTACCAAAACACATAAACACGTTTAGCAACACTAGGAGGCAGGTGAATGAGCGGGCAAACTATATTCTTCCTTGCTTTTAACTTACAGGTGGATTTTAGCTTCTTTGATGCGAAGCAGAAGGGGAAAAAATTGAATGTTTGCCCAGGGTGTACATGTCCATGAGTCAATGACTGATCAGTGTGTACTTTTTATTAGTGGTGGGAAGTGCACCCACTGGTACCCTCAGCAGGGAGGCCAGAGACCAAAAACTCTTGAAAACTGGAAAGTAAAGGATTCCTCTGGGCAGGATCAAGAGGGCTTGTGAACACCGTGGAAATCTGCCCCTGTTGTTTCGGTGAATAAGGAGAGGAGCGGAGTCTTATCAGGGAAAAAAAAAAGCACACAACCTTAACGCCAATACAGAATTTGTGGTGCAATTACTCTCTTTGCAACTAAAGACATTAGCTGAGAACGTTCTGGATCTGTTATGAGCTCCCTGGAACATAGAGGGAGACAGCGTAAGCCACTTCATAGATATACCTGCATTGCTATTGACGGTTGTTTATTAGCAGTAAGATACAGAGGTGTCTCAAACTAGAGCATACGTGACAAGGATTTGGTATGGCTGTTGTGTCAGTGATTGTTAAATCTAGAAATTGTAGGTCTTTGTAATAGCTTGCAGGAAAAAATGACTTTTTAATGCATATTTTTCTTTACAGAGGATAAACCTCAGATGGCTTCCACAAAAATATATCTCTTAAATTAGGCTCATGAAGTGGGCCTTTCTTTATAAGGAATGGGAGAGGCTCAGTGTTGTTCAAGTGCTTTGTGCGCTTTTTCATGCTCTTGGTTTCTCATGCAGTACACGTGAGCATAAGAAAACAGTGGATTCACAAGTTCATCTTCCCTTAGTGCACGTAGTCCTGGCATCATCTTGCTCATCTACACATCAGGATCATGTACATGGGGCAGGGAGGTCATCACTTGTAAATCAGCTGAAAATAAAGATGGAGATCAGTAGATGATGTGGGAAAAGCCTTATTACAATTAGGGAACAGTTGTGAATCCGTGGAGCAGAGGAGCCCTCACGGTATTTCTTCATGCTCAGGTATTCTTCACTCAGCTCCTCATACACATCACCGCTGAAGGACTTTTAACCATATTATAAGTTATCAATTTTTGCTTCTTTAGAAGTAGGAACAGTAACACACTGACTTGCAATGGAAATCACTGTGGAGTCGTCCATAACCTTCATGCGTGATCTGTAAGTGTAGCACATCATAACAGTTGTGTTTTCTTCAAACATTCACTCAAACAAGTTTGCAGGATGCATTAGACATTGTTATGATTTTTTTCCTTGCTTCCATTTCCTTCCTGTGCTTAGGACTGTCAGTGCAATCCCCACTGCTGAGAGAAGATATGCCCATAATAACCTGGAAGTATCACAGAATCACAGAATCATAGAATGGCTTGGGTTGGGAGGGACCATAAAGATATCCCAACTTCCACATATGCCATGGACAGGGCTGCCACCCAACAGCTCAGGCTGCCCAGGGCCCCATCCAACCTGGCCTTGGACATCTCCAGGGATGGGGCATCCACATATCCTTTGTTTTGGAGATGCTGGCAAAACAGCCACTAACCTGGGATCCTCTGAATCAGCAGGCACAGATCCCCTCACAAGTTCAATTCTTTAACTGAACTGCAGTTCCTTCAAATAAATTCCCATTTATTCTCAAAGGCAGAAACTGCATAATTTGTACTACACAAAGGGACAGATATTTGGCTGTCTATTCTTTGAGTTGTGTGTTATTCTAGCAAGTGAGCCTCACTGCATTTTCCTGCAAGTGCCCTTGTATAAGGCTGTCTCACCAGTGCAAGCTGGCTCTGCTCTTGTTCCCACGCTCGCTTACCTGCATGTTTACACAAATGCCAACGTAACAATCATTATTTGTCACACTGCAGGTCCATGCCAAACCCAGTGTGACTTCTGGATTTGACCCAGGGCATTAGGAAATGGGAGAGTCATCTTCTCACTGCAAGCACTGGACACGGAACCCACAGAGATGCAATAAACACAGTTCCTTATCATGCTGATTTGACAGTAATTTTGCAGGGTACAGCTGTGCTTTAAAACTTTATTCAGTTCTCTGCAGTCTTCTTTTAGTTTAAAAAAAAAAATCAGCAACAGCAAAAAGCCACACACACACAAATCCGAACAAACTTTCATTGTTCTTCCTCATTGTACACTGTTCTCATGAAAGTTGCTGTGCGAGGAGCGTGCCAGTTAATTCGCATTGGAACAGCCCTTCCTCTGTACATTTTCCAAATGGATTCCTACAAAAACTATTGATAATAAACCCAGTAGTAATTAAAATGAACATATTCTCCAGTCATTATAGCAAAATGTACACTCAGATAAGGCTGGGTAATTTGTGCATGCTTCTACCTTTCATCTCTTACGATGCACAGCTCAACATTTCTTTTTGCAGGTTGACTGGTGAATTTGATTGTTTGGGGAAAATGTGTGCTTAAGTGTTTCTAGACCATTAGTAAAACTGGTGAGCTTTCTAAAGCAATTTCATGTGAGACTGATGATCCTAAAAGACTCAGACTTACTGTGCTTACAAAACCTTCTTGCATGGTCTACAAAGGAAAAAAGACACTGTCAAAGGATTGATTGAGAAATTTTCCCTGGTGAACATACTGATAAGTAAGACTTATACCAGCACTCTGGAAAGGAGCATTTATTGTACTGGGATTTGCCTTGACTATAGGCAGCTTATAATCTTAAAGGGCTTGCCTGAAGGATCTCCATAGCGATGGATGACTTTCTTTTGACTTTACCGGAGTCCAGTAAGCCCCGAGAGTAAGCAAGTGTCATTTTGCTATTAAATTTCACAATGCCTCTCCAGATGAAATTTATTTTTAAGGAATCTCTTTAGTCACTATTTTACAGCACACTTGAACTTTACTATCAAGTGAACTGCCAGTCATTGTGCATCCAATACTGATTAGGCAAAGGAAAATCTCTGAGGAAGGAACATCAGTCTTTGTATTGAAAAAATAGTCCTCTGGAAATAATATAAACCACTTCTAGGTCTTCCACTTCTGTGAGTCACTGAATGAGTCAAAGACAGCTTCCTGGGTTCCAGAATAAATTTAAATATCTGTCTAAATGTTCAGAAAACTTACTAAGATATTAATAATATTTTCATATTTTCCATGAAAAAAAAATCCTTCAAGCAACACATTTCAACTTCAAGAAGAATGCATATCTCTATATAAATTCCAAGTCATTGGGCTTTGGGGCAGCAAGGGAAAAAATGGCAATCTGAGGAGGTGAAATTTTCACCTAAGCTCAGCAAGTCTCCTGGTGTCCCCATCAGCCTGCTGCTCCAGCCCTCCCCAGCTTGTCACCATTTCACCGCTGAAACCCTTGAAGAAGGATCTAGGGTTTGGATCTTGACCAACCTCATCTCAGTCTTCAGTGCTAGGGCACAGAGCAGGGATGCAGGAACCTCAGAGACAACAGGGTAGGGTCAGGTAGAGAAAGGTAGATCCTTTTATTCCAGTTTCTCTACTGGCACAGCTGAATGGGTGATGGGGGCAAGGGCTCCTTCTTCGTGGGGCAGATGCTGAGTGCTGAGACATGGGGCTGGTGTTTGTATCCTCTCTTTGGAAAGGAAAGGCAGCAAATAAAATATAGGAAGTGGTGATGTTAGATACCCACGGTGCCAAAGCACTGAACCAGCAAGCTGGATTCCTAGCCCTTAGAGGTGGGTGCCAAGAATGGAAACAAGTTTATTAGCTGCTGCAATGCAGTCCTCAAAGACGCCATCTGCAGCTTTCTGTCCTTTGCAAATTGGTATGCAGAGGGAAAACAAAGGATTGCCTTTACTGCTGTTTCACAGGAAGTAAAACATTTTTATAGCTGTTTCAGAGGTGTGCCTTTTAGCATCTTTGGGTTTTATGAAGACCTGAAATATATTTCTCTCCCTTACAAAAATAGAACATATATTTTTTTCATACATTACATACAAGTCGTAAAGCCTTGGCTTCTTTGAGAAACTGAGATTCTCACAATTCCACTCCTTCCCATCTCCCCACCACCTAAAAAAAAAAGAAAGAAAAATGAGCAGGAGACCCTGACAAACATTTTGGGGAATGCTGCAGTACCACACTATCTCAAGAAATCTTGCACCTCGGTGTTCAAGTTTTCCACTTAGTTCTGTGGTAAAAGCAGAAAAAAATGGCAGGCCCTGATGTGTTGGTTGTGCAAGGGTTACTGGCAATTAGCAGCAGCTCTGCTCTGCTACAGGTTTGTAGGTTCAGCATCAGCGATTCCCCCATTTTGGCCTGCCACAACTGAAGTTGGGCAAAATGACACACCAATTTGAAAATCATATCAAAATATGGGGAGCTTAGGAATGTAACATTAAGCAAAAATAAATAAAAGTTTCAGCATTTCTTTGTTTAACAGATCACAAATATTAAAGAAGGCACAAATATATTGTTTTCCTAAGTTATGTGTAAACCATATGCACACATTTCAGAAGTACAAACCCTGTGTTTTCATGGGTGAATCACAAAAATAAATTAAAAGAAGAATCAATGGATTTGCAATGGTCTCTAGCGTGGCTTTTTAGAACTGGGTGCCAAGTGCAGAACTCATGTCCCCAGATTGCATGTACCAGTGATGTTGCAGGGATCAGCAGTGGGGTCTGACAGCAGGATGCAGAACAGCCAGCACAATGCACATTCAGTAATGAATGCAGGATGAATTAGGTGGTCACTACTACTGAGGAGAGGAACATACCTCCAACTTTGCCATCTTCTAGAAGTACTCTTATTCGTGAAACTCCTTTCCAGACCCTGTTTTGCGCTTGCACGCACAGATTTTGCATTTAGGTAGGGATTCCAGGCAGGATTTAGGGGGAAAGCTGGGCCTGCCCCTGCATTAGGGCCAGAACTCCAGGCCCAAACCCCTCCTTATCCTGAGTGGATTGAAGCCAGCACTCCCTTGGGGAGTCTCCTGTCTGCAGGCATGGGACACAGTCCCTCTCGCCAGATGAGGAAAGGCCGCCATGCCGCCTGATGTGCAGCAGCACTGGCTGAGGAAGGGGAGGCCCAGGAGATAGGGCTCTGTGCTGTGAGGTCCAAGATGAGATAGGGCGCTGTGGTGCACAGATCCAGACATGGGAACACCCCAGGCATGCCCCCAGCACATCAGGTCCCCACAAAACACAGGCATGGGACCTGTTGGCCTGTGACTCTCAGGTGGCCTCAGCAGAGGACGGGTGCATAGAAGTCCACTCAAGCTGAGGTGGCGGTGTCTTTGGGAACAGGCAGTGGTGCGTCTTCAGGCCTTTCAGGAGCTGCAGTCCCAGAGTTAGACCAGATCTCAACACCTGATGAAAAGTAAATGACTTCCTAACATTACAAAAAGCCTGTAAAAAAAAAAAAGTGCACATGCAGATAGATTCAAATACTTGAAATTCAAATTCCAATAGTGTATTCCATGTTCATTCCTTTGTTATTATTACTAAAATCACTTTCTTCTTTTGTTCAGGAATCATGGAGTCTCCTGCTTAGCGTTAAGTTGTTGCATGATATAGAATCAGTTCCAAATGGGTGGTTTTTTACTGTGTATGTCCTGGATTTAGTTTTTCAGTTATTTTTCGTAAATACATTTTACATCTAACTACCTCAGCTGCCTTTTGTTTTGTTTTGGCGCATAAAAAGTCATGCACTTTCTATATTTGGGGATTTNGGGGGGAGAGGAGTTCTTTCCATTTTGAATAACCAGGTTCAAAGCCATGTTGATCAATTTATAGAGGAGAACAAGAAGACATAATTATTGACAGCTGCAGAACATACATTTTATTTTTAGGTTCCGTTGGGGTATAGTTTAACAAAAAACACCATAAGCTGCTTATTAATTTGCCTTAAAAAATGTGTGCTCTTTCCTGTTCAAGTTGTGTTATTTAACTCTTATCTTGTACACAATTTATGTGACAGCAACAAACGTAACAGTTGGCAGAAAAACAGCAAATTGAACAGAATGGACCAATAGTTTCTCAGTTCTCTGTTGTAAACTGTTGCATTATACACTGATTGTGCTAAAATAATTGTTACTGTGCTTATACTCCTTTATCACCGTTGCGGAAATAAAGTTACAGAAGATCACATTTGTGTTTATGGAGCAGTGTAGATATCCCCCCAGTACAAGCACAGTGACTTGAGGTGAATGATAATCATTGCAGAACTTGTGCTTTGACTTGTAAACATTGTACAAATGTATTTGGTATTTTATTTGAAATGAAGAATCAAAATAGTTATTAAAAGAAGAATCTTCCTGTAAATATATATATTCCGATTCCATGTATACAAACATTCCTTTAGAGTTCAGATTGTGAAGAGTGTCTTTATCGGCTAGAGACTGCTGTCTCCCTGGCAGAGGTTACATGTGTTATAGTAAAGAACACAGTGTGTGAAGTATTTGATGTACTGCAGTACCATAGTTCTTTTGGTCTGTTAAGTAAGTTGCAATTTGTGATGAAATGAAGTTGAAAGTAGTGCTTCATACTAACAAATTTCCTTGGTTACAACTTGATTTTTCTTGTAAGACTTAAAAGGAAAACTTGAAAATTTTATATATTTGGATTTTGTAGATTTTTTTTATTTTATTGCAACACAAGGTACCAAAATCATTAAATAAAGTACACTGTGGTCATTTTACCATGGCTCTAGAGTCTTCTTTAAAAACTCTCTTAAAATGGTGGATCAGCAAAAGATGTCATCTCTCAACATTATTACTGAACAAGACCAAAGCTGGCCCTGCTTTGATAAAGAGTTGGCCTGATGATCTCCAGAGAGCCTTCCCACCACTGATTATTCTACAGTACAGGCAATATCATCAAAGGAGCTCTGTGTTTGAGCACAGGAGTGGCGTGAGCAGCTCCTAAGCCACTTCTGGTTGCTGTAGAAGATTTGACAGATCCCTATGGGATGTGGACAACTTTACCAGTGGTGTCACAGGCACCCCAAGGAAGCCACCAGACAGCCCACGGGCACTTCACCCCCAAAGCAGCAGACCAGAGTGCTCTGGGCACCCAGGTCAGGGCCTTGAGTGATATTTGGAAGGAAGGCCTCCCAAAAAGCTGCCCATGGAGCAGGCCCACACTCCTCAGCTGCATCTCTGGGGGTCTTCTTCAGCCCTGTGGAGGACGTAGACCCTGCTGCCAGGTGGTAAGGATGCTCCCTGGGATAGGGGGAGATTTCTGGACTCTGTTCTCATGGCTCTAGAAGCATTTCAGCCACAAGGAATACAGAGTGAGGAGTGCAGAAACCCAGACCTCCTCCAGCACCTGAGACGGCTCACAGGGAAGAGGAGACAGTGCTCTGCTGTTTTCATCCTCTCTTCTGTCTCCTAAAAGCATCACTACCTACCAAGCAGTGATCCTCATGCAATAGAGGGCAAGGGAGTGAAGGGCCTCACCCAGCCTTGTCCTGAACACAGTAGCTAGGAGAAACTCCAGGGAAGAGCCAGCTTCCTTGATCTTCCTGTGTTCAAATTCCCTGGGGTTGAGGAAGGTTTAGTTTCTTCTCCACCTGCCTCTTGGAAAAGTGCTTTAGTTATTAGACCATTACACGAGCTGTTCTGATTTTGGTATCACCTCCAGTGATCTTAATACCCCTCTAGGATGTCATTGCTACATTTGGGCATGTAATGCCACCCCAAGCAGCACCAGGAGTTTGTGCAAGGAAGGACAGTACCCAATCCATCAGCCTTTCTGTCCTTTAGCCATGCCCCCACTTCTTCTTAAATGCTTCTTCTTGGCCTATCCGAGGTGACCAAGAAAGGGAGACCAGGGAAAACAACCCATCAAGCACTAAATAATTACTCTGAGTTAAGAGAGAGGAAATATCTATCTATCTACTATCTACCTAGATAAAGATACACCCTGGGTAACTGAATTTGCATTTGTTGACTACATATCTTGTAGTTTGGCTAAAGATAGAGCAGTTTGTTATTGTAGACTGGCAAAGTGCAATGGAAGGAGGAGAACTCCAGCAACACAACTGGTAACTGCCCTATTTCACAAGAGTTATAAATCCTCAGTCTCTGTAACCCTGCAAATCCCCATCAAAGAAACAAACAAACAAACAAACAAAAAACCCACAAAAAAAAAAAAAAAAAAAAACAACACCAGAAAGAAACATGCTCATAAATAACTTTCTTAACCGATCATGTGAATCAGGCACAGAAGACATCAAAGCCACAATCTTGAGTACTGGAAAGTCATTTGATGATATCCCATAAGTTTATAATTGGTGAGGTAAAAGAGCATTAAGTGGGTGGGAAGCTGCCATGGTGTGGGACTAGATACCTTGGGGTAAAAGGGATTGACTTATTTTTTAGGCAAATTATTGACCACTGATGCAAAAGCCTTCTCCAGGATGCTTTTAATGTAAGCTTTTGACATGTAAGAAGCAAAGCAGTTTCTTTTTAAGCTAAACAATGACAGCAGACAGTTTAAATAGATTCTTAATAAAGGAAAGAAGTGGAGAAATTTTTACAGGCTGCTTGAACAGTGCTTATTCAGAGCAGTTCTCACCTCTTCTGACTTAAAAAAAAAAGACACAAATTGCTATGGTTCCTGTAGAAAAACATTCTGAGAAACTAAACATAGAGACTTGGTAATAAAAGCCCCAAGTGCCCTGGCAAAATTATCCAAGTATGTTTTTTCTCCTACTTAGTTCATATGAGCAGTTAACATAGCTCATAAAGTACACAGAGACCTGTTTGTATGGGAAGGAGCTGTATCTTCCTACCACCGCAAAGGGAATCTTGGATAGGCTGACCAGAGATGGACAGTTCTCCTGTGTACTGCACAGCTATAAAACACATTTCTTCACAAAATTCTGTGTCACAGAAGTGAGATAGAAAAATAGGAAAGTGCTTATATTGTACAGTTTGTTTGCTGTGGTAGCACTTCAGACCTGTGGTCAGGCACACCGGCTCATGCATATCGTATATTTCACATTTGTTCTTAAGCACTCGATTTTTCCCAGTTGGAAGGATTTCTCATTCATAGGAAGCTATATACAAAACTGAAGACTTATTCCTACTGGGTCTTCCAGCAATCAAGCCATTTCTTTTCAGTCGGGTTCTAATTAAGTGCTGTGAGCATAAGCTGTACCGCCCTGAGCACACCAATAAGCACAGTAAGTGTTACCAACCGTTGTGTTACTGCCATATGTGCTCACAGGACTTGCATTGTTAACCAAGCAGGTCAGCTCAGAGAGAGACAGCAATTCAACAATGATGTCCCAAAACATGGAAGGATAAGCTTATGTACTCTATTATTATAAATAAGGAAACTGAGCGGATTATTACTGATATGTGGACTCCTGTGATTCTTCTCCAAGCAATCTCGAAGTTTTAAGCAAGTTAACCTTATATTGATTTTAAATTTTTGGTGTCTGTAAAGTTAATACAGATTTGGAATTTGATCAATTCCACTGCCGCAAAAAAAAAAAAAGAAAAAAAACCAGTCTCAATAAAAAGGGGAAAGTCATCTGAGCATGGGCCTGGTGCCAGAAGCATCTGCCTTTCCTGTTGGTCATCTCCATCTATTTCTGACTTAAGGTTGTCATTGAGGCTTTGGGCTCGTAACATGCTCAGCAAGGATGCTCGTTTCCACCTGTAATCAGCAACAAAAAGTCAGTGGGCAATGATGTCTGCGGGGAATGAGTAGTTCAGGTGGAGCTTGCCCTGGCATCATTCTGGAGGTTGGTCAGGGCCTGCAGTTCCAGCACTCTCAGATGGGACCCAGCAACGTTCAGCAGCTCTGAAAAATGCAGCCCTTGTTTTTCAGACTGAATACTCACAGTGTCTCAATGTTCAGTGGGATTAGAGGCTGCTTTTGGAAAAATAGGCTTTGACTGCTGCATCCGCCAGCTGCTTTTTCCCGAGGAGACAACTCACATCTCACTGTAAAAGGTGTTGTCATGATTGATGAGCTAATTCTGAAACCTGCTCTGAAGCAAATTCAACCAAATAAATAAGTGCTTCTGCTGTTCCCCTGATATCAGAGGCTGCCTAGAACACAGCGTTGATTTTCTCACTTCGCAGCACACCAGTTATTTCACAACTCACAGTCACATGAGAGTAACAGGGAACATCTGGAGGCTCCTTCAGATGGAGTGGGCAGCATTATGCAAAGCACACCTTCCTTATTGCACACTCGTTCCTACCTATCTTTCTTTTTCCTCAGATGATTTTGTAACTTTTACAAGAATTTCCCTTTAAGGCTTTCTCTTTTTGTTTGTTTGTCTGTTCATTTACTTTAAAGGCCTGTTTGGTATTTGTTTTTGTGCTTTCCTTTGGGGATCTGCTTTTGCTTGGGGCCATGCTTGCCATCTGTTACATCTGAGTCTTCATTTCAAACTCTGTCACCTTCTCACTGCGATTCAGATTCCAGCCCTCCGTGCCAGCGCAGCAGTGAGAAGAGGAGCTATGAGGTTACCTTGTGCCTATGTGGCATTTGGCCAGAGGTCTCGTGTCCTCAGGAGTGTCCTACCAACGTCCTGATAGCAGCAGGAAACTTGTCCACAGATCAGCTCCTCTGGCTGGTCAGAGTGCTCTACTAGGTATCCTGTGTCACCATTTGCCTCCAGCTTCATCCCAGGGTCCATTGTGCTGACATACAAATTCTTTGACTTTGACATGCCACTTCACTTAGCCCATATCGTCATATCTAAAAAATGAAATAAAATATAGCATTTAAAAATATATATTAAAAATGAGGAAATATCATGTGAGCAGTGCACACAGCACAGTGTTCCATGAGTGTGTAAGGGAAAAAGGAGGCTGAAGTTTAAGTTCAGCGTTGTGGTATTATGGAGTAGCAATGGGCTGGTTTGTCTCCTGTGAGAAGCTCTACTGCTCACCATGGGGTTGCAGCTCTGCCCCAGCCAACAGCAGGCACCACAGTGCTGGCAATTTGGAATAAATGCACATTATGGTCCCGTTTTTCTTTAAAGTGACATGAGCTCCTATGTGTGACTTGTAGCCAATTAGTCAAGTTTAGCCTCTAGGTGGGCTTTTGCTTTAAAATCTGACCTATCCAATCTTTAAAGTTAGAGCTATCCAATTCCATTTATCTATTGTTAGTAGTTTTCTATGTTTGGACTCATCACCTTATCCCAATCTATAACTCTGTGCTGGGTGATGTATCCCCCCGATTTCTGTGATAATATCTTCTTCAACACCCTAACAGGACAGGATTTCATTGACGTGGCGCATTAATCTAGCATATAAAGGAATTTATCTTGCCTGTAGAACACCTCCGTGAGGCTTTGTTACAGAAAGAATTACAAAGCAAAACTTCCATCTTTGGTTTCCCTGTAGGGATTACTAGAATCTCCACAAAATTTGCAATTGAATGAGAAATGTTCTTGGAAAGATCCAAAGAGTGCTGTCCAGATTCATTTTCAGAGCTCGGATGGACCTCTGACACACTGTCTGCTTTTCCTCTTCATCATGTTAAGAACTTAAAATGTGGGCTGGAAAGCAGGGAACCAAAAGGACAGCTTCTGCTGCTGTCCCATCCAGCTACCCAATTGCCTACGTGATGTCACCTGTGGCTTCTGCCCACCTGACAGTTTCTTGCATCTCCTGCTGAGCACGTGGGCACTGGTGATGGTCTGCATTCATTGTCTGCCACTCAACCCGATGGAACTGCACAAAGGCATACTGTGCTGTGGGAATGTCTACCCATGATCTGAAGCAGTCCACACCAGTGTGTGCCTTGGTTTACATGGTGAAATGGGCTGATGATCTGGTATGACACCCCTCCCTGAGCTTTGGCTGAGAAGTCACTGCAATGTATTTCCAGTCCTGTATGTCATTCCCCTGGCAGAGCATACTAGTGGGACATGAGAAAGTTGAACTTTAACTTGTTTTAATATTGTTTAGAATACAGATCTCACAAAACCTCTTCTTTAATTAACTTTTCTTGCATAGATAATTCATTTCACCAGCATTCTATGCCACAGGATGCTTCCTCCTGCACACAGAGATAATGCACTCTCTTTCTATTTCTGCCTGAAGCAGAATTGAAGTAGGAAGGGAAGTATTCGGTACCACTTTCATCCTTTGGAGTACTTTTTCTTCTGTGCACACATGCAACATATTTTGAGATCATAGCTCTCCTATTTCCTAAGGGATGAAGAAGAAAAAACAGGGCAGCCTTAGAGAAAAACAAAAAATCTTGGAAGAACATAAAAGCCTTGTGTTCATTACAGCTTGCCTTGAAGAATTCATTTGACATTTCTCTGAAACCTGAGTTATCAGAAGCAATAATTTGCTCTGCATTATCTACTATCTCGATTCAAAAGCAGTTCTGAAGAGGTGCCATTTGAATTCACACAGGAAGCCAGATCTCTTGATAGATGATTTACTTGTTTACTTTACCAGGCACCTGGTGCAGCAGGAAGAAAGAGAGAAGCTTCTGGTTTCAAGATCTCTTGGTTATTTCTCTTACAATTGCCTGATTTAGGGACAAATACACAAAGACACGGTGCCCAGAGGTGAAGTTGCAAGTGTCCAGGTCCAGTCATGCAGAAGTATAAGGGAGAGCCAGAGAGGAGACACGCAGCCTGTCTGGCATGATGGGGAAAGTGAGAAATGGAGCTGGACACCGTCAGCTGCTGCCTACGCATGGAGGGGCAGTGTGCTGTCTCCTGGCTCTTTCCAGGCTCCAAACATCCAGATTTAAGTTATTCTGCAACAAAGGCCCCTCCCATGCTGGCTATTCCAGTCCACATCCAGCTGCATGAATAGCTTGTTCCCTAGGATGTGCCACTTCGCATCGCTGCTGTTCTAACTGGTATGCAGCCCTGACTGGAGCTCCTCCTGCACCCTGTCAGGACGCAAACACAGGATTTGGTATAAAAGCTCAGAGAAGCTCAGCTGAAATATGCAGAGGAATAACCTCTGCTTCAGCAGTGTGGTTTTCCATTCACGCCAAGGCAGCAACGCTTTTAAATTCTCATGCCCTCATTGTTTCTGACATCAGAAACACTGGCTGCAAACTTTCAGCCAATACGCCTGAGGGGAAAAAAAAAAAGCCAAAACGTTCACACTGTAAACTTCCCCATGCAAAGATCCTTCTCAAAGGCAATGCAGTATTGGTTTTTATTCCATACTAGCAGTTATTGCTTCTGTACTGTTAAGTGTGAAACAAGCATCCAGAAGGCAAAGGTCTTTGCAGATCGGGCATATAAAACAAGTTTTTTGGGTTTTGTTTTTTTTCCATCTTAAAAAAAAAGGAACAACTGCAATATCTGGGCAACACTGAGCCATCTTGCATTTTACAGCTTTTCAAACTTAAGAATTATTGCTGAATGTTAATCCATTTCAGTGCTGGGGACAGCAGAAATCGGTGAGGGGCAACACTGCTTGCTAAGCAAAGGAGCAAATTGTAAGGACAAAAATGAAAGGACAAAAAGCAAAGAAAATAACTCAGCCCCCTGTGCAGGATCAAGTTTCCATTTCTCACGGGTTCTTGTAAAGCCAGTGACTTGTTGGGAAAAATCAACTTTCAGCTTTTTCCACTGCAAGAAAAGGTAAATTCAGCACATGCACAGAGCAGTATGGGATCTCAGGAAGGGAAACTTTGATTGCTAGCATATGAATTACCTGGGAACAGTCATGTTTTCTTCATTTGATTTACTTATTTCAACAAGCTGCCACCACCTGCTGAACCTCTTCAAATTGATTTCACTCCACCCCAGCAGCAGGGCATTTACATTGGGATGAATCACTTCCACCTTCTCTTGATGCAGCCTACTGATGTTCAGCCAAATGTCTTTTGCTTTCCCCAACTGCAAAATAGGAGCTGTTTCCAGTAATTTACTATCAAATCTGATTGAATTTGAAGTAGCACATCCTCATCTTGTCACAAAAAGGCTGAAACTACAGGTTTGTATGTTTTCCTTCTTCATGTCTCCTCTGTCATCTCTTGCTTGGCACACTGCCTGGAAAGCACGAGCAACTGGTGAAACAGGACAGCTTGCCAAGGAGACAAAACTCCTTCTGAAGAACAGCCCCCAAAAGAGTATAGGTCTTTTTAAAGTGGTCTCCCCTCTCTCTGGGTGAAATCGGTAGCTCACAATCCCTTATATTTGAGTATGTGTGTTTCCCCCATTGTCAAACCTGCCGTTCCTTTGTGTGTTACTCCGGAGCTCAGGAAAATCAGTATTGCAAATATTTGTTGAAGTGGCAATGCTCCTTTGGGTCCTGAGCTTTCCAGGCTTTATTTGCCTGAACGCGAGCATGCTGCTAACGTGGATGCTGTCCATTTTAGACAATGGAAAGGGGCCCAAATCCTCCAGAGGTGTAACTTCCAGCTGATAAAAAAAAACATTCCTATACAGCTAGTTAGCTCCTACACTGTAGGAAATCTGTATAAACATCTGAAACTTGGGCTCTAGGAACCACTTATTTGCTTGCTGTCATGGTACAGCCCATGTTTTGCTGCCTGGTTTGAAGAGAAGTTCTACTAGAAATCAGCACATCTACAGAAACTACTTCATCCACAGGCTGATAAAAAATGATTAAGCAGAATAATGACAAAGCAAGTATGAAAGATATCATCTTGACATTCTCAAAGCAGCAGGTAGACCGAATAATAATAGTCTGCTGTTTCGCTTGCAACAGCAGCTAAAGTAAGTTCCAGGTCCCTGTTTATACAGAAGAAATGGGATCACACACACACAAACACAGACATAGCGCTGGGTAAGTAATAAGATTAGCTAGTATCTGGTCCTGTAGCCACTAATGGTCAGAAGAAGTTAAGTAACCAAAGCAAGTTGAAACTGGTGAGACCAGCACAACTTCAGGTCTGCACACAACCCAAATGCTCCACCAGAAGGGTTGAATAACTTGCACAGTGTTAAGAGCATCTGCTGGTTCATCTACCATAGCTGCCATGCAGAAACCTTATCAGCTCCCAGAAATGGTATTTGTGGATACCATATGTATGACACGAAGTACCAGAGGCTCTTTTATATAAAGCTTTTTTAATTGTCAGCAGGCTTCCCTTGTAGGGTTTGGTCTTAGGAGGATTGTTAAGTGTGGTGGTAGGATGTCTGAATCAGCGCCCCAGCTGTAATTTCTAGTGTCTGTTAAGCTGTATCTGAGGAAAATATCTGAGGATACTTGAGCCACTGAACACTAGCGGCAGAGAGAGGAATTTGGTAGGAAGCATGCCTGAGAGCTGGATTTCAGTGGGCTACAGCAATCCTTGATGTCCTACTGCCAGATGAGCAAGTCCACTATGGGACTGACTACTAGCTATCTCCCACTAGAGTTTATTGTTTTTTAGCATGCTCCCAACAGGCCCTGAGGGCTGCTGAACACTTCTCCTGAGAATGCTTCATCCAAAAGTTCCCCACCATTGCTCAACTCAGATGGCAAGTTTAGCCTTGGAAACACCAGAGCTGCCAGCAGCAGATCTTTGCAAGGATTAAAAAGGGTAAGGCAGTTTTATTTCTATAAAACCTGACTCAGGATTGTCCAGAATTAGCATTCTAGAATTAGTTTGGGGTCAGGGTGTGACTGTTTCATTTGTGGGTCGTTTTATATTTTTCATTACTGCCTTCAGAGACTGGGCCAAGTTACAAGAAGCCTCTTCCCTCAAGCTTATTCTCACAAAGCAAGATCAACATGCCAAGAAGTTTGTTTGGAACGTCAAAATCTGCAGCCAAAAGAAGAAAAAAATCAGCCAAGCAAGCCTTCGACTGCTGTGCTAGCTAGCTTAGAAAATTAATCCAATCTACAATAGACAACAGAAAACTAATCCATTTCAGAAGGGAAAGAGCACTTTTCCATTAGAAAAGTAGTTTTCATACTGTAAGGAAATCTGACCATTAAAGAAACACCCAGAGAGCTGGCAGCTCTAACACAAAGGTTGCAACAGAAGCTCAGAAACACTTCTAGGAATCTTTGGTAGACTTCAAATAGATCAAAAAAGAGAATTAACAAATGCTTATTGGGTTCTATATTTTTGTTCCTGCATAAGTAGTAACCAAGGAAGCCTGGAGCTGCTCTGAGCACAGCAAAGACCCAAACACATGAAACCAATATTGGCAAAATAAAGAAAAACCCAGTCTAGGATACATGAAGATCAGGCATATCTGCAACAGGACTCAATTCTGTTTACTATGTGTTAGACAGACATACCTAAATGAAATTAAGTGGTCTTGTTTAGATGTGGTGACCGTAACGCAAGGCCTGATAGAATAGGTTCTGCTCTATAACAGCTGATTCAGCTTCATAGAAGGGGAGAAAAATACTGCCTTTACCTTGTATGTGTAGCCTGATGTTAATTCCAAATGGCGTCCCACCTACATGAAATGTTTCACACACACAAGGGAGACAAAGTATAGAAAAGTCCATTTAAAAACAAATACATTCTACAATTTGCAAGTCTATTACATTTTTTAATTGATCAATTTTCTGACATGGAGAGATCACTACAACAATTTAAAGAGGTTTTAGGAAGGAGCATGTGACGTGAACTCAATGGATGTAGTGACCAGAAGTCAAGATACTATTAGTCTGTGCAAAACAAAACTATTCAATAAAAGCAGGCAAGCAAATACTGCAAATAACTCATTATGAGAAGAGTAATTTACTTTGAGACTACCATTCATTTTATGAGCTAAAAAAAAAAATGAAAAAAGATCAGCATCACTGATCTGTATTGTTGAAGACCTTTGTAGACACGAAGTCGACAGAACTGAGAAGATAAGTGACGTCAGAGAGCCTCATGAAGTTGTAGCAGAAATGTTAAGGAGAATACCTTTCTTACTATGTGTTTTCTATGATAATGCTCATACAGCAATTCCATGCACGATTACTTTTGATACTCTTTTTTTTTTTGGTGCAAAAATAACATAAAAAGGTCATGTCTATGACAGATTTAATAGGGATTAATAACTGCAGAGCTGATTGAAGTGTCACCATAGTTGTATCTTTCTCTTCAGAGTGTAACAGGATGAGGCAACATAATGGTATACTTGTACAGCAAACCCTATACAAGATGAACCACACAATTGTGTTGACAACGCTGATTAAGTGCTCTAGTTTGCATTTGCAGTGATTAATTTCATATGAAAGCATCCTAATAATAGATGTTCAGGCTGAGCTCTGCTATTACACAACAGGACAGTAAACTGGCTGGTAGGAGGCTTGTTATCTTGCTGAGAAATAATGACAAATACCTATCAGTACTGTAGTCGTTCCATCTCTACTTCCAAACCGTCTAAAAAGGCAAATCCTGGTTGTGCTGTTTCCACAGAGAAATCTGGAAAGTCTTCAGCCTATCCAAAGGCTAATCAGGTAATTAGTGGTCTAGTCTAAAGCTTTGCAAATTTCTTTTAAATACTTCTGCCTAACACACAGTAAACTAAATCAGCTAAAAGGACTCTAATCTTATTTGTACGAGTCTACGGATCTGCCCCCCCTTTTTCAATGAAGAAGTGTAGATAATCATTTAAACACCCAATATATACAAATAAATCTTATTAGCCGGTATTTATGACTTACTTTCTATCACAGGATCTTAAATGTAACCATAGTGGTATTGCAGTGCCTCTTAAGGCCTCCTGCAGAATTGAATGCAACTATTAGAACTCAGACCTTATTCCTCACATGACTTTTGTCCCATTTTCCACTGTTGTCTGAATTACTTTTTCTTTAATTCATTCCTTCGTGGGCCTGGATCCTCCCACCCCTTATTCAGATACTAGGCAGGAATAGCTTTCCAAGGATATTACAAATACCTCAAAACCACTAAAGGTTCAATAGTGCAGGCCATTAATAATTTCATTTAGTTCAAACACAACATGAAACCTCAGAGCCTGTTCCAACTGTCAATTTTATTTGAAAGGTGTCTTCTATACAATTTTATTTATAGAAATAAATATGAAAGTCCTATACAAATATGAACGCTTAAAGAGTACCAATACTGTCCTTCATTTGTCATACTCATCTTTCAATACTTAAAGGGACAAAAATTGCATCAAACATCCAACATTTAGCAAAACAAGTTCTTACAAAGTCTCTGATTACAAAAGATACATTCGTTCATACTGGAATCTTTTTGTCTGAGTTTTCTTTTACATACACACAACCTCAATGTTCAGTTTTGTTCAGCTGCCTTTGAGAATTTCGCAACATAGAAAAGCATTTTCCTCAAGACAGACATTAAAAATAAAGTCATACCTATGTTGCACTCCAATGCAGTGTCTTGGCATTATCAGTTTTAATGATACACGGTGTTAACACTATGTTTTTGAAATAAATTCTTCTAAAGTTGGAGGATAATCTTGCCTTTAAATAAAATCTAAATCATTTTCAGAGCTTCAGAACGGGCATTTGCTTTAATATAACCTGATTCTTACCCAGGCTTCAAAAAACTTAATTCAGCACCACACAAAAGGCTTTTGGTATCAAGTAACATTATAAAACGAGCAATCTTTTGGGGTTTTTCAAATCATAGACTCTAAGAATATCGCTTCATACTGTGATAGTATTCTAATGTAGGCTATCACCCACATGCAGTTATGTAACCCCACTGTTGTTCAGTTTAAGGAGTGTAAACCAGAGCATGTGCTCAAGTGTTTAGGGGGAATAGATACCAATTTGAATACAACTGCTTTTTTCAAAAAAAAATTGGGTTTTTTGTTCATTTGTTTTTTTAAAGAATGTTTATGTTTGAAAAATATGGAGGTTTAACAGTTTACATATATACTATATATAATATGCACCTTGTTTTTCAAAGAACTATCGCTTTTTAAAGGACTGTTGTATTCATTTTTAATTTCCTTTACAATAAAGCATTCTGAGCTTGTGTTACTAAATACTAATCTCATTTCCATTTCTTCAAGTGTAAGTGCTTGGCTCATTTGTTCAAAGGAGAACCTGCAGATTTATAATCACTGAGTATTCAGTCACTGACAACACTACACTTGAGGGTAAATATCCATTATGGATCAGCTTGAAATAGTGGCCACGCTGTAGGGCTGTGATTCACTCTACACCGGAGTGGTTTCTGTAACAAATCTGCTTTGTTCACTGCAGTTCTTTCACTCTCTACTCGTGCAAATACTTTCTGAGCAAACCCTGTAAAATGGAACATTTTCCATCTCAGGTTTTATAGGCATAGCTACTGGTTCTGCAGGCCGCTGAAAGTTAACTGCTTCCATCAGCAACAGATTTTTGAGCAGCATGGAAGTAACAACCTGAAGAAAGTTTTTACTGATGAAAACAGCTGCAAAGTTAACCTGGCCTACAAAAGCTAGTTGCAGTGGTAATGATTAAAACAGTGGGACTTTAGCTCTATAGTGGATCTAACATTTGGGGGGGGGGGGCTAAAAAGAAATACAAGGAAAAAAGAAAGACAAGAAAATGAACATATAAAGACTTGCAGCGTCATTTTTGCATAAACATTTTCAGTGTAGGAATGCATTTGTCAGAAGTTAAGTTTACCTCATTAGGAATTACTTAAAGTTTGTGTTTTCCAAGCCTGATACTGGACAGGGGAAAAGTGTCACATATCTTAAAATATACAACAGCATCATTAGGACAGTATTTAAAAACTGTTATTGAAAGAATGAATAAGTTATTTATATGACTTTAAGAATATCATAACTAAATAGTAGCTTACTCAGAAGACCTTAGTCTTCTTTCTGTCGTGTTTGAAATCGTTCCATTAAAGCCCTCAGTATATTTCCTGGTAGTTTCTGATGTTTGGCTATTAGAGCCTGGAGTGCTGCTTTTGTCTGCAAGGAAAGAGAAAAGTTTGGGGTCATCTTTACGTTGTTCACACGTTAAAATAATTTCTAGGATCTTTTCATCTTTTCAAATACTGGAGAACTTCTGCAAGTAGACAGCACTGTTTTTCAGTGTTATTTCAGCCCACGTGATGTTTCTGTGGGATCATTGCTAGGAAACAAACCAGAAAACAATTAACTTTTATCTCTGGTAGTTGTGTTCACAAGCTCTATTAGTGATACGCAATAGTAAAATGATGATAAAGTAAACTACCGAAGAGACCTAGATCTACAAGGCATGTCAGTATCTGTATACTACTGCAACCCTGAAACTGCTGTCTATGCCCAGGTTTGCGTCAGTAATACTCCTTCAGTATGTAGGAACCTTGCTTCTACACTAACTCAGCAGCAGCACTGGAAACACAATTGTGTCTTGGCTGCATCTAAGTCCCCTGAAGTAGCTGGTCCAGTAAAGTATGCTTACATCACAGCTAAAATACTGCATATTGACAGTACTTTCACTCAGAAACTTAGCAGGCCAAGAAGTTAACAGCAGCCATTCTGTTACATAATAGCTCTGTGGGGAACACTGAAAAACAGAGCAATAAGTTAGGGTGACGTAACAGTAACTTTTCTGTTTTGCCTGCAAAAGCACAGACTGTTAAACTCTTAAGGCCAGAGACAGAACAGAGACCTCCTTGCTTTGGAAAACCAGCATTCAACAAGGAGAGAAGTGATCCTTGGTACAAGTTCAAAAGTAAGTCTCTAAAGCATGGCTGCAAGTGATTCAAACGCCTTCCTCTTGCAAACCAGCACTTCTCTAAGAGGCTCTGTCAGACTGAACTCCCAAAAGATGCATTCAGTTCTCCGCAAACACAAGACAATGCAGACTAACATTTAAAGATCTCATTTTGCAGAGATCTAATCAGAGGATAAGCAGGTGATGACAGACGACTGAATTGATACTTGTGTGGTCAAAAATAAAAATCCCTCTCTCTCAGGTGAAGTTTTCAGAATGCTAAAAATGACCCTCTGTGGAGCTTTCACACATGGCTGCTTTGGCCGCCTCAATCTGACTGCTCCACGCCCACACACCTGACTTGTATCTCTGCGCTGTGAAATCCATTCATAAGCTGAATGAATGTGAGGACCTCACAATTAACAAACCACCTAAATCTGAAGAAAGTGAACATTCTAAAATAAATTTGTTGGGAGAGAAATTGGAGGAAACAGAAATCGAAATAGACTGTACAAAGCCATGAAACTACATGGCTTTGATTGTTTTTAGTTTGTTACGGAACATCAACCGTCTGCGGCCACAGATTTGCTATATTTGAAAGACTTGACTGGTAACTTTTTAAATGATCTGGAACACTTTCCCTGGATGAAGTGAATACGACGTGGTTTTCTTTTTAACCACCCCAGGGTAGCCTTAGGTGACTGAAGTTCCTTAGTCTCTAAAGCAAGATGTTTCTTGAAGCAAATAAAGAGCACGGGATTGACATTAAAAGGCCAAGAACATTTGCAAGATGTAGTAATAAAAGACAGCACTGAAGAGGGGCACCGGAAGTTAAACAAGTCCAAAGTTCAGCACAATTCCATCACCTTCTTCAACTACCTCCATGGCAGAAATCACCATCCTGACAAGGATATTTTAGTGTTTTTGATCAGAACAGTCAATATTTAAAATATATATTTACATGTATATCTATCTTACCTTCGCAGTCAGTTCCTCAGCAGTCATATCTGGATCATATGGAATGGGTTCTCCAATAAACGTACGAAGCTTGACCGGAAACCAGCCGTACATAGGAACTACTGGCAATCTAATACGTTCATACAGTTTCCTAAGTATTTCTAAGGTTAAAAAAAATAGGGAGGAGGGGAGGAAAAGAGAACAAAAGGAGTAGGGGAGAAATAAAGGGAAGGAAGGGGAAGGAGAGAGACTGAGATTACTCTGCAATTTTTTCTTCCAGCTTGTTTTAAAACTGAAACTGGCTTGTTGAGTAATCCAGCCCATGACCCAGATTCTCAAGCGTGTCATCTCAAGTACTGTTCTACTCTTGGCTTTCATTTCCCAAAGGCTGCATTAACACTAACATAAGACTTGCTTCCAAACTCACTTAGAGAGAAACATCTCCCCCAAAGAATAGCTGCAAAGAGATCAAAGCAGAGGAAAATTCAGTAGCTCTATAGGGAAGTAGCTGGGAATGCTACCCAACACAGGTTACCATTTAGCTAATTTTACAGGTTAGCTCACCAAATTGTTATTAGTGCAAGACTGTTTTGTTCAGTCCCACTGAAGTCTAAAAGATCAGAAAAAAGTCTTATGTACCAAAAAGGCAGTCATGGTAAATACTGAATTACTCTTTGAGATCATGCACTGGTTAGAGTGAAACGCTACGCAAAGAGGAAAAGAAAACAAACAGAAGAAAAACTGCTATTATTTCCATCAGCTTTGTGAGGGTAGTTCTTCATCATGTCACTTCCTAAGCATCTATCCTAAATGCTACCAGAACAGTACTCTTGTAAAATGGGTGCTAATTTTCCCTTATATTAAAAAGATAAAATCTTAGTGATTGAAATGTCAATTATTCTGTATACAACCCTAAAAAAAACCAAAGAATATTCCAAAACTACTGAAACCAGAGTAACGTCTCCAGCAATCAATAGAATTAAATTTCTCTAGCACCTCTGCTATAGAATAAAAGTAGCATCTATCTTTCTGGCTTAAGCCTCTTCCAGTTTGGGAAGATTCTCCTGAAAACAGTAACAATGCTGTTAATTTCTGTAGAACATTGTAAAGAATGTGTGAATCATTTGATGTCTGGGCTTTCTCCATCCAATATTCAGCTTTTAATTAGAGAGGATGAGAAATGGAACTGTTCTGTCCTGCAGACCTGTGATGAAAATGACGATGTCATAATTTGAAACAGAACATGCTGTATTGAGGAGACTATTCAGGCTCTTTCTGATAGCAAGTTGGAAGACACACATACACAAAATAGCATGGGGGCAAGGGAAGAGCTAGCACTGTCAGATCAGCAGAGATGCAGACACAATCATCCCAGAGGTGGGCTCTTCAGACATATATCCATCTATTAGTGTACCAGAACTCCCAAAAACGATGAGGAAAGAGCAAACACAAGTTTGTGCAGAACTACAGATTTAGTGCTGTGTTGTATAACAACTATGGATGAAACAGGTTTCAAACGTTACAAAGTTTAAGTGAAAGCACAGAGCTTTAAGAGGTCATTTAAAGGAGCTGTCAACTGCAAACCTTTGCTTCTTAACAGCAGAAAACCTAGAGTATGTCTAGCAGTTATCAGCAGAGCAAAACAATATTTTAAACCTATCTGCCTTTTTCTGGCTACTTTTTTTCCTTTCCTCTACTTCTTTGGGAAAGCACATTGTCATACTGAGAGTGACTGAGATGAGCGAATACCACACTTAATGCTGACACTAAATGCTGGTCATGTCCCTGAATTGCATTGGCAAGTAAACCTCAAGAAATAAGGCTTTGTTAACTCTCAAATCTATACTGGATTATTTCTACAAAGATAGGCTAAACACATATGGAAAAATAAACTACAAAAAAAAAATATATAAAATATCTTACTTATTCCTCCTAATGTCCTAATGCCTTCTCGAACATTTTGTGTAAACATAGGAATGATGGGCTAGGAGGGAAAAAACATATTAAGAATTTAATGAAGTTAACACTATCTAAAAAACTGCTACCTCACTTAAACCCAACACACAAATCAAATTCAAAAGTGTTTGTCAGACAAGGACGCATAGAGAGCAAAACAAGGACTCATTAAGTTCTTCTGCCACCTTCTGCCATGAAGTTTCAGTCTCAAGAACACTGTGAGGTTTCACCACGTCCATTTTCTTAAAGCAGAACAGGATTTCAGAACCTATGGAGCATTTAAGCCTCCTCTTGTCTAGAAGTACTCGAATATTTGTGAATCCAGTGGTTAAATGTCTTGCCTAATTTGTAGTTATGCTTAAAGAATTCACAAGCCTGGGACCCTAAACTTGTCTGATTCATCTCTACTGTGCTGACTATTGCTTTGCACGTGATGTGTCATATTCAGTACAGGTTCATGATTCATTTCTGCTGATGAATGTTTGGAACAGTGTTATTATTTCAAGCTTTATTACTGTTTTTGAACTTGCAAACAGCTGTCAAGATTTGCAAGAACAAGGTGAGGGGGAAGATTCAACTACACGTCTTTTTTTTTCCCCACATCAATTTATAACAAATGATCAAAACAGAATGCCAAGATTTTCACTCATCCATATTCTTTCATGTTTAAAGAAAAAAACCATACAGAAATGAGACTTATCATACATGCATCAAGGTGTTTAAAAAATGAAGTCTCTAAATAATCCAATGCAACTATAGAGAATTGAAGTACTGCAGCTGCCTAAACCAAATGGTAATAGAAGTACTTATTGCAGAACCATCATCTCTGGAACATCTAACTTGTAGAAGTTGGTTTAGATGACAATACTTCTGTCTCATTTCAGCAGTTTGTTTGCCAATCTAAGGAAGTTGAAGGTCCCAGTGCTGATGTTCAGACATTTTTCTTTCCACAAATAGTTATACTCGTGATTAAAGGTGACTTAAAGTTCCTCTTTAATCTCAATACAGATTTTTTTTTCCCCATCAATTTCATTCTGCCTCCAATACTATCCCTATTCTTCTGCATCTTCTCTATGAAGTAGGGAAAAATGAAGCTGCGTGATCTTTATGAGTGCAGAAAGGAAACCAAACATACATTCAGTTAAATAAATATAAGCAGTGCAAGCATAGTTGAATTGCAAGTATGGAGTTTTGTATGCTATTACAAAGCATTAGTAACATCTGAATCTGTTGAAAATATCCTGTGTAAAACGTGTTACAATTCCTCCTGGTTAAAAGTAAAACCCATTTAAAATTAGGTCTTAAAAATATCCTACTTGGGTATAAAATCCAGAGATTTAAGTACCTATCTATGGCAGTGTTCAAGCATAAAACTTGTGGAGTGATACCATTTCAAATTAGGTGTATGCAGACCTATAGACATATGCATACAAGTATAAATATAGAATGAGAGAGTCTGGAACATGTTATTAAAATAGTTGCAGTTCAAATATAATATGTGTTTATGTGCATTCCATAGTCGTCCCCATACGAATAATTGTGCCTACTGGTCACAGACAATACTTTATATGAGACAGAACTGAAGAGGAAACAGTTCACACTAATAAGCAGCATCTTTTGCTGCTGCTGTATGCCCTAAAGATCCCTCACTAGCACAAAAATACCAATGCAGTACGTAACACCAGTGCTTCTAGAATGAGCACAACAACAGCAGAGGCATGTCTGCTGATTTACAGCCTATTTAAACAATAGGAGAAACAGAAATATGATGTGTGGCTGCTTTCCGGTTATTCTGGTAAGAGGCTGAGCTGGAACAACCCCAAGCAGGCAGGTGTAAAACAAGCTCATAATCCAGAAACTGTCCTCAATTTCACCTCTTACTCTTTTAAACTTCTGGATTTCTTAACCACAGCATTCTTAGAGGACTCCAAAACCTTCTTATCAAACGGGACAAGTCTTGAAATTTAGTTACAAAAGCAAGTAGACTGTATTCATGTCACTCAGCAATCTAACACCAAATATTTGATAATCAAAACAGCTTCCCCTAGAAGAAAGAACCAAGAAGTTAACATCTTTTGCTTCTCTTCTGTGATACATCATACTTACCACTTTTGCATCAATGGCCACCTGGGCAAAGCCCTTTCGATTACCCCACATAAGAGTGTAAGTTTCATCACTAAAGAGCGCTTCCCGAAGTCCACCTGGAGAAATAGCTAACAGATAGCCTTTCTTCAGAGCACTGACACATACTTCTTTTGGTCCATGCATAACGCCAAATACTTCAATAAACATTTTTAAACCTGCAGGGTAAGATCAATATTAATACAGAAAACGTTAATTCATACGACCACTGAGCACAAATTCCCAAGACAGAACACAGTGGCTAAAACTTGCCTAATAGCCTAATATCCCAAATCAAAGATCTTTCTAGAAGGACTGACACGAAGTTTTGCTTGTAAATTTCAGTTTAAGTTGAAAATTTAGGTTTTCTGTCACGGTGAAGTCAGATGCCACCCCCAGTAATAAACTGGAAGAAAAAAAAAAACAACTACAGTCAATTACTGCATGCCACATTCAGAGTTGTTAAGTCTTCTGTAGTGTACCTTCTTTTTGCCCAAGCTTTACTTTTCAAGCAATGTGATACAGTCCTAATAAAGTCCAATAAAAGAAAATATCAGCAAATTGTGGTCTGTTTTTTTGGTTAACTTCAGCACACAAGGAGCAGTCCGTGCACAAGGAATGACAAATGATTGATTGACTCCTCAGTTCAGTCTGTGAGCATGCAGGTGGCCCTTCACTACACAGAGGGACCCGGGGAGCCTGAATTGCACGCATGCAATTAGGTGAAGAGCTTTCATTTACTGAAGCTTAAAACTGTTACATAAACTCCTCATATCTTAAATGTGAAATGTCATATTTAGTCTGCTCTTGAAGGAGCAGCAGAACATCAAAAATTGCTTACAGTTATCAGATGGACATATTTAGACAACTAGCTCAATTTAGGCAACTAGTATAATGAAGAAGAATTAGCAAGAAACCAATTATGTTCACTTAATGTATTTTGAACGTGTGTGGTATTTGTGCACACTGCATACTGAAATGGGAACTGAGCAACATGGGAAAGATTACTTCTCTTTCTTAAAGTTTCCCACAGAGCCAAACTTAACTCAATCAGCCACAAACAAAGGTACAGAACTGATCTAGCCAAGTTTAAATCTCAAAAACAGATCATCAGGGTTTTTTTTACCCTCAGGTTAGCAAATGAATATTTGTTATTATGAACACCCATTTGTTATGTATACACACACACCAAAAAAGAGTCCAAATATAGTTAAGACGACAAAGTTCTGTCTTGTCTTACTGACCACATAAAACAAGGACTCAAGGAGGAGATCATGAGGCAGCATATCACTATTCTTAGGTAAACTCCAATCTCTAACTAGTCTTTGTAGGTGGTGTGATAGTAAAGTAATGATTTATATCCATACAGAGTCAGCATTTATTGGTAAGCATGACACCAGAACACAAGCTCTGTTGTAGCTCTCATAGTTTAACTGCCTCACATACTACACATAACACCAGCAGACCTCAGCCAGTAGCATCTGCACAAAGGACTCCTGAACTAGTTTTCCTCAATTGATTTCATTTCTCTTAGGTGCTTTCCTTTGGAGATTTTAAATAGCTTATTTTTACAAGGTTTTACATTCCCAAACTCATTAAAGCTCTTTGAAATGTACCTGCTGGTATGAAGCTGCTTGTCTCTCAAGCCTCCTTCTCTCCAGACTGAACAATCCCAGAGCCCTCAGCCGCTCCTCATAAGACTTGTACTCTAAACCCACCACCAGCTTTGCTGCCCTTGCCTGGACACACTCCAGGGCCTCAATGTCTTTCTTGTAGTGTGGGGCCCAAAACTGAACTCAGTACTTGAGGTGTGGCCTCACCAGGGCTGACTACAGGGGACCATCACTTCCCTGCTCCTCCTGGCCATGCTTTTTCTGACACAAGTTAGGATGCCATTGGCCTTCTTGGCCACCTGGGCACACTGCTGGCTTATGTTCACCTGAGCATCAACCAACACCCCCAGGTCCATTTCCTCTACACAATCTTCCAGCCACTCTGCCCCAAGCCTGTAGCACTGCATGGTGTTGTTGTGGCCAAAGTGCAGGACCCAGCACTTGGTCTTGCTGAACCTCATCCCATCAGCCTCAGCCCAGCTATCCAGCCTGTCCAGATCCCTCTGAAGGGCCTTCCTATCCTCAGGCACATTTATACTTCCTCTCAACCTGGTGTCTTGTGCAAACTTACTGAGGGTGCACTCAATCCCAGGTCATCAATAAAGATACTGAACAGGACAGGTCCTAATACCAACACCTGGGGATCACCACCCACAACCAGCTGTCAGCTGGATTTAAATCCATTGTTCAACAGGAAATTCCCTGTATCTGTCAAGACTTAAGCTTGTTTGACCCCTTAGAGGCTCATACATCCCTCAGGAGGCACAGCAACATGCTACAAATACAATCCAGTTAATCACAGTTAAATTGGTACAAAAGTGCCTGATGATGAGGAGGCAACGCGACTACATATTAACAACTGCAAACTGGTGCATATGAGATTCAGGTTCATGGGGCAAGCTATTCCCTCACAGCTATCCATAACATGTTTACGAATATTAACAACAGAATGATCATTAAATGATCTAATCCAAGTATGCCTGTCCTCCATTTCTCCTAGTTCAAGTCTAGTAAATTTTGGTAATTAAAACATCTTCTGGAAAGGCATCCAATTTATCTGAAGCCTCAAGATCAGAAAGTCTAAGTACTAGTACAAACGATTGGCCATCTTTCTGGTTTGATTCACAAAAGAAGCCCCATCTATCTAGGCTGCCAGCCACAGATTATTGTGCAGACTTCAAGACAATCCAAAACAATTACCTGGACTCCTTGGGCTTGTCTTCCCTGAACAGCCTTAAATCATTCACATTATCTGAGAATTATCTACACTGGAATGGATCTCTGAAGAACATCTAGTACAGCCTCCCACTCCAAGTTGTCCAACTGGATCAACCTACTCAGGGCCTCAGTCAGCAATGTTTCGAAAAATCTCCAGGGATGGAGATTCCCCAGCTATTCTGGACAATCTGTTTAGGTACCGCAGCTTGCCTCTGTTGTCTATCATCCTACTGTTGGGTACCTTTCAGAAGAGTCAAACTCCATCTTCTCTGCACTTCACAGTTAAGTAATCAAAGACAGCAGTAATATCTTCCTCTACCTTTGTTACAGACCAAATAAATAGTGTGTGCTCCAGCCTCCAGTCAATATCCCTCTCAAACTGGGAAGTACAAAACAGGACACAGTACCGTTGGATGTGCTCTCACAGGTGCCAAACCAAGGGAAAGAATCACTCCCTTTAACCTGTCGGCTACACTTAGGCTGAAAAAGGCCAGCACACAGTTGAGTTTGCACTGTGCCTTTGCAACAAAGATGATCATGTTCACTTTGTTGTCCACTAGAATGCTGAAGTCCTTTCTGACAAAGCTCCTTTTTACCCAGGCTCCATCTGTCCTGTCACATGGGATTATTTCATCCAAAATTCAAAACTTCATATTCACTTTTGCTGAACTTTGTGATGCTTCTACCAGTCCTTTCCTGGGAAGTCACTCTGAATACCAGCTCTAACCTCAGAGCGTCAACCACTTCTCCAGTTTGGTATCATTAGTGAATTTCTTTCAACTCACATTCGATTAACAATCATGCCTAAATATTAACAAGCATATTATGGAGTATCAGCTACCAATTAACACAGAGACAAAGTCTTTCTCCCATTATCTTCTTCTCCTCTTTGTTTCTAAGCACTCTAAAGTTATTGAAAGCGTTGCCCAGATTGGAGTGCAAACCATCTCCACACGGGCCAGTTGCATAAGCTTGTTCTTGTTTGATAAGAACACACTCTTTACTTAGAACAGTTGTTCCAACAGACTAACTGAATTTGTCTGAAAGTTGGTTCTGAAAGCTGTATTTTTATACAACAAATGTTAATAATTGCAATCTTAAAAAAGAAAAGTTTAAAGAAGTCTCAAACGGATTGTTTATAATGAAGTATATTACCTGGTAACCTAAAGACGAAGTGATCCGCTACTACGTGGCAGTATCTCTTCCTTCGTATAAGAAGTCTAGCCATGAAATAGAGATAGTCAACAGGACTAGCTCCATGATAAAACACAATAAGTGCTGGTCCTTCTGGAATATTTTCATCCCCATGAAGTTCATAACCTGTTAGGAGTTAAAGGCATAACGGATATCAAAGTATGATACAATTCTATCCTAAAAGAACTAATTTGCATCAAGTTGACAAGTTGAAACCAGTATCTACTGAGAAGTGTTAGAGCAAAGTGACTGCCAAAATGTCAAGAGCTGTCTTGCAGCATTTACTAAGTTGCTTTCACGGCTTCATGTTTACAAGCCTTATTTAAAGCTCTATTTAAAGAGAGAACAAAAACAACAACAGAACCAACAGCCTCGATCTCTTCAACTATTGCATAATTTTACCTTATTTTTTCAGTTCACTGCCTTCAAGGCTGTAGTTCTCTGAATCAATCATTCAAGATAAATCAAAATAAGGACCGAACAGGAGTGTTGAAACACTCCTGTTTCAAGCTATTACCTATCTTTCAAAGTCAAGTTCATTGCTGCGAGCAACTGTTCAAGGCAGTTTAAGATGACAACACCCATTTATGTGTCCTTTTTATGTGTCCTTTTTTTATTCCAAGGTATGAAACTCATCTTTGTTATCTCTCTCAGAGTTATACTTGGACTACTTTTCCATCATTAAGCACTAAAAGCCGTTTGGGACTTTATATGCTTAACTGAAACATACATGAACACATACAAGCGCTGAACTTACGCTTCTCATTCAGTTAACAGTGAGAAGAACATTCAGTTAACACAAAATAATAAAATGGACCAGTTCAGAACACACTCAGATATATGTTAACACTGAACAGTTGCAGCATTGTTGTTTTTTTTAAAGCCCACTCCTTCTGAAGTAATCAGGTCTGCAAATCCCATTCCCCCCCCCTGCCCCCTTTTTTAACTTCTTTCTGTACTTATGGCTCTTCTCCCACTGTTCTATTTTCCATGTCTGTGGAGCTGCAACCTATTACATACATACATCTACCTACTATCTGTACCAACACAGAAATTAAAAAAATAAATAAATCACAAAGCATTTCACAATTTACTAAAAGAAGTGGAAGCTGCTGACAGGGCAGAAAGAAAAGTCACAATAGTAGATGAGGGACCGGATAAGAATCTTTCCTGTGCAAATAAGAAGTCAGACCTTATAGAAGAGAAAAAGCTACTAGGGATGAAAAAAGCCCAAGGCCATAAAAAAAAAATGTCATATGAAAAAAGCAAATAGCTTTTCATTACGAAGCGAGCATTTTAAGCTCTTTGATGTAGCTGTTGATTTTGATCTAGTGTACTTTCTCAGATTCAGAAGTTAGATCTTAGTCTTACAAAGCCTATCTGATACAGCCGCTGCACCATCTGGTTATCAATGCCTTGAAAACCCTCTTTCCTTTGACTGGAGAACAAATAGAGATGATTTTCAAGACGGATTTTATGTAAATTGCCCTTAAACATCTCTTTCTCCTTTAGCTGCATCTAGAGTGAATGGTTCCGAAAGAAGCTTATGATTTCCTTAGAAAGAAGCCAAACCACTTACTAAGTCTATCTTCAGAAAAGATATAGCAGCAGAGGGACAAGGAGCAGAGCCCTTAGTTTTGACATTCTTTTACTAGTGAAAGTAGTTGTCAAAAATACATAGAAAGAAAATACAAGAAGCAGGCCTCTGCAAATTGACTTGAGAGCCCAAAGGCGTTCAAGTAGTAACTAGTGAGCGAACCGACACCAAGCGCCCCTCTCAGACAACATTTGGCACAGTGCCAGCTACGTGCAGTTAAATTACACAAACAAATGTAGATATATTAGCTATTAGGGAACTAGCATTTAGCTTTCAGTGTTCACATATTCAATCTGAAAGAGCTGCAAGAGGGTCTTTTTTTTTTTTTTTTGGCTTGCTAAATAATTCCTGAGACACAGCAAATTAAATTAATTTTTAACACAGCTATCAGTTCAGGTCCTCCTGGAAAAAGAAAATCTAGGACTAGTTATTAGAGGTTAAAAAGCAGAAGAATATATATATATTTTTTTAATTGCATTTATTTGGCTAAATGAAAGCAGTAGCAGCAAAGGAATAAAAGCATAAGACAAAACTGTACAACCAGAAGAGTCTCTATCCCTTTTTTTTTTTTTCTCCCCCAGGTCTACAACAGTTGAAGAACCACTGGCAGCCAATAAACAGCAACAGCAATTAGATGTAAACTGATAATCCTCACAGGATAACAAAGCCGGGAACTGAGCGTCAGCACTTTTAAGAGAAGTATCAGATTTCGCTTACCATGCCATATTCTCCCATGTCCATCCCACAGGTTAGCCAACATTTCTTTTGCACCATACCAAACATCACCAGAATGTCCTCCATTAAGTCCACTCTTCCTCCTTTTATAAATATGAAGAAGGAGAAGGGAAGTGTTGAAGCAGAAGAAGAAGATAGCTACTGGAAGTATAAAAACTATTGCAAGTGGAAAAAGCACCCATGAAAGGTAGACTCCATAACTCAGATAATCTTCAGCGTGTTCCACACCAGTCCATTCTCCCAGTAAGTAAGCCAGGAAGGTTAAGTAGGACATAGATATTGG
Organism: Pavo muticus; assembly: GCA_016647715.1. NCBI lineage: Eukaryota > Metazoa > Chordata > Aves > Galliformes > Phasianidae > Pavo > Pavo muticus. Next base: position 536,763 of record JACDJE010000110.1, on the reverse strand, counting down.
TCCTTCAGTAGAGGATTCATTGCTACCTATCATCTTCTGTTTGACTAAAAGAAAAGAAGAAAAAAAAAAGCAGATGAATAAATCATTAAAGAAAACAGACAAACCTGTTTAATCACACAAAAAACCTCTCTGATTCATATACCATTTACCACGCAGGAATCGGTACAATCTCAAACCCACCAAACACTTCCACTAACAGCAGACATGACTCAGTAAGAGCATGGCCTCACTCGTGTAGAGACCTTCAAATGCACCTGCAAGTGGACAGAGAGTGAAATACAAGTCTCAGAGCACAGAGAGGCAACATAAAGGAGGAGGAGGAAGGATCACGAAAAGTTCTCTAAAAGCTTTAAGTGCTCTGGTTTTACTGCGTCTATGCTTAAGAGCCGTCTTCTCCCACGGCAGCTTTTGAGATACAACTCTCTGGGCTGATATTCCACGGTTCTGCTTCTACTTCTGTAATCACTTCATCTTACAAACCTGAGACAACCTGTATGCTTGGCTGCATCTTAGCTGGAGTTCTACAACAAAAGGAGTAGCACCTTGGGGAAAAAACAACTTCTGAGCCTAGTAAAGTTTTGGCCAAAACCTGGAATAACTGCTAATCAGGTCAAATAAGAAAAGCATCTTGCAGCTATAATGCAGACTTGTTAGAGGGATTAAAAACAATCACTTCTGAAAAAATCCAAGCTTATTTTTGTATTAAAATGCAACATACAACGTATGACTGCAGAGCTCCTATGCACAGAGATGTGTATCCTTCACTCCTTTGCTCTTGCTCTGTTTCAAAAGCATCGAGGGACTGACGAGAGACCATTTGACTAAACCTATCAGAATCTCAATGACAACAACTACAAAGAATCAGAACAATTTTATCCCACGTTAAAGCAGGTACCGGAGCAGAAATCGTCTCATTTACTTCCCAGTCTCATTTTTCTCTCCTATTTTGATATAGCAAGGGTGTTCCTTTTCCTTCCGTTTTGAAATTGGCCTCTACCCACATTGCTCCAGATAACTCCTTATTTAAGAGAAAAAAATAAAGGGACTTGGCTCACATGATCCATGCCTGTTCCACCAATCCAGGCTTATACAATTCTCATTCCAGTTGAGAGATATGAACTCCAGAACCTGACAGGCAGCAAACACTCACAGCCAAGAACAAGAAATACAGCTTGTGAGACCAAGCAGTACTGAAGAGTAAGACTCGATGCTGTGATGTTTACCAGATTGTTACGGACTTCCCCCCAGTGTCCCACCTACTTATTAGAAAGCAATATGGAGAAATTAGTTCTGGCACAGAAACACCTTTTTAAAACTCAGAGGTGATCATACAACTTGAAAGATAATTCAAAGCTATGCATTCCTTCCTATTACATTTTTAATTGTTTACAGCTTTCTCCAAACACCAAGTCCTCATTGAGTAAGTTTTAAGTCCTGTCCACACATGCCAGCCTTAGAAAACATGACTTGGCTTTCTGCATGCAATGTTAGATGCAATACCTCAAATGCAATCGCTGCAGTTTTATAAGTTTGCTTGCAAATGTATGCACTAACTGGTAGCACAAATAAAAATTACTTGTTACCAACCACGCAGGTAATATCTATTGCACTTCTTTCCCTTAGGGGCAGTCAATCCTACTCTGAAAAACCTGCTTCCTAATCTTGAAAGGATCATGAAATCATTTAGATTGGAAAGAATCCCTGGCAGCGCTAGACCAACATACTGTCTGCCAGTGAGTTAGATCAGTTTGCTCAGGGTCATGTCCAGTCCAATCTGTAACACCTTCACAGACAGAGATCCCACCACTTCTCTCAGGCACCAATCCAGCGCTTGATCACCCTCATGGTGAAAATGCTTTTCTTCATTCTAGTCAGAATTTCCCTCACTGCAATTTGTACCTGTCGCCTTGTGTCTCTTGGCTGAAAAGCATCTAACCTCAATAATAACTACTCATTATGAAGAGCAGCAAGATCCCCTTTAAGTTCTATAAGCTAAATAAAAGCAGCTCCCTCCACCTCTCCACAGACACCTTGTGATCTGATCACCCAACACTGCTGGTGGCTCTTCTCTGGACCTCCTCCAGGCTACCAGCACCTTTCTTACGCAGCAGGGCTCTAAACTGGATGCGTAGTTTTGTGAGTGATGAAAAGAGGCAACAAACACTTCCCTGATCTAATGCCACGGCCTTGCTCACATAGCGCAGCATGCAGATAGCCATCCCCACTCCTATTTGACTTAGCATCCAACAGACAAAGGTATAACTTCCTATAACAAGTCCAGCATATGCTCTGAGCTCCACAGGAATACTCTGTATCCAGTCTAAGTGTGACTTACCTTATTGTCACACCTAACACTTTACCAAAGGTAGTGGCACTGAAAAAGGGATGGCTGACACTGTTGCTGCACTCAAAAAAGAACAAGCATGCCCACAATGGATAAAAGCCCAAGGCAGTTCTAATGCGCTACTAATAGAGTCATTTTGGTCTGTCCCACTTTAGAACTGCCTAGTGTCAGCCCAGTTAAAATTACAAAATCAAGTGTGCCGCTTTCTTGAATCACCAGCGACATCCTCTGAGTAGGTCCTCCTGCAAGCAAACAGCTCAACCTGCCCTCCTTGTCTGATGTGTTCTGACAGCTGTCACCACCCAAATGTAAAAACACAGCAGGGTGCAGTACTACGAAGCCCCAGCCTCAGTCAACGTAGCAGCAGAACCTTTCTGTAACACTATCATACCCTTAAAGCCTTGTGATAGCTGACATCCCTAACAGGTTTCCTGCCATGTACTGTAAGCCAAACAAACACCTAATTTCAGTGATAACTTCTTAATAGAGCTGATTACAGATTTTCACTAGATGACAAAGGCACATCTCCTTCAACCAACCATACTGCACACAGACTTATGCTTAAGGCGTTGCACAGACGAGGCTAACACACAGTTCCTTTCATTGTCTCCTAGGGTCTCACCCAGACAAGCCCGTAATTAAAGCTGCCTCCTGCCCTGCCAGCCACTCACAGGGAGCATCAGAGCGAGCAAAGCTGCCGTAAAAAACAACAGCAGCAACGTAAGAGCCCAGTAACGCTGCTAACGGCACCTGCGACCTAGAAGGACACTGGAATTGAGCAGGGCTTTTTGTTCTTGCTTGGAAACACGAAGTAGCCTTGCTTCTTGAGGCAGCGGCAGCCCCACAGTGACTCCTTCAGCAGGGAGCTGATCAAGCTTTCTCCCAAAAGAAACTGCAGGAACCGTGCACAGCAGCCAGAGCGAGCACTTCTCGCCTACCCACCCTCTCCCAGCCCCGCTCGATGCTCGGCGGCGGCTGGAGTTGCCCCGGGCCGCACCCACCGCCCAGAGGCCGCCCGGCCCGGCCCCGCGCCGCCGCTCACCTTCCCCCAGCGGCCGCGACTCCGGCTCCAGCCCCTGGTCCTTCTCGGGGCCCGCTTTTACTCCTTCGCCCACCGCCCCCGCGGAGGCCGGATGCCCGCGGGGCGGCCAGGCTGGGGCGGCTCCCCGCGGGGCGGAGGCGGGACAGGCACCGTGCCCCCGGCGGGAGCGGGGGCGAGGAGATAACGAAAGCGGCGGGAGGCAAAGAGGGAGGAACTCCGCGCCGCCGGGGAGGCGGGAGCCGCCCGGACCGCTGTCTGGCTGCAGCGCGCCGCGCTTCCGGCGGGGAGACGGCTGCCTCCGCTAGAGGGCGCCGTGACCTCCAGCCCGTAGTATCGGCCCAGCGTCGGGCGTGCGCCGTGCGCCTGGCTGCGGCTGCGGTGATGCGCTGGCGCCGAGCCGCGACGCCTCGCTTTGTGCCTTTTCTTCTGGGCCTTGTAAGCCAGCGGGTGGCACTGGGCCTCCGGCGACCTGCTGTGGGGCTTCGTGTCTCATTGCGGTTTGGAAAATGGAGTCCTCTGTGGCGTCGTTGACCTCAACTTTGTGATGTTTCCTTCGTTACACCACAGTACCTTGGTTTGTGTCGGCTTCTCTCCTGTTTATAAACTCCCCTCAAGTACTGGAAGGTCACAATGAGGTCTCCCTGGAGCTTTCTCCATAATGAACAAGCCCAGCTCCCTCAGCCTGTCTTCATAGGAGAAGTGCTCCACCCTCTGATTATCTTCACGGGCTTTCTCTGGACCTGCTGCAACAGCTCCAGAGCTCCAGATCTTTCTTATGCTGGGAGCCCCAGGCCTGGATGCAGCGCTCTAGATGCAGAGCTGCCTCTCCCCACCAAAGCTTGGAGACAATGTTTCTCTATGAAAACCCCTTCAGGTGACACAGCCTTCATGCTCCCTTGGGGTCAACTACCCAAAAGCATACAAGTCCCCACAGGCACCCACTGTAATGTCCAAAATGAAACAGAAAAAAATATATATATATTCAATGTATGCCTGCTACGTAATATGCCAGGACAGGAGTAGGAATTCAAACCACAGTCTTACATAGTGCAGTCCAACCGTATATCCATGAAGTAGCTTTGCCATTAAGCATAGCTGGAGTCAAGCAGCTTTAGTTCTGATACTCTGCTTCTGAAGTCACGCACGTGATTCTGTGCAGTATCTGACTGAATTTAGTATTCCTGTAACTCTGCAGTTTGGACATGACGTTTTCAGCACTGTTAACAGAGACCTCAGTGTCTTGCAGCCTTGGATATGATTTCTGGATCTAATTTGCATGTTAAAAAAAAAACCAAAACAAATAAATCTAACAAATAAGGGCATGTTGAAGTTACAACAGGCTTGGTTCCAGACATACATGCTCATTTAGCTACTGTACCAGCTGGACTGAAATTTAATAAAACTGCACTGTTTGGCATCAACTTTAGGTAACATCATTTGGCTGCAAACTGCAGATCTTTGTCATGCTTTTTTGACTGTCTTTTACATGTACGTGATTTATTGGACTTCTGAGCTGGGGTTCTGCAGTTGTGCATTTTTATAACTTTATTGTCAAATAATATTTTTTTCAGAGTTTGCAGTATCATGTTTGTCCCCAGTGCAGCATCTCGAGGTTGAGTATGAAATGTTAACAAACAGGATTTCCTTGCATGGTTTATTAAGCAAACTATAACAAATGAGTCACAAATATGTCTTAGGTTGTAAGGCAGGCAAAGGTCACCTGCATTTACTATTTTTCTTTTTAATGTATTACGGACAAGATAATTTGCATTGTAGGAAAGTAATTTGATAGGCAATTACAATTGTTTGAAAAGATGCTCCTGTTTCTGCTAGTTCCTGTAATATCAGCTTCAAGTTCTAGTTTCTGTATTAGCACAGTTTTATATTAGAATTCTTTACTGGTGAAGTATTCTAACATAGTTCTGAGGAAAAATGGTTTAACTCTTTTTTCATATGAGAAAAATCAGTGTCTTATTCTTTATTCAAAACCACTCAGATCTCTAAATAACGTTTTTGTCCATCACCTTGAGAACCCAGTAAATACTCTCAAGACACTTGTGACAGAAGAAAACCTATAGAAATTAAGTTTCACACACTTCAGATAAGCTGCAAATAATATCAGTATGCAGTTATAAGATGAAATAGCCCAGAGAAGCCTTGAACTTTTTGAACAAACTGTCAAGAGCTGTCTGATATAGAAGATCCAGGCTCAAATCCCTTCTTTGAAAGATAACCACTGTTTTGGATCACATATCCTTTCTCCAAGGCTAGTAGTGCTTTATTCCAAGTTGCAGCATGGTCAGGTACCAGAGCATGTGGAGTCTGAAAGGCTGTGTAACTCCCAAAATACAGGTGACTGAAATGTATCAACTGATGATGCTAACGTGCTTGGAGAATGGAATAGGACAGTCAGAGAATGATGCTGCCTCATGCTTCTGTGTAGTTTCTGTGACACAAGGAATGCTTTCAGATTCCACTTACTCCTCATTACTGTTGCCTCATCATCTGTATTCGCTTTAGCATTTGCTAGCCCTTTCTTTTAGTTGCTTTTCTCATTTACGTTAAGCTCAGGTTTTGAATTTTAGCTTACACTGTTGGTGTAAGTTACATGAGACTTAATGGTCTGAACTCCTATTCATGTCCAGGCACACTAGTCAGCATCTCTATTTGCTCGAGTTTTGTCTCTGCTGAGAGAAAAATCCTTCTGCTTGCATACTGCAATTATAGTTACAGTGTTCAAGTAAACATTCTCATCTTTGAACAGATCTGAGTTTTTTTCAGGACAGGATTATTTTCTTTTTTCTTAAGGGAAAAAAAATTCTTCAAGGTGTGCTCACCTGTCCATTCTGCCCCCTTCTTCTGATATGCAAGAAATATTTATGGAGAAGGAATACAGAAGAGGAGAGGTTTATTTTAATCCAGAGAGTACATTTAGATTTCTAGTGACAATAGGCTGATATATACATTTACTTAAATGCTACATAAAATTTTAGGATGTTGAGGGAAAAGATTATGTAGGAATTAAAAGCACAAGAAAAAACACTGACGCATAAAAAATGACCTTCCTTCGTGTCCGAAGTTAACAGACTTGGTTGCTTTTAATGAATTAATTTTAATGAATCACAGAAAGCTCTCCCACTCCCAACAATAGCAACATCCCCTAGCTTGTAAAAACACATTCTGTTTTACAAGAGTCAGTATCCTGAAAGGTGTATTAGGAAAATGACACCGCTTGCACATTCACTTTCCAAGCAGCACTGTACTGCATGGTGCAACAGTGCATGAATGTACCAACACAGACTTGAAAGTACTACTACATGTATTTGCATAGTGCTACACTTAACTGAAGCCTTTTTTCCTTATTTGAGAGTATAAAACTTTAAATTTTTCCTCCAACTGTAATTAGAATCTGAATCAGGAATTTCTGTCACTGTTATTTCTTCTCCAGAGTAAGCCAGATTTTTTCATCTTATAAAAGGGGAGGGGGACCTCTCCCTCCACTGCACCAAGGGGATAGAAGACTTCTCTCCATCAGAGCAAAATAATGGATGCAGAATTCTTACGTTTAAGGATACTGAGCCATTAAGCTGCTGTGTTGTATGAGTCTCATACCTGGCTTTAAAACAAAACTCTTAAAACCCACAGAACCAGGCAAAACTTTTGAGCCCATCAGAAGCATGTAAATATTTGTTTTAGGAACCTGTCACATACTGGCTACATGATCTCCTTTTGGGAAATTTAGTACTTGCATTACCTATTATATGTAAGTTTTCTTATTGAAGGGCCCACTCTTCCTGCCTTCAAGAATATTCTCAAAGAGCAAAAGAGCTTAAACGGGAATCTTCAAGAGGCTGTTTGTTTTCTTCTCTTGACTATAGAAACTTGTAAATTAAACTGATTGAACATCAATTAGTCATCGCTGCTGTATGACACTGTCTTTTACTGCATGCTGTAAAAACAGTAAAATAAACTTAAGTATTCTAATCACTTTTACAACGTTTATCAAATCTGTCCAATAAAGCCTTCCATATGCTGCCTGGGATTGTTTGGTGCTTCTTTATTAGAGCCTGGACTGCAGTCTTTGTCTGAAAAGAGAGGAGAAAGTTGACCTTTACATACCCACTGATAAAGAACAGTACAATCACTGGCTTCTTGTCAGTTTTAAGAGGTATTGGGAAATTCACACACAGATCTAATTTAAGAAAGAAGGTTCTTTTATATTAGTTAGCTATCCAAACAATGGTTTATTTTGAAATGAAAGGAATAAAAACATTGATTGCAGTTTGGATAGGCTCAAATTACCGAGGCATATAAAACCTGAGAGTTACTAAGTCCAAGTAGCTTTTAACACATACAGATAATAAGCTTATGCAACTTCCAGGCTCACTAACCTAGTCTGATTTCATAGCTGGCAGTGCTGCAACCAGGCTTGGGAACTTCATACATCCTTCCCAACATGAATTCTTCTGTAAGTTTATCATATTCAGCGTACACATGATAAGATAATTAATATCTAAACTCTCTTAATATTTACTCTACATAAGGTTCAAATGCAAATTTGTGATGAGAATGCATACATTCATAGATAATGCAAATTATGTATTTCTGCTAGGGATAGAAAATAATCTCTCCTAGTTTTTCTTAACTATTTAAACTCAAGAGAGCCAAATACTACAGTGATCTACTCCAGAGCGATGGCAGTGTATCATGATAACATAAGTAAAAGGTAACTAAACTTTTCCTGGCTCTTTCCAAGGCAGGATCAGACAGAGGTCAACTAGACCACTGCTCTCATCTCAAACTCAATTTAAGTCTTAAGAGGTGAAGTACCTGACTGAGATAAGCAAGTCAGTTCCATGGGAACTTTAAATTTCACTTATACAGGTATACAAAATAGCATTCTTCTAAAATCCAAGAATAAGCATAAATAAAAGTCTTAGGATGAGTTTTGCATGCAGCCTCCTAAACCTGCTAGGAACAAACCCTACCTATGATTGCAAGGAGAGCTAACTTACCTTTTCAACCAATTCATCTGTAGTTATATTCGGATCATAAGGTATTGGCTCCCCTATATATGTGCGAAATTTAACTGGAAGTCCTCCATATGGAGGAGTGAATGGCAATCGAGTACTTTCATATAATTGTCTGAAAAATCCTGGAGAGAAAGAAAAAGTGAGTTATAGACATAGAAAACACAATGCAAGCTTGAAATCTGATGGATTTTGAAGATTCCTTGAAAATGCACACTTCACTTGGCAATAAAGAATAAATGACAGGATTTAGGCAGCTGTTCACCAACACAAAGCTTGATAGAATCAAGCTTATTTCAGATCACTGAAATAAGACTGCATTAGAGAATGAAATCACACAACACCAGTCAGTTAATATTTGAGATACCTGTGACCTGCAACAGGCATATTAAAGAATCTAAAGTAAGCAGAAGTCTGAAAAGCAAAATCTAGGAGAAAAGTGGATGAAAGATTCCAAATGTTTTTAAAGTTCTTACTTCGTTCTTTAAACATCCTGTATCCCTCCCGGACATTTTGAGTATACATTGGAATGATGGGCTATGGAACCATGAAAAACAAAAAGGTCAAAATGTTACAACAAGTGTGAATCTATATTTTAGTGTCCGTTAATACAGCAAAGAAAATTACTCGAATACAAAAGATGATCATCAGTTGGTCAGGTAGAAAACACGGAATTTTGTTATCATCAGTACACTGAAGGCTACAGAGTATCTTGCAACGATAATTCATTATATTTAGAACTTATCTTCAAATCCAGAAGTTCCAAAATTCTGATCATTTATTAATATTAATTTTTCAGGTTGAGACATAGACACACACTGAATATTTTTCTTAGGAAGTCGTGAAGGGAGAGACAGTGCATCACTTCCCAGTAGCCAACAGTCTACTGAATGGTTTTCATATCTTCTTTGGTGATCATAACAAAGGCTTAAACTTCTGTTCTGCCTAAGCAAGAGAATAAATCAGCAAGCTTCCTTACACTGGCATTAAGTGCCTTTATCAGCAACTGATTTTGAGTTTTGTGTCCCAGGTCTCATTTTGAAAGCCTAACCTGGACATCAGAAATCTTAACTAAGGACGGTACCAATGAAACTTTTCAGAAAGAGTCTCACATACACACAATGTAAGATGCAACGCCCTTTTGGGACACTTGGCTGTGAGGGCCAAGTGCCCTGGTTTCACCATACTGTGATGCAATATGGTACTTACCTGTAAGCAGGCAGATGATCAAATCCTTGGGTTTGATTCAAGGGTTATTCCAGTAATGCAAGATCAGAATCACATTTTTAATCTCTGGTGTTTTAAAGGGTGATGACTGCATAAACTCTCCCATAGCAAAACAGAAAATTAGAAGAGCAACTTCTATTTTTCTGAACACATTAGTCCTACTGTGCTATTGTGCTGATAAAAAGATACAGAACTTCAGTAGCTGTTTTCAGCAAGGTACAAGGGGCAGGCAGACAGAGATGGCCTAGTGCTTATTTGGCAACCTCTTAGCCATTTCAAAAGCTGCTGGTTCTATTTTATCAAAGTTATTGTTAGTCCACCTTGTTGGTTATTTGGATGCCGACTTGCATCCTGATGAGGTCTGGTTTTTCTTCCTGTGCCTTTGAAGTGGAGTTATGCACAGCTTTTCTTGAGTAATATATGTTAACTGATATTACAGTAAAAGCTTAAATGAACAGAGAACTCCTGTTATTTGAGTAAAAGTCAGCAAGTCAGAGAATCAAATAAACTCCAATATAGAAACCAAATCATATTTCTCAGCTCCCACAAACATTGCTGTTTTAAGGTCACCACTTGTGAGGAAAATGAGTGATAATGTATGAAAGGTTTATATCCTTCCCTTTGAATGTACACTGTAAAATTTAACTGGAATTCTATGAGAAATTACATTGATGTTATGCATTTACTGCAGTATCGTTTGTGGAATCAAAAAATAAAGTTTTTACAATATCACTGTCTAAAGTTAAACTCGTACGTTGTGAATAGAAAAGCAATCAGTTCATAAAGTCCTGCAGAAAGCAAGTAGGCATTCACATTTGGCTCACCTCAAAGTAATGTATTTCTCAAGGTAAGGTGTCACTAAAATAATATTTGGATAATAAGGCCATTGGAAGAAACTTCAGCAAATTCCTTGGACAAATAAGGTAACTGTGTCTCCTCACTGACCTTTACTGCACTCCCTCTGAAGTGCATGCCCTTCACAATTACAGAATAAGAAAGCAAATTCACTTCATTATTGCAACTAAAAAGAAAGACACATGAGATATCTGAACTTGAAAGTCATATCTTACAGTCTGCAGTAAGATTTTATATTTTGCAGACAAAATAACAGTGATGGGATCAGTTCATACAAAGAGTTTTTCACCTGTATTGTCCCTTTACATTTTATGGAACTGTATTTCAAACATGTTGCTGAAATTACTTTTCAAGAAAGGAAGCAAAGAACTCCATCATATTGTTAAGAACCACTACCACAGAACAGAAACGATGACCATTTAATGAAAAAAACAACCCCTCACATTGCAAAAATATTGAACATACATAAAGCTTTTAAATTTTAGGAAGAGTGCAACAGAATAACCTTTTCACTGTCTAGCAAGCAAAACATACTTACATATAGTGATCATCTGATGAGTTAAGGAGAAAGCAGCAGCATTCGGTCCCTAGGCTGATAAAAAGTTGTACATACTATATATAAGTTTGTGTCTGTACAGCAACACAACCAGACCCTTAGGTCTGATTGGCTGAGGCACTATAATCATAGAATCATAGAATGGCCTGAGCTGAAAAGGACCACAATGATCATCTAGTTTCAACCCCCCTGCTGTGTGCAGGGTCACCAACCACTAGACCAGGCTGCCCAGAGCCACATCCAGCCTGGCCTTGATTGCCTCCAGCGATGGGGCATCCCACAACGCAACCTTTTCCAGTGCGTCACCACTCTCTGAGTGAAAAATCATAATCCATAGATTTAGATTCACTATGTTGAAACTGAGCTGGATCATACCCAGCCAACTCAAATAATAATAATAATAATAATAATAAAGTCACAGAACTGCAGGATACTTGAAGTTAGGACGAAGCTCTGGAGATCACCTACTTCAGCCTCCCTGTTCACAGTGGTTGGCCTCTATACTGGTGCCATGGTCCCACATACTGGCGCATAAGATTATTCTTCCTTACAGTCAGGGCTTGGCATTTCCTTTTGCTGAACTTAAAGGTATTTCTGACTACTCTCTGCTCCAGGTTCTCAACGTCCCTCTGGATGGCAACACGACCCTCTGATGTTTTGGCCAATTTTCTCTTTTTTTTTTTTTTTTTTTTTTTTAAACTATCATCAAACTTGCTGAGGGTACACTCTATTCCATCATTCAGATAATTAACACAGGGTTAAACAGCACTGGACCCAGTTCACACTGGGTACTGCATTAGTGACTGGCTTCCAGCTTGACTTTGTGCTGCAGATCACCGCCTTCTCAGCCCCACAGTTCAGCCACTTCTCAATCCATCTTACTGCCCACTTAACTAGCCCAGATTTTGTCAGCCTGTCTACAAGAAGGTTGTGGCAGACACAGTCAAAAGCCCTACAAAAGTGAAGACAGACAACATCCCTACTGCTCACCTCACCCATGACCCTTTGCTTACTGAGCTTGTCCACCACTTCCTCACCCAACTGTTGATGATTCCCTCCCTTCTTCTTAATGTCTGGTTGTAATTGATCTCCCAGTTTTTGCTCAGAATGCTGTAGCCTACCATCACCAGTTTCAGCACATTACTGCATCTTTGCAGCCTCCAACTACAGTGACTGGCACCATTATTCTAACATTCTTGATTTTCAGGTGAGCATATTTTAAATTACAGAAAAGAAAGAAAATCAAAGTGTCTGAAGCACTACTTTTTATAAGACTTTTTAAAGCTATAGCACCTGTGTATCTTTTACCTAACTAGATAGGAACAAATACAGATAATATGTAGCAATCTCCAGAAATGACTTGTCCCCATTAGCCTGTCAAACTCCAGGCACAGACAGAGGGTATTTCTGAATGTCAGCTCACTGGCCTACCTAAATTAAATTGATACAGGCGTACGTCCAGGAGGTTCGTTGAGTCATAACATTACATTAAATAGTAACACACTCCTTCTCTGTCCCCAGCTGAGAGTAGTTATACATGATGAAGTGGAAACATAATGTGGAATTCTGCAAGCACGTACAGAGGATGAAACTACATTTCTTGCTTGTTTTTCTTCAAGTTTTCCAGTGCAAGAACTGTTGGACTTCTGTAACATTATATGAAGAACGGAAATGTCTATTCAGATATATAACATTATTTCAGTCTTGAAATCCCCATTACAGTCACCTGCGGCAGATTTGGAACTGCCATCTAGTCATTATGGGCACAGTAAAATGTGTTTCTTTGGCTGACGGCTACGCTGTATGATGAATAAATTCAAAACAAAGTGCTACTAGTCTTCTCTTGCCTTTTTCCAGGATCTGAGTAAGCATTAGCAAAGCAGATGAATTACTACAGAGCAAGTTCTGTCAGTTTAGATGAGTTTATCTACAGCCTTGAGTCAAAGTCTGAGACTGGTTTGACCAGTATTGAAAAGGATGTAGCAAGTATAAACAGGAGCAATCAAAGTCAAAATTTGTCAAAGGTCAAATTTGTCCAGTTACTGTTGTTGGCCTAACTTTATATGAGAAATGGTATATGTGAGTAGTAGAACGGGCAACATTATTAAGTGCACAGCACTTAACTTCTTTTTTTCTTTTTATCAGCTCAGTTTTATCAGTTAATTCTGGTCAAAGACTTCCAGAGAAATAGCAAAGATGCCCAAAATTCAGTGGAGCCTGCAAGTTAATTACAGTGATGCTCACAATACTGAAAACCAGTCCGGATCATAAAGATAAAAAACAAACAAAAGAAAACTTTGAATGATTGCACTCACACAATAACAACTTAACAAGAACAAGCAGCACTGTAAAGGTGAGTTCAGGCTACCAGCTGTCATGGAAGAGTAATATTCCTTGTGCTCACTAGGTAGCAGATAATCCTACGTTGCTCTGTTTGACCAGATATGTTATACAAATGACCACAAGAACTTTCCATGCTGCAAGAACTTTATCCTCAAGGGATACCCAATTCACCAACTCAGAAGAAAAAACACTTGTCAACAGAGGGTGCTAGGAATGTTAGCTCACTCACTATTCACTATTCAGTTCTCCCTACTTCTGAATTATGGAAAAGTGAAAAGATTACAAGGATTCATGGCAAGGATTTCTGTGATGTTTTTGATAAAGGTCATACAATATTATTTTTTAATTCAATTTTTATATGAATGATATTGATATTACATGTCAGAGTAACACTAAGGTTGCAAGTGGAGTGAAAATATCTGGCAAAATATTGTTCTAATGTTTGAGGAAGCTTGAAAGACAGATATGAAAACAAGTGATTAGAAATCACTTTAAGTTGTTAAAGTGACAACTCTCTGACTTTTCAAGTATATTATTGACTTAATACATTAGAAGAAATACTGTAATGGAATTCAAGATGCCAACATGAATTTGATTGAGTTTATCCTATAGAGATTCTGATATTTCCTTAGCAGTGGTGGTGTACGAGCCCCTACAATATATGGAGTATTTTGGCTAACATTTAAAAGCCCATACTTCTTGGGAAAAAGAAAGAGAGAGGAAACAGAAACACAAAAGTGTGACTTTTAAAAGGCCATACAACAAAGAGGTGTGAGTCCTGGGCTAAAAATACTTTATCCATTGAGTAATTAAATTTCTCTCAATTTATTCTAGTGTTTAGTTATCTTCCCACAAGATTTCAAAGGCAGATAGAGCAATGAGGAAATATTAAACTAAAGGACACATTTCGCAACCCAAGGTGTTTTGGCAAAAGCAACTACGAGTATGAGAAGCAACAAATGGGGTAAAAAATAGAAAAGAAAAATACAAAAAGAAAATGAAAATGGTGGTAGGAAATTCAAGTTTCATGGAAGATATCAGACACGGTGGTGGAAGTTCGTATTTGAAGGTCATCATTCATATGGAAAATATAACTGAAATTGTAGCCATATGTACATTAGCACAGTATGAACTAACAGGAACACTCTTCTGGAGGAAAATGGCTGACGCTGGGGATCTGACATCAACACTGAATACATTTCAGTGCCCTGAATTTACTTAGAACTAATTCTTATCTGGTACCATTGACTGAATGCCCATTTGAAGCTGGAGGGTATTAGATTCCATTTTTTGTTTTAGCTTCTGCCAAAAGGAATGCTGCTCATGTACTCAGACATCATTCCATGGTGCAAATGAAAGCATAATAAGTGAGGAAGATGGAAAAACTGCTTCAGTCAAACTCAAGTGTATGTAGACGCGTCATCTTATGTGGGCTGATACAATCTCTCACAAACATGAAAAAAAGTTAAATGGTAAGAACAAAATCCTGGATCCCCCTCAGAATATAAGAAAAAAAATAAATGTAGAATACAAGAAAAAAAAAAAGGATAACATTAATACATTAAAAGACACAAGGAAATGACTGGGCGCATAGAAGTAAAAGTAACGTAACTTCTAAGTCTTGTATGATGAGGAAAACAAACAAACAAAAAACCCCAAACATAAAACATTACATCAATATTGTGAAAGACCACAGTGTAGATTTCTGAAATACACTCAAAACAAGAAATTAAATGTCTGCATCGTGGACTGATAGAAATAGAAATGTTACGAGGCACCCAGAAAGAAAGTTATACAGTTCCATAAAATTACCGTGCCTGTAGAAGGAGGTTAGAAAAGGAAATCTTTTACTCTCAAAAACTTTTCTTTTGTATGGAAGATTTTCCAATTCATCTAAAGTGCTTTTTAAAACGAAGCACATTTAGGCATTTAAGCATTAAGCATAAACTGGGATTGGTAACATGTAATACTCACCACTTTTGCATCTAGAGCAACCTGAGCAAAGCCTTTTCTATTTCCCCACATGAGTTGGTAACTTTCATCGCTGAATAGGGCTTCTCTAACTCCACCTGGTGAAATAGACACTAAGTGTCCATTCTTCAGCGCACTGAGACACTCCTCCCTTGTACCTGGCATAACACCAGTCACTTCTAGTAATAATTTGAGCCCTGCAATGAATAAGCAGCATGTAAGAACAAGATTACAGCCAAATGAAAATCTAATGCTCATGCATGTAGATTAAAGCAAAGGTGTACCAAGTAAATAAAATACATACAAAGTGAATATTGGTTGGCAGTGGTTTTGCTCAGATGTTATAAAGATGAACCAACTTAACAAGTGCACCTCAATAAGTCAAAGTTTACACATGATATTCTTCATAATTACCAAAACAGCAGCCACACAACCAAGATTTGTGCCACACAGCTAGAAATCTGAAAGTATCTATTCTTGTCACCTTCTTTTAAAATAGATTTTAATACAGAATAAATTTTCTTTTTCAGTAGGATATGGCTTACTATACAAGTACTTAACAAGCATACATTTTTAGAGTTCTTTTAAAATGTGATTTTTAACATTTTAAACACTGATTTTTAAACTATTAAATTGAGTGTTCTGTGGTTAAGTTGGGCTGCTGTGTGACTCTTAAGATGCATGAATGGCACAGTGTAACAGGGTAGTTTCAGCACTGCACAACCATTAAATGAGTCTCCTCCCTGGGATTTGCCCAAAATATAGATGGAGAAGCACTGAATCACAGAATGCCTTGGGTTGGAAGGGACCTCAAGGATCATCAGGTTCCAACCTCCCTGCTACAGGCAGGGTTGCCAACTGCTATGTCAAGCTGCAACCTTCCTACCAATTCCTTATGCACCAAATAGTCCGCCCTTCAAATCCTTCTCACTCCAATTTAGAGATAAGGATGTAGTGGGGGACCATATCAAAGGCCTTGCCTTCCCTTTTTCCACCAATACTATCACTCCATCATAGAAGGTCACCAGATTGGTCAGGCATGACCTCCCCTTGGTGAAGCCATGCTGGCTGTCTCAGATCACCCCCTTGTCCCTCATGCGCATTGTCTTCCAGGAAGATCTGTTCCATGATCTTCCAGGCACAGAGGTGAGGCTCACTGGCCTGTAGTTTCTTGGCTCTCCCTTCCTCCCTTTCTTGAAAATGGGAGCAACATCTCCCTTTTTTCAGTCCCCAGGAACTCCGCCTGACAGCCATGACTTCTCAAATATGATGGAGAGCAGCTCAGCAGCCACATCAGCCAGCTCTCTTAGGACCCTGGGATGCATGTCATCTGGCCTCATGGACTTGTACACATTTGGTTTCATGATTCAGTCTCAGACTTGCTCCACCCTTACAGAATAGGGGCAGTCTGCTCCCCCAGTTCCCACTTAGAGGTTCAGGTTCCGGGATGTGAGAATCCTGGCTACCAGGGAAGACTGAGGCAAAGAACTCATTGAGTACCTCAGCCCTCTCCATATCTGTTGTAGCCTGTTCTTTCTTGTTTAGTGGAGGACATATACCCTCTTTGGCCTGTGTCTTCTAATCTGCATATGTGTAGAATCCTTTCTTGTTGTTTTTAACATCTCTAACCAAGTTCAGTTCCACCTGTGCCTTGGCTTTCCTAATCCCATCTCTGCAAGTCTGGACAGCATCCCTGTATTCTTCCCAGTTTACACATCCTTGCTTCCACTGCCTGTACTTGCGCTTTTAAGAAGTGTTCTATACTTTCTTATGTTATATTAATATTTTAAGTCTAAGTGTTAAGTGTCATTTTTTTTGTTTGTTTAAGTTTACTATGTATTTATAACAAAAATATTTGACTCCTCATTTTGAAATACTACTCTGTCACTTATCCCTTGAAAAAGAAGTCTCTTTTGCAGCAATCTGGTAACCTTCATCTTATTTCTGATATCATCTTAAAAGCCTTCCAATTGTAATAAATGTTATTTTCACCAAGATCAGCAACAGCTTGAGTGAATTCAGGATGCCTATACAAGAGAACATGTTCTTACCTGGTAAACGAAAGACAAAATGATCAGCTACTGACAGACAAAGTCTCTTCTTCCAGAGAAATAGCCTAGATAAAAAGTAGAGGTAGTCTATCGGAATAGCTCCATGGTAATAAACAACAATGCCTGGTCCTTCTGGTAGGTTTTCCACACCATGAAGTTCATAACCTGTTTGTGATATAAAGCAGTACACCAACAATGATAGCTGTAGATCACATGGCAATTTAAAGCAAACTTTTTTCTGTCCTTTATTAAATGACTTCCAGATAGTTGTAAATATCTGTGCAGTAGCTTGAAAATAATTAAGTATGGAACTTATGATTAACAGCAAAAAGAAAGCCCCTAAAACACCACCAATTATCCTACTTAATGGTTTAATTTGTTGAGCAACTTAATCCTCAGATCAGACTTGATCTGGACATTTTCCCACATGAGTTTAATCACATCACTGCAAAATTTTGCCCATTTGGAACTTTCTTCAGCCTACTGTGAAGAAAAAACAAACAAGCAAAACCCCACAGTATTGTACTGGTATGAAATAGCTTCATCAGAAGGGGAGGCAAACAACTATGGGGCTTTCCTGAAATATGGAAATACAAATCTCTATTTTGTGTCAGACAGAATGAAAAGTCTGGGAAAAGGAGGGGACACACACACACACACACACACACACACACACACACAGAACGGCCCAGGTTGGAAGGGACCTCAAGGATCATGAATCTCCAACCCCCCCCACCACAGGCAGGGCCACCAACTTCCACATGTAATACTAGACCAGGCTGCCCAGGGCCCCATCCAACCTGGCCTTGAACACCTCCAGGTATGGGGCATCCACAACTTCTCTGGGCAGCCTGTTCCAGCACCTGACCACTCTCATAGTAAAGAACTTCCCCCTGACATCCAACCTAAATTTTCCCTCCTTCAACTTAAAACCATTTCCCCTTGTCCTGCTGTTATCTACCCTTTCAAAGTGTTGACTCCTCTCCTGCTTATAGGCTCCCTTTAGGTACTGAAAGGCTGGGGAACTTTTCATTTTGATTTTACATAATACAAAGTTGCCATGGTCTACATACTTATGTCCAGAAAAGAATCCACAAAATACAAACTCTCTGTGAGAGTTAAAGCCATTCCTTCATGGAGGAAGGGAACTTCCTCATAGACATGGACTTCTACGTATCTCTTTCCTGGTTTTTCCTGTTTTTGATCTAGGTTTTAGGTGGAACCAAAATAGGAGGCTTGCAAAAGCCACAGCATCTACTAAATAAAAACTTTATTCCACCTGGCCTGCCTTTATCTCCATCCCTGCTACAGCTCCATAAACAAGCCATCTGGGGAGGAAAAGACAAGGATGGTGCAGGCAGAGTTCTAAAAATAGGTTAAGGAAGTTCTAAGTTGCAGGATATTTAAAGATTAAGAGGAAAAGCTGTGAAGAAGAGCAGCAATTAACCAATAACAACCTATTATTCTTTATCATTAGGGCAACAAGTTAAGTCTTGCTAATAGTCTTAAACAACATCTGTGCGAAGAACAGGTGTCTAGCTTGTGGCTGAGGATTTCCCTAGGGACTAGGGTGTGGTGAAAAAATGTCTGAAGGTTAAGCATAATTAAATTAAAAATCAGGTTACTTTTAAGTTCTGCTACAGTATGAACTTAAATATGGTATCTTATTTTTTCTTTTTCCATACAGTTCTTGAAATTATATTATCATGACACAGTAAGTTTTCCTCAGCTAAAAATACAGCAATTTCATTTCCAATAAGTTATTTTGTTTTTAATCCTGTATTAAATGAGTTACAAACAGCTACAAAAGCAGAAATAAAATTACGTATCTTCCTTGCCCTTAAGTCAGTAAAACTAACATTAACTCTGTACTTCATTCTGATACCATATAAAAAGAAGTGCATCTGCCTATCCACCTAGAAAAATGTATCCTGTATGCAATCTCACTGCTCCCTTATATTTTATATACTCTAAATTGCAATCAGTCTTTGAGGGAGAAATTTCTTGGTTAGATGCCAAACAAAAGTATAACTTCATATATATAACTTTATATATATATAATCACTTGCATACATTTGGAAGAAATCTAAAATTAAAACTTAGGTGTACTTACTGATTGTAATTCAAAGCTTCAGATAAGTCACTTCATACTTACCATGCCATATTCTTGCATATATATCCCAGAAGCTTGCCACAGTTTTCCTTGCACTATCCCAAACATCACTCAAGGGATCTGCTTTTACCTCGCCATTCCTCTGATATATTATAAGCAACACATTAGTAAGGTAAATGAAAAAAAGGATTGTTAAAGGAACTATAAAAAAAACTAATATTGCACTAATTGTCATTGATATGATGACCATGTGGAAAAAATATTTCTTCAGGTACTCCACAGCACTCCATTCTTCCAGCATGTAAGCAAAGTAGCTTAGGTAGGTCATAGGTATCTGTCCTGGCGAAGGATTCTCTTCTATCTATCATATCCTGCATGAAAGAGAAAAATAATAATAATCTAATTGATTATGCAAGCTTCTCAATTTAAAAGAAAATCTTTTCCATATATATATATATATATATATATATATATCTGATAGCTATTTTGGCATAGCTCAGAGTCAAACATGTTTCTCCCTCCGTCGTGTTAAAATAGCTGCTGGTAATTGCTACCACTGTTGCCTATAAAGGGTGATGAGATTATCATATGTACTTATGTGTCTTTCCTACACTGCTAGACAACAGGATTCTGAGTACAAGGGCTGGAGTCCAGAGTGCAGCCAGGGAATGAGACAAGTAAGGTGTGTACCTTAGGAATACCTTTCTTCCCAGCAGACCTTCAAGACAATCTTGCCAGTAGGAAAAGCCTGGACAGCTGTGGCTCCTTCTGCAGAGCTAGAGGAGTCTGGGGCAGCATTTGCTAATTGCTGGCAGCGATTAAGCGAAAAGAAGCTCTTCACAGTTCTTCCCCATCCACACAACGATGCCAATATACCCTTCTTTCAGACTTACCAGGCCTGGCAAAAGCTCCATGGGTCTAGTGATATTTTTGCCCCAAATACAGCTATTAATTGGTCTGTTCCCGCACCTGACTCCAGTTGCATTACAGCAGGTAACGGTCTCTCTGGAGTGCTACAGCATCACAGCATCTCTTGCTTGTTTTAGGCATCTTAAGCATTAGCCAGAGATTTAAACGTTACAATCAAAGTCAGTGATCCATAACTCAATTCAGCTTTTATTTGCCTCAGTCAGGTTACTGCTTGTTTAACAAGTAAATTCTTCTGGCCCAACACCAGAACAAGTACCAACAAGAAACAAATTACAGTTGCTGTAGTCAGTGCCAAGATCATAGAGTACAGCAAGCCCACACTTAGCTCTGACACTGTGTCTTCAGCTGAATACTTATAGGAGCAGCACTGACTCCAATTCTTATCTTACTGTTTTCTTTCTTGGAAGCCCTGGGTAAAATACTGGGGTGAAATGGTGTAAAACACAGCCTCAGTACCATGAACACTGTCTTGGCTCTTCAAGACATGGCTGCTACCAACTCAAAGAAATCACCGGCAGTAGCTGGAGGGACAGTAAGCTAGAAGCACACAGTAAGCAAGCACTGTTTTGTATCATACTCAGCATGCCACAAATGAAACCAAACTGGCAAAGAGCAACACAAAATTAGTATGGAGTTGTTTACATACTGGTGACAGGCGCCAATATATAACAAAATCTAGAAATTCTCACCAATGAGAAACTCTATAGGTAAAATGAAAGAAATAAAAGGAGGACTCTGAATGATTTGGATGTTAAAAACTCTGCTTAGAAGGTGCTTAAGAAGGATAAGGCTGATATAGCGATGCTACTCTATAGTAAGGATGTAACTAATTGGTTTAAGTTGCTGACATAGAATAAGGACTACAGATCCTCCCTGCTTACGAAGCACGCTCTGCTGAAAGGCCCTAGGAAAAGGCAATGCTGAGGGCTTGCCCCAGGCTACTCAATCAGAGGCTGTGAACACCACTGCCAATAATTCATTCAGCCTGCAACACTGGGTGAGGGAAGGAAGGGAATGGATTCCACGTTGTTATGGAGGCTTCAGGCTGGGAACTACTACAGCCAGTAGCTAAACTTAGAATTTCTTAAAATTGCACACAAAATTTCTAAGCATGTAGTAAATACACTGATAATATTTATAATTGCTGTATCATATAGATACTAATTAGAATATTCTAAACACTGACTGGAACCTAGGGATTGAGAGAGTGTATAATATACTAAAATACTAAGATTAACATATAACACTTTCAGGTGTCTTCTTGTACCTAACACGGTTCAAAAATCAGTAAATAAGCGAATAAAGGAAATAAAACAGAAAGCCAAACTGAAAATCCCTCTGGCCTCATCATACTCATTCTCAATAACTCTGGAAACATCAGGGGAAATCCGGAAGACTGGAAAAAACATTATTCCGAAGTCCAACACAAGTAACACAAGTAATCTCAGCAGCCAGGTAAGTCATGCGATAAGCAGAAGTGATGGCACTCAATACCATTTTGTGGGAAAGTGACCTTTTAAACAAATGCACCTACGCTCTCTGGGGAAATGAGAGGTCTTACACTTGTACGGGTCTTACTGAGGGCTTGTTGAAGAGTCACCGTAAGCCACACACCTGCTCAGAGGCAGAAGTCACTACCCTGCACCATTCACCTCTCGCCGCACCCCAGTGCAGCAGGAGCAGCCAGTTCCCTGCTAACAGGATGACTGCAGAAGCACTGGCACAAGCAAAGCCACTCATGGGAACAGATTATTACATTACTAATGCCAGTACAAATTTTACAGAGGATACATGAAAGTAGTTTGCCACACACAGAGTTAACTTTACACCTGGGTGGGAAGTGGCTGGGCAGATCACAAGCCAATTCTACATCATTCCAGCTGAATCCTTGCCAGAGCAGGAAAAGCATAAATTATTGACAAAGGAAAAAAAAAGAAGAAGAAGAAAAACTACTAGGAGCATGACTTTCCCTTGTAGTTAGGACACTCAATCAAGTTCCAGTTCTAGCTCCCATACTTCAGTTGTACACTACCTCCAGCATTTCATAAGGAAAGAATGAACCCTGACCAGGGTTTCAACCATAGGATGCGAGTTTGAGTCCAACACGCTAAACGCATCTGTCTGTACTGCCAGTGTAATAAAGACCACAGCAGGATAGGACTTCGATGTTTGCCATGTCCTACTGGATAGCTCTCACCATCCCCTTGTTGAGACCAACGCAACTTTTCAGCATCCTTTTTATCAAACAGTGTACAGAGAAATTATTACACGTCTTTTCCAAAGACCCACTTGATTATGCACAGCAGGACAATGTAAGTGTTACTAAAATATGCTTGCTCATAACTGCTGTTTTGCTCAGAACTTTAGGGAGAAATTCCTCTTCTGCTCTTCTAAAATCTGAGCCAATAGCAGCTCCCATATTCTTTAATACTGAGCATGACATAAAAGCCTAACAAATGGGCATAGCATCTTCTGAATGAACTTTCCTTAAGTCAAGAAACCATATTTTTCTCATCTCAACTAAGGATGGATATGAAACGTTTTCTGGAAGAGCAATGGAATTATTCTGATCAGTAACGTCATCTATGTTGTCATGCAAGATGTTTGTTTTGGCTCCACCTATAAAGCATATCAAATTCCAGAGTAATAACCCTATCTACAGTATGAGATTGCAAATGATGTCACTGGGAGACAGAGTAACATTTCCTTTCTTAAAGGGAGCTCCCCTTCCAACAAAATACCCATATCGTGCAAGTCATTCAGATCCTCAGCTCATACTGAAGCAGCATTTGTCAACAAGGACAGACAAATCAGCTAACGCAGTAATTCCAGGGAACAGAAAAGCAACAATGAAACTGCCACAAGAGACCTGTGGCAGCAAAATTAAATCCTTGCAGTTGGCTTTCAACCTCAACTAAATAATGGCTAATCTTGGTCTTGCTGCCCAGCACTTTGCTCTTGGCTGCAGGCTTAGCAGAGCACAGTGCGAAGAGCAGCACTAAGCTGCTTGAAACTCTTCTGGACAGAACTTCTTGACACTTGCTTTTTTTTTGCAGCAGACTCCTACTTTTCTATTCTGTCAAGCCTAACTGCTCTATTTCACAACAGAAGTGATATAACAGTTCAACTCTACATCTTGCCTTTGAACGTAAATTAAATCCCATTTTATATTTCCCAGAATTTTTACGACAGTTCCACGGAAAATAACTCCTGCTGTTCCCATACAGACACTGCCCACTATTCCTCTCCCCATAAATCCAAACACCTTGTATATTGCTGTGTTTCTACAGCTTTCCCTATCGCCTTGAGTTATGAGCACATCCACCCCAAAACTTGACGGATCCATCCCTCCGAAGCAGAACCGCCACCCGGCAAGCAATGACAGAGCCCGGTCCCCCTGCCTTCAGCGTGCAATCTGCCTTTTGCATGCACACATAGGGCACTCAATCCAGAGGAGCGTTTCTCATACATTTGCCCCGAAGAAGGCTCCTCGCACAAGCCCATCCGCACAGCTCCGCAGGGCTCAGCCGAAATGGGTTCCTCTGTCCCTGCGGAGAGCAGCAGGGCCAAGGAAACATCTCCATCTGGCTGCTCCCTGTGCCCACACGGATGCTCCGGCGCGGCAAGGGAAGAAGCAAAGCCTGCGGTCGGAGGGATTGCGCAGGCACCCGGCCCGCCTCCCTCCAGCCTGCCGCCGGGGGACCGCAGCGAGCAGAGCGCCGTGACTTCTCGTCAGGCCTCGCCTTCCCTGCGGCGCGGCGATCCCCCCCGCCCTCCTCACCTGCCCGCAGCAGTACGAAGCGCCACGCCGAGCGGGTCCCAGCCCGGGATAAGCGCGGTGCCGCCCCCGCCTGCAGCTCTGGGAGGCGGGGCTGGGCCTCTGGGTTCCGCATCCAAATCTCTATTTTTACCATGTCCGAGGAGGTGAAAACCGCTGGACGGGCGTTGGAGGCAGCGGCGGAGCCGGGGGGGGTGGGGGGCGAACATGGCACACACTCTGAGCCTTCTTCAGCTGCCCGTCCCACCAGCAGCCCTCAGCCCTCCCTATCCTCGCTCCCGCGACCCCCTCAGTCTCTCGCTACGGGGCAAACAGTGATGGTTGACGGCTGTCTGCCCGCGGGGCTACGAAACCGCAGAGGTCCGCCAACGTGTAGCGCGGGCGGAGGGGATTTAAAACCGCTACCGCTGCAGGGAGCGGGTTTCGGGGTTGGTCACACGGGCTCTGTTAGCGGTCATAAGGAGGGAGTACCTGGGCAATGCACATTTCACGTCGAGCATGGAAACGTGCAGGCAGTGGACTGTTAAGCTGAGAATGTGTAATGCTTTTGTAAAGGAAGGAATCTTTAAAAGCTTAGAAGAACAGGGTGCCAGACAGACTGTGGGTGTAACTGAAATGGAAAAGGCTAAGCCATGCTATTACAGATACATGATGCAGGGGAAACTTAAACACTCTTCTGAGTTACTATTATTCACTGTATAACTGACAGGACAGAGATCTTTTTTAGGCAGCTAAGATCAACAGGTACCAATTTTTAAGTGCGGTAAAAAAGGATTAATCATAGAATCATAAAATCATTAAGGTTGGAAAAGGCCTCTAATAGGATCATCTAGTCCAACTGTCAACCACCATGCCCACTGAACAACTGTTCCTCACTGCCATGTCTACACAATTCTTGAACACCTTCAGGAACAGTTGACTCCACCACCTCCCTGGGCAGCCTCTTCTAATGCCTCACCACTCCAAGAATAAATTTTTCCTAATATCCAACCTGAATCCCCTTGGCACAACTTAGAGCTATTTCCTCTCATCCTATCACTGTTGCCTGGGAGAAGAGGCTGACATCCACCTCGCCACAACCTCCTTTCAGGTCATTGCAGAGAGCAATAAGGTCTCCCCTGAGCCTCCTCTTCTCCATACTGAACAATCCCAGCTCCCTCAGCCGCTCCCCATAAGACTTGTGCTCCAGATCCCTCACAGCTTCATTGCCCTTCTCTGGACACGCTCTAGGGCCTCAATGTCTTTCTTATAGTGAGGGGTCCAAAACTGAACACAGTAATCAAGATGCCTCACCAGTGCTGAGTACAGACCCGTTTGGGACAGATTCCTTTGTTTGCTTTGATACTGAGCAAGAAATTGAGGAATAACAGTCATTTGTAAATAAATACGGGAGATTCTAGAATCTAGTTTCCTAAGTGAACACCAGGAAAGAAAAGTGTATGTATGAATAGATTCAAATAATGAATGAAAAGGCTACTAGGAGAGATTCCAGAATTTGTCTTTTCCACGTTACTTATTCATGGCATGGTTCCTGATGGAGGCATAATTGTCTGTCAGCTGCTGATCACCGAGTGACACTGCTGTAGCTCTTTCAGAAAGTTCCATCCAGACCTGTAAATGCTCAGAGGACTGAGTGTATTCATAACACTGTGAAGAGGATTTGGAATGGTTGCCCAGAAGGGTTTACTCCCAAGGAGGATCCTTCAACAGAGACTCCTTCCATACTTTTGAGAGTCTTGATTCAGCTGACACAAGATGATGTGCAGGACAGCAAGCAATGTTCCACCAAGCATCTCCTCATATAGCCACATTCATTCCCGTGCGGAGACAGGAACTGCTGCTGCCTCTGCACAAGTCCCATGAGACAAAAAAAAGTATAGCTGCTGTACATTTCTTCCTGCCCGTATCTTATGCTATAGCTTTGGTTCAGGAAAAGCAATCACAAACCTGTGAAAAATCATTCAGTGGTGATGCTCTTCTGATGGCTTATATGGATAAAGCCAAACTCATTCAGAAACGGCTTTTCTCATGAGGGAAAATGTTTAGAAAAGACTTGGTGTTTGGTGCCTAGCATAAAGCAGTAAAATCATTGGAAAAGTGCATTTGCTAGTAATGAGTTTAACAAAATGCAGAAATAAAGTGTTAAAATTGATAAAAGTATATTGATGTGATCAGTGCAGATAGAAAAAAAAAGTATATAATGCTTATTGGCCTGAAATTAATTATTTTGTTTTGTTTACGTGTTTTGTTTCCTTGTATTTGCATGACTATACTGCCATGCAAAGAATCTACATAGGCATGAAAGAACTAGAACTACTAGGACGAGAAATAGTGGCCTAAAGATGCACCAGGGGAGGTTCAGGTTGGATATTAGGAAGAATTTCTTCTCAGAAAGAGTGGTGAGGTATCAGAACAGGATGCCCAGGGAAGTGGTGGAGTCACCATCCCTGGAGGTGTTTGAAGTACTATGGCCTGAACAACAGGCCTTGAACCAAAGTTGACCTCTAGAAGAACCTCACAACCGTGTGTTATATATTACTTTAGTATCTGATCATTAGCGAAATATGTGTGATCATTAGTGAAATATATACATTGGATAAAATGTCTCATTTGCAAGAGATATAGCTTAGACAAAACGTTATGAGAATGCATTAACCCTTCCTTGTTTAGAAATATGGTATCAAGGCCTAGTACACAAACTCCATGGAGCCCTGGCCAGGCTTGAGGTGGCATCCAAAAAGGAGAATGAAACCAGCTGTTTCCCCCTTGAAGTTATGTAAACTTTTTTATTTGACAATATAAATGCTGGACCCTCTTGCAGCAAAGTTGAAGACCTCACCTACAAGTGAACACACTGTGTAGGACTTCCCAAACACTGGGAAAGGCTCTCCAAATCCTCACTGCAACCAGGGCTCCCCAGAGACTGCAGGTCTGGATGATGGTAAAGTATTAAGGCAATTGGTGATGTGTATTTCTTAATCACTATAGCTAATCTTGTGTTGTAATGATTAGGTGCATTACCTTGTTTGGTTTTATTTTTGCTCTATCATTTCACTTATTATTTCATTGCTTTATGTATGTAAAGATAAACTCATTTCTTTAACTTGATGTCTGTGACCTTTGTGCTGACCCCATTCATTGGCAAAACAGTGTTCAAAAAACATGTAGACAATCAGAAATTTGGGGATCTCTTCCTATCTGCAAATAAACACAGTCCCTAGCAGGAATTATTCTCTCTCTCTTATTTACATATGCATTAATATTTTGTAAGTTTCCTCTGCATTCTTTTCCAATATATCTCCATTCTACTGATGTTCAGTTCAGCTTCCTTCCCTCCATAGCCTTGTTATTTAATCTCGATCTGCGTTATTTTTACTCCCTGTTTCTCAGCACTAGTTTTTAAACTGAGAGTTTGTCATTTCCACATCTCTGTCTTTCTGTTCTCAGCATTAATCCATCTTACTTGAACAATCTCTGCCTTGTCACCTTGTTCCTGGTTTCTTTGCTCAGTTCATCACAATGTCAACAATGAAAGCTTTGCTCTCCTCCTTCCCAGGACTCCCAAAGCTATTGGATCTCCAGAGCTTCATTTTCTAGAAATGCCCGTGTCCATTCCTACCTCTTTTATGCAGTATGAAACCTTTTAAAAAAGCTATTCTCCAGCCTCCTTGTCCATCTTTTAAACCCCACTGATGTTTCCCTGTCCTCCAGCCTCCCTTCCCACAACCTCCACTAGTTCCTTGTACTCCCCTCTCCCTCTGGTCTCCTGGATTTCAGTGGCCATCAAATTTAATTGCCTCTGTTGATAATCTTGAACTATTCTTGTGCCTAGAGGTAGAGAAACTAGGATTTGTTCTGCTTAGATGTAGTCTGATCAATACTATAATATAGTATT
Source organism: Pavo muticus (assembly GCA_016647715.1). Lineage (NCBI taxonomy): Eukaryota > Metazoa > Chordata > Aves > Galliformes > Phasianidae > Pavo > Pavo muticus. The sequence goes on along the minus strand of JACDJE010000110.1, from coordinate 508,628 downwards.
TAGAGAGGATAGAATCCTTACAGATATTTAAATATTAAAAATTGACCCTCTTTTTGAACAGAAGCACACCTTGTGTCAAAGTAGTCATAGGTCAGAAATACATTCCCTGAATGCACTCCAGCTTCACTACGGAACAAGTTTATCCTTCATATAAGTGGCTGTAAGCTCGATAAGCATTTGATAAGGTCAACCAAGAGCTGAGCATAGCCGATAGACTAGAAATATTTTCTTTTTTTTTTTTTTGCCTCTAGATCATGACAATCATATCCCAACCTGCCTTCAAAGAGGTAGGAAAAAAAAGATTCATCCCAAATACACACAGAGGTTAAGGAATGTTGCAGTAGTTACATCCTGTTTTCTGGATTGCAACATTTGTGGAACATCAGCAAAGACATATCTACGTATTTTCTCTGATAACTCATCACTATTCAAGGCAAAAAGAGCCAAGCCCAGTGCTGGCATGAGCAGTCACAATACTAGTGATGGCCTTAAGTGTGCCTCTTTTAACAGGACTGAAGCATATTTAGTGCATTTGCCCTGCGGTGATGTTGCTGATGGACACATATGCAAATTACAGGTCTATTAACTATTATGTGTACCTGAATACACAGTTATTTTCTAAGCTCACACACATATAGACACAATAAAATATGGCTTTATCAGATCAGATATTTTGCCTGCACACAGTGCTATACAGCTCGTGTTGTGGCTGGACTACAGTCAGGACTGAGGTCTTCACTTCAGAGCATTCCCACTGATGATCCCCTGAAGGGCTCTTGAAAAATTTCGCATCACTATAAACATTGTAAACCTTATTCACACTTAAATCCCAATATGAACTTTGTGATATAATTCAGGTCTTGATTGTCAAGAGGCTAGGCAGCCTTGCCACTAGTTATTACTTTAGTTAAATACTGTAATAACAGCATTCTTTCTATTGCAAGCTGTTGAGTGGGAGTATATGTAGCAATTGCCTGAGTGGGTAGAATGCGCACAAATGAAAATGAAGTAGATAAGCTGTAATATCAAGTGTGGGTGACATGCCTCCTTTATACACCCTTGCAGCTTGCCCACGCAGAATGTACTCACGAAACAAGGCTGAAGTTTTACAGAGCTTACAGGAACATAGGTTTTTCTGAATGGATCCATTTAGGATGCTTTTTATTTCAGGATGTGGGGTTTTTGTTGTTGTTGTTGTTGTCTTGTATTTGTTTTTGATTTTGTTTTCAGATATCTTCTTGTGTACTATCAAAAATAATTTTCATTTCAACATTAATGAAACTGCCTAAAATGGAAAGTAATTGTTGAGGTTTTTTTAATGGAACACATCTTTTTCTTCATCATTAAGAAAAAACATCTGAGTTAGAATCTTAGCTAAACAACAGCAGAAATAAAAGGTTAAAATCTGTTTGAGTTTGTTGAGAATTGGAACAAACATTAAGGAACACATTTATTTTTATAGCGGAATATACTGCAACTTCATTTCAGGTAACAGGAGTGTGCTATTCATATCTAAAACCAGAAAACCCAGCCAGAAATGTGACAAACCTCACATACAGTATGATGAGAAGTCAGGCACTGTAAGTCAAATTTCTTCCTTGGGCAGTTTTTTTCTGTGATATAAAATACAACAGATAAATGCCTGCTTTACATGCTTGATCCAGTGTCACAGAGGCATTTGAACAGGTTGTTTAATAAGTCATCCTTTCACATAAATAATTGTAAGATATTTTAACTATTTTATATTTTTATGTATTTGAGGCCAGTATTTACTATCCCCTAGCTGGGCTTTTCTATCTTGAGCCCTCTTAGCACAAACTCAACTGGATTCAGCCACAGTTGAGGGAATTAGAGGGCAGTGGCAATCATCTCCAGTATCTCTCCACAGACACAAATGCTGCACAATCCTTATGCCCAAGGAAATCGGGGGACAACCCTTTATGTCCAGAGCAGATATGCGTTTGTCACAGAATCACAAGGGAAGGACTAGCTGGGATCTCAAAAGGTGATCAGGTTCATCCCCTTGCCCGGGGCACTGATTCTGTGTCTTCATAGATGTTTGTCTACCTCAGTCTAAAAATAATCCAGCAGTGAAGATTACCCCTCAACACCACAAGCCGATTATTATTTTGTTATGATTCTTCCTTAAAGCAAACAGGTGTTTCAGAAGATGGAGAGTTTGGGAGGTCCTTTGGGAGGGATCTGAAAGACGATGAGTTAAAGCATCTTAGCGTCGCGTTAAAATTAGGAGCAATCACAGCTGCACGCGCATTTTCCTCATTGCAATTTCAGATGTTTAGCTCATGCCACATGAAAAAATACATATATGAGCTCTTCAGGAGTATGTAAAATAAAGTAATCTTTGCAATAAAACAATAATAAATCATACTTTCAAATAATTTCTGAAAAGCAGTGCTATCACCTGAAAAAAGTCTGAAAAACAGGGAAAAAATTAAGTAAGTATTTGAATAAGAAAGTGAATCCAAACCATCATGCTTCCTTAATTAGACTGATTTAAAACCATTTTTCTGTCCTGCGTGTCCTTCAGTCCCTGCTTCCTTTAAGAAAAAGTACTGAAGTGCTCCTTGAATTTAGGTGTTGCATTTCTTTTGCGTTAATTTTTAGATTTTCAGTGATAAGCCACACTTCATACCTAATCAAAGCCAGGATTTTCGAGGCCTCACTGACTATTAAGGATTTAAGTTGCTGATTTACATTATAGTGATTTTATTCCTGCTGAGATTTTCTGGTAACTCAGATTATATTTACGGCTGTAATATCCACTAATAAAAACTATTTAAAAATTAAAAATTAACTCAATATGTGTGTAAAACAAGAGCTTCCCATGAAAGAAGTACCATTTTTTTGCACAGCCATGTTTCAGAATAGAGCCTGAATTTAGTAGACATACTGCAATGTATCAGACTAGAAAACATTTATTTTACTTCATTCACTGTACCAAAGATCTTTCTAATAGCAAAGCAGATTCAAGAGAGCAGCATCCTTGATTCTTATTCACATTTGAGGACATTTTATACTTCTCTAGCAGTGTGAATACACTTGAAAATCTGTTTACTATCCATATATCTCCAGGGCTTCTTTGTAATACTAGAGAAGGACTTTTAAGAGGGATTCTATAAAAAGATGGAATGTGTGTATATATATATTATGTAACTACTTTCATTTTTTAAATACATATTGTATTTTCACATGTATTGTTCACTCCTATGCCTACACTATGAATGTGCCTGTACTCAGCCACTGAAGCTCAAATAACTTGAATTAGAAAAATAGTCCTTTTCATATTTTTTTTCCTAGGGATATTTTGTAGTAAGCATTACTTCCACCTGTTTGACAATTGAATCAATTTCCTTTTCCTGTCTGGATGTCTAGAGAGCTTTTTTCCAGGCAGTCATGAAGTGATTTCCAGTAAGATATTCATGGATAAGGAGTCTGAGCCACAGAGAAGTCATCAACCAGCATGAGCTAAGGTGGTTTTTCCAGTCTTTGATGTCATTCTGTCTCTCTTGTCGCAGGAATATATAGGAGGTAACAATCACTGGCCAGGGGTATTTTTGTCACATTTCAAAATCACAAATTTTTGATTTCCAGCTTTGCCTTTGAGAAAGTTACGGGATCTTGGCCAATCCAATACATTCTTCTACACTGTGGTTAAAATTGTATTTGGTCAATTAACATGCACATTCCCAAAAATTTCATTCTTGATTAAATAGGAAGAATAATTAAGTAAATCATTTAATATCTGCAAAGTTCATTTGACAAAGTACACCAGATCATGATATGTTGTTGAACCTTTCCGTCTGCTTAGCTTTTTTAACCATCCTGAACTCTCTATTAGAATTGAAGGAGTCTATTATTTATTTTTATTTTTTAGTTCAATCAAGAACTTAATAATCTGGTAGCTCATATGGTAGCTAACTTAGGCCACTGTGTGGCATTTCAGTTTTTCATTATGCCTGCAAATATATATATATATTTCAATATTTTAATATTTCCATACCCAGATGTATACAGCTTTTTTAAGGTACTGTCCAATTTGTTGCTATCTGTAGAAGCACATCATTTAGTAAGGTCTGATTTTGACATTCACAAACTTCCTGAATCTACTTTTCAAGCCCCTGGAAATGTATTTATCATTACATGTATTCAGAAAGGTGTTTTTTCCAACACTACAAAGTGGGGAAAAATCAAGGACGATGTGGCTTCTTCTTCAAATGTAATACTCTTTTGGTTGAGTACTTCTGACACAATTAATACCCAGAAGCAATGCTAAAGTTTAATCTGAGGATTAAGTTACCTATTCTGCTTCCTAAACCTCACAACTCTGAGGCAGATATCAAGAGTGTCATCTCTTTTCACCTCCACAGCACTGTTGATTTTTTTTCAGATGATCTGGTAAGCTGATTACAGTAGCAGTCAAGAAATCCAGAAGTATAGCCATCTCCAAATCAAGGAAGTGTAACTACAGAGCAGACTACAGAGCAGATTGTCGAAAGGCGTATTATGACACTGCTGAAGTGGATGGAGCTGTATCCTCTGTCGTTACAGTTCATGACAGTTCCAACTCCATTTGTGACCTCTGTAAGAAAGAGATGTATGCTTCCTTTCTTCTGCCTATGTCCTATCTATAATATCATACTACTCCCAACTACTGTGCTGCTACCGAACCCCTAGGGAGAATTCTACTGGCTGGAAAGACTTCCAAAGTTTGGGTCAGTAAGTGTGAACAGCTCCTTAGGGTCACCCATAAAGTTAACAAGATTATAAACAGACATTTGAAGGTAAAAAAAGAATGTGAATTCCTCAAAATGAAGTCCTTTGAAATAATCGCCTTTATGGAAGTTTGGTTCTTGCTATTCTTCCTCTCTCCTTCAGAATCTACTACAAATACAAATTCTGGGATTCCAACATTGGGCAAGGGTCTGACTGCTGTCAGACAGTTTTTTGTCCTGTGTACTTAGGTGTCTGACAGAGACAAGAGGGATCATAACCTACCTCCTTACTGTAAGGCTGAAAATTCTTCAAGCTCTAAAAACACCATCTTGCAAATGTGTGTGTGGACAGTGCACCCTGAAGAGCTTCAGCTGCTTTGCTAAGGAGAACACCCAGAGATGGCAAAATCTGTCTAGTTCTTAACACCGTAGCAGCTTTGATACAGAATACTCAGGGCTCAGAACTGTCTCATGTCAGCAACGGTCCTAGTTTTCTGGCCTAAAACAGAGAAAAGTTTGTTAATCCCTAAGGAGTGAAAGAATTCTAGATGAATATTACAGAAATACCTGTATGTTCTTATATGCTCTATGATTACCTGTAATTGTTAGGTAAAGAAAGAGTCCTAAATAGTGCACTGCTTGGTGATTTGGTCATGTTATTACAGATTTCATCTTAAATTAACGTCCTCTTTCAGTTGCTTCCCTAGGCCTTGTAACTGCCTGTCTCTCCTGTGACTCAGTCCCACAGCTGAGATCATTCTTATTTTCAGCCATCTGATACTAGTTCTCCACATAACTCCAAACTTAACAATTGAAATTGCAAAGAAAATACCATTGTTTCTTGTATCTTTTCCTACTCCCATCATTCTCAAGCTGCCCCATTCCCGAAGGTGTAGAAGGCCAAGTTGAATGGGGCAACCTGATCTAGTGCCTGATTTAGTGGTTGGCAATCCTGTCCACAGTGAGGGGGTTGGAACTATATGATCTTTGAGGTCCCTTCCAACCCAAGCATTCTATGATTCAGGTAGGAAGCAAATTACAGTTTTACCACTTATATATTTTTCCACTTATATTGTATATATTATATACAATGAACCAATGAGTGAAAGAATGCATGAAGAAAAGATGTCCTTTTTAATATCCTGACTCAAGATAAATACATTAAAATACCTCTTCTTATGTTTTTACTCATTTTCTTTCTATTCCTAAAATGCATTTTGGAGAGTACTCTTAAAAATACAGGGTATTTGCTGAGAAGCATCTACATTTAAGTGCAGCTGTCATTACAATTCACTACAACATCATGAGGTGTAGACAGATTGATAGATAGATGGACTATTTAGTTAACGTAAGTTTCAGAAGTTCTGCTTTATAGTAATATAGACCAAAGATCCATAAAAATATCTTCTGTCTCTTATACCCTGTAGGGTTGTCAGAGCAGTATCTTTTTTTCTGAATTATTCACCAAACATCATTCACCATTCTGCTACATTTGCAGCTGTGAGAAGCCAATAAGAAAAAAATAACAGAGTAGATTTTTATTTTCTTAGTTTTCCTGCCTCAGTTAGGTGGTTCAGTGCCATGATGCCTCAATGAAAAAGCACCTGCTGACCATCACAAATGTGGCCAGCCTGGGAAGCTGCTTAAAATCACAGACTTCCTCAAGATTTAAGCTCCTTTTGCATCCTGGTCAGAAGTTACCTGGGTCATTAAAGTAAAAGTGAGAGAACAAACCATTAATTGATTTCACATCTATGGGTCAAGACCATCCTCGAAACTAATAGGACTGCCATTTACCCAAGCGCTCTAAGTTGTAGAGCTGATATTAAAGTCATACTTTGTAAACAGCTTAATCAAAGTTACAGCAAATAATTAACTCCTCTATTAACACCACCCAGGTGTGGAAATAATCTTGTTAATCATCAGGGTGAGAGCAATGCCTGTAAATAATATTGCATAACAGTTACCATAGAGTAGAGCCTTTTTATCATCTGTATTTTTCTTTTTTAAAATGTATTTAAGTATATCTAGGTACAGACTGAACTTTCGGGTTTTGTTACTTTTCTAAAAAGAGCTCCATAAACCGTCCTACTTCACAATAAAGTTTTAGAATAGCAACATCAATGTTAGAAGTAAAAGTACTTTTTCATTGGTTTGAATAAATAAACAAATTGTATAGGGATAGAGTATCTAGACTATGTATATTTTTATTGATTTTACTTGTTTGGTGGATGCTTGAATTATTTGGCTTGTTTAAAGTAAACTTAGATATAGATATATACTATGATATTTTTTTGAGATTTTGAACTGAAGATCTCTTAACATTTCATGTTTCAATGTTAGTTAAGCATAAATTCTTATAAAAAAGTCTTTTGCTTTAAAGTTCACTCAGCACGTTTTCTCATTCTGGAACTGATTTCACTCCCTCTCACATCAGGGTCTGAAAGCTCAAGTTAGGTTGAAAAGGAGAGAAATATTTATAGAGGTGGGTTCTGCAGAGTAAAAAAAGACATGAATAACAAGATAAATATTGAGTATGTGCTTTTCATAGTGCATCTGCACCCATTCGCACCAACTAATGTATGTGTCCAGTAGAGGGAAAGTTTCGTCGTGTTTATTTTTGAAAGAGAGCAGCTAATTTTGCAATAGCTGGACTAAGATCGGTTATTTGTGACTTTACTTTAGCAAATTTTAATATCATTTCTACTTAATGCTTCTTTGTATAAAATACTTGTAAAAGATAAAAAACTAAGATCATAAGAATTTTACACACATAACATATAAAGATTTCTGAAAAACATAATAGGACAAAATCTCGTATTTCTTACTAAGGAGATTTTTAGAGCACATAAGTAAGTATGCATGTGTGATATCCTTTGATACCTTAATTATTAACATATATCAGCTGGAGAGTTGCATGACCAATGTGTTTCCCTCCATGTAATAGTGGGAGCTGCATCATCCATTGGAATAATCCGTTGATATTCCACAAGACTAGATTTATTTTAATGCAGGGTTACCATTTCACTCCTCCAACAGGGTAATGAATATTTTCTTTTCCTTATATTACATAAAATTATTCCCAGTCATTTGAAAGGGGCAATAATTACCTGGTGTTAAAGGTCTGACACGTAGAACTGGTAGCCTGCCTTATGTTTAAAGCTGCTGAAAGCAAGATGATTACTCCCAGCATAAATGAGGACTTTGTAGGAGGTCAGAGACAGTTTCTGAAAAAAAAAAAAAAAATTAGGGTAAACCAACTGAGCATCTGGTAGATTGAATGTTCCTGTCCTGTTGATGTGCTGAAATACAGTGTAGAATCATAAAATTACAGTGCAGAGACCCTGAGAGGTTATCTCGGCTCTAAAGAAAGTTCAGCTACTTCTGCTTATCCCTGACTGACAGATATGTCACCTTTTAAATGAAAAGGCGGGCAGCCTTATTGTCCAGAGAGAAGAGAACTCAATCCCATAACTTCCCCCTGCAAGGTGCAAAGTCTACCACTAAAACCCATTTTCTGGGAATTCTTCCTTCCTAATGTACTTCTTGTCTTTCATAATTTCTTGCTTGCATTATTTTTGTTCTTCAGGCAACTTCTGCATCTTCCCTGGCAAAATCTTACCTGTTTAAATATATTTAGGCTTGTAATAGTAAAAAGTGCACCTCTACAATTGTTCTTCAGCCTCCACTTCTGTGACAGGTTCACAGATTTTTCTGATAATTGAATTTCAATATGTCTCTAATTTCCTAATTAATTTTAAAGCCATAAGTGGACATCATACAAAGAGAGGTTTTGCTTCCTTCTCTTTGTACATTATGTCTAGAATCCTCTAGATCCTCTGACGTGACATTATCTTTTTTTAGAAGATAGATGTATTTTTATTTTCCTTAGGATCTTTGTAGAAACTGAGAAAAGTTATTTGTGTTTTTAGTTTCTTTCTCTGGCTACGCGCACATGCATAAGAAACATTCAGTTTCTTTAATGAAGTAAAGTAAAGAATCTCAGATGCAGATTCCCAGTTTTCATTGGCCTGAAATGTCACTGATTACCCATTTTCAATGCAGTATTTGCAGACACATTTTAGTGTTTGAAACACCACGTAACTTGCCATGTCTTGTTCTGATTGGTGATGTGTCATATTTGTTCTCAGTGCGTCACTGTGTTCTGCAACTCTTGGTCACAATGCCTCGTACAGACAGTATTCAGTTCTTGATATGCGTGGTAGAGCAGGAACAGGCCTTCAGGCAGCTGCATTAAGTGGCAGGGCACTGGTCTCAGTCTTTGCATTCCTGGAAAGTAATAACTGCTCTGGAAGATCAGTGGCATTACCCTCTAGAAAAGGGATGTCATACACCCGTAAAGAGTATAGATCTCCAAATGTATTTTGAAATGACTATGATTACATTTTTTTTGGTCATCCTGAGATCATATCAATTTCTCAGTTAAGGTTCTTGATGAAGAGCAACCATTGAGCTCATCTTACAGCTTTGCTAAAAATCCAACTGAATGGCCACGTTGTACACAGACATTTATTCTCCAACAGATCATTTGTTGGTGGAAGTATGAAAACTCTGTTCCCTCAGTTTTCATGTACTGAATCTAAATTGCACTGTTCACTGTTTTTTGATGAAATGTGAGCCCAGAACTTTCTTTCAATCTTCTACAAATTCACACCCTGACTGCTCACACTATGATTTTTCTTTAGTAGTTATGGTCAGGAATAAGACTGACTTGTATTCAAAGTATATTTTAAGTTCTATAATCATAACTTTAAAACAATATTGTAGCAACATGAGGTTTTCAAACACAGCTCCACTTTATTTTGTTTGTCTGACTGACCACTGTTTCAATCTGTAAATTCTCTCTTCTTTGTAATATAATGAATAGAAATATTTGTTATTGTCTTTTTTTCTTCCCAGCAATTGACATGAAAAATTATTTGCTCAGTAAAAGCAATCACTGACAACTTACTGAGTACAGTTAGAAGACACTTTGTTTGCCAGATGAATGGACCACATCGTAGTTTGGAACAAAAAAAACCCAACCAGAAAAAAAGCAACAGGAATACTTTGTAAAAATCTTGTTTGTTTTTTAACAGTTGTGAGAAAGTCTGACCTCATTGATGATAATTTCTCTTCAGAGAATATATGTAAAACAAGTTGTGGTTTCTCAAGGGTTTCCTTTTTGTGCTTTACAAATACCTCTCTGTAGAGATACCTACAAGAGATGAGAGGCTGCCTGTTGTTTCCTGATTCCTCAGAGCTGCTTCAAAGTCCTGTGCTTCCAGTCCCTGGGGTCCTATGACCACCCTCAGCAGGGAGCACAATGAACCTGAAGTGATGACATTGTCTTACTTGACCCAAGCAACAGGAGGAATCTCTCTGATGGAATGCTTGATTCTTAAGAGTCGTACTGAGATGAGAGAAAAATCTGTAGCTAGTCCAGAATGGATGTTTCTTTGACCACCCACAATCCTAATACTGTACACTGGCTAGTCAAACTCTGTTAGCCAAGCCATGTAAAACTTTTGGGAAGTTCTCAGAATTTTATCTTACAGAGAGTTTAAATGCTACTGTGGTTAAATATGCACAATTATAACACCATAACTTCATCTTCTCTTACTCTCAAATATTGTTTAGTTCAACCTCCTTTTAAAATATATCTATTTCTAGTTACCGATTGAACTAAGTACTCTGCTCCTAATTCTGTTTTCAAAAATCTCTCTTTTGTTTGTCCAAGATATTTGAAGGTCTCGGAATAATAGTCCACAATCTTTTGGATTCCAATAGCTAATTCAAGCAGGAGATACAGGACATAAGTAACCAACCCCAGGTGGCTCACAAGGTGACATCTTGAAACAAACAAGATGTCCCAAACGTAGTCTGCATGTCCAAATTAGACTTGATCTGGTGCAAGAACTTTTTCTCAAACCCTCCCAATGGTTAAGTTCCCTTAAGTTTTATCAAGGAGAGCTGGATCAAACAAATCTAGAAGTGAAATTCAGTGAGAAAAACATTTATGTCTTCTTGTTTCATCCCTGCTGTGTTCAGCATAGCTGAAATTTGTACTTCCTAGGAAAAATAAGCAAATTTTCAATGATAAAAAAACTAATAGGAGCAAGCTACAGAACTCCTATTTGTGATATAAAAACACAGAGCTGAAAAGAATAAATGGGGACAAACCAAGTCTCTAGAAGCTGAAGGTATAGCCAGGTGGCTACTGGAGAAGCCCACAGAATATTTATTCCACTTGCAATGACACACAGTGCTTCCACATCACCAATGATAAGAATTTTAATAAGAGGTCAAGAGCCATAGTAATTAAGTGTCACAGATGGAAAACAGGACAGATTAAGGGAGTTGTCAATGACAAAGATATTTGCAACAAGAAGAATTTGCTACAGAAAACTCCCAGATGACAATATAATCCCTGCCCAGTGCTAAGAGCAGGTGGGAAAAACCTGTTGTCCCTGCAAAACTGACTTAAGGGAAAAGGTCACTATTGACTACGAATCTGGCGCACATTATGAGCACATAAGCAGGACACATCGTAAATACATCTTGGCAATATTAATGTCAATAGAAGCATGAAGATCTTTTGTCCTGCAAGCCCAGGGTTAGGAAAGAAGTTGAAAAAAGCCTCCTGTCCTCCTCTAAAGATAAACACCAGAAGCACTAACAAGTATCAAATCAAAGTAATGCTTGGATTACATTATACAAATATAAATAAAGGTGAGGTACCTTTGGAGGTAATAACATTGCAATATGCAAGAACTTACTTTTCCCTCTTAGGATTTTCACCGTGATCATTCAAAAAATATTTCAAAGTCAGTTTTAAAACCCTTTGTTTCTCACACTCAGTAATCTATTTAGAACATTATTTCAGGCCTTGGTCTTCAGATAGGCTTTCTAGTTCACTTTTATTTATTACCAAGGTAACCATTTGAAATTGTGCCAGTATTGTCTTTTTACAACTCTTCACATTTTACTCTGCAGCTGTAAAGAAGAAGTGTGGATGTTGTGAACTTCTCAACTGCAGCTGCTGGAACTGACTAGTGGGTGTAACATTACACTGGCTTAGGTAAGCACAAAGTCGTAAGAATAAGTTCAGGTTAGATCTGATCGCCAAGGTAGAGTATGAAGTCTTAGCTATATCTACCTCCTTTGCTTTTAACACAGTTTGGTCTCAGTAGTAAGATTATAAAGGGTGGGTGTATCTCCGAGGCACTACAGTTTGGTGCTGAGTATGTGTTTACCCTGACACTCCCACCTGGAGCTGCAATGTGATCTTCACTTTGCACCCTAATGTCTTGAAGTTAGGCAATGTTTACCCGTAAGACACTGACCTCTTGTATACATTTCATAATAACGCAGTATCTAAACTTTCAGTATTAAGATTCCTGTCTGACAAGTAAATTTTGGAACATAATCAGGGAAATATATTTCTTCCATGCATCATTTGTCATCTTTTCATTTCTTCTCTGTATTGTGATCAATATTTTCAATAAAAGTATTTCAAAATCAGTTCTAGAGCTGGTCCCTTGAATAATTCCCAGAAACCAATTAACCACCCAGCTCATTTTAATGATAAATTGCAATGATTGAAAACTATATGTGTGTAATCAGTTGAAAAGAGGTTTCTGAAGAAAGTTACATTTAAGTTGTAACAAAAGAAATCCTGGAGTTATCAGTAGTTTGGAACCACCAGCTGAATATTAAGTGTCAGTCAAAGCACAAGACAATCTATCATCACACAAAAATCTGGTGCATCCATGTCTTGAGTAATTTGTGTAGTCTGGAAAGCCACTTCTCAAAAGGGCATCGTCAAGTTAGAAGGGGCATAGAGAATGGCAGCTAACATGATCCAGAGAATGAAATAGGTATCTTCTGAGGAGACACACTCAGCCTGAGGCTTCTTCATTTCAAGAGGAGAAGGCTGAGAAGAATATCATTGGGGTTTATTGTGTCATGAAGGCAGCAGAAAAGGCTAATGGAGAACATCTGTCAAACCTCACAGAGCTAGAATGAAGGTACATTCTATGAAACTAATGGGTTTAAATAAAGATAAAAGGAAATACTTCATTATACAGCAGAGAGTGAACTTCTGGAATTCTTTGCCAAAGAAGATCATGAAGGCAGACAGTGTTAACAGGTTCAAAAGGGAATTAGGCAAATTCACGGGTAACTACCTGGTCTTTAAAGGGATACAGAAAAGAATAAGCAGAAATGCACCCTTTAACATTACTAATACATTTCTGGATGCTGTGAAAATACACAAACATACAGAAAATAAACATTCTCATGATCTTCCTGAACAGCATTTCCTATTGCCTCTGTCAGACAGCACATGGGGCTAGCTGGATTCAATTTGGTGTAATACAACATTTCTTATATTCTTAAGAAAAAAACATTTTGTTTGCACTCTCTTCTAGCTGCACCTCCTTGATGTTGGTAAATACAATTCCATTTCCTGGCAAGAAAGACAAGAAAGTCTTTGTGTTTAAGGTAATATAACTCAGTTGGGCTACATTTTACCAGCTTGGACTGAAACAAAGTGAATCTGTAAAATCTAAGAATACTGTCTAAACTGACTGCCTATTACTGTAAGCATAATGTTTTGAATTACTTGAGATGTACTCATAAAAGAATGGAAAAAGAGTGAATGAAGATGCAAATAAAAACCGTTCTTAAGGTGGAACCACAGAAATGATGGATGTGTCAGTCCCAATAATGTGAGACAGAGAAGCATACAAAATTAATTATTACCAGATTATCTAGGCCTCTTCCCAAAACAGCAATAAAATCATGTATCTGATAAGCAGACTGATAGAAGCATCAAACATACAAACTATTTGTAGATTAGCAGTATGGTAACAAACAAAAAACTTGAACTTGGTTCACAGGCAAAAATTAAGAACTCCCTGTACTTCTGCAGAAAAGTAGAATTTAAGGATCTTAAACTCACAGTTTTGTGCGTGTGCGTTCTGTTGTTCTGTTGTTGTTTTCACAGACTGCACAGCATCTTTCTAAGCTGCCGTTGGTTTTCAGACGGGAAGCACAGACATACAATCATGCCATAAAAGAGCTATGCTATTTTACTTTCCTGAACAACACACACAGCCGAAGCCAGAAGCCAGTCACCTTGCTGCCTGATCCAGCCACCTGAATGCATATCACACCGAGACCCTCAGGAATTCTCACCCTACAGTTTTGGCTATATTTTGTCACTCAGTTAGAGGTCGTATGACCAGTATGTACACAGCTTAAGAGTACTCTGACTGGTAGAGCACAGAGGTCGTTGTTGGCTGTGCAGAGTCTGGTTGGAGACCTGTAACTAGCGGTGTTCCCCAGGGGTCGGTGCTGGGTCCGGTCTTGTTCAACATCTTCATCAATGAATGACCTTGATGAGGGGATAGTGGCCACCCTCAGCAAGTTTGCTGATGATACTAAGTTGGGAGGATTGGCTGACACACCTGAAGGCTGTGCTGCCATTCAGCGAGACCTGGACAGGCTGGAGAGCTGGGCGGTAAGAAACCAGATGAGGTTTAACAAAAGCAAGTGTAGAGTCTTGCACCTAGGGAGGAATAATTGCATGCACCGGTACAGGTTGGGGGATGACCTGCTGGAGAGGAGCTCTGCAGAGAGGGACCTGGGTGTCCTTGGTGGACGACAGGTTGGCCATGAGCCAGCAGTGTGCCCTTGTGGCCAAAAAGGCCAATGGCATTCTGGGGTGCATCCCCCTCTACTCTGCCCTGGTAAGGCCTCATCTGGAGTACTGTGTCCAGTTCTGGGCTCCCCAGTACAACAAAGACAAGGATCTCTTGGAAAGAGTCCAGTGGAGGGCCACAAAGATGGTGAAGGGCCTGGAGCATCTCCCCTATGAAGAAAGGCTAGGTGAACTGGGTCTGTTTAGCCTTGAGAAAAGAAGACGGAGAGGGGACCTGATCCAGGTCTATAAATATCTAAGGTGTGGGGGGCAAAGTGTCGAGGCCAGACTCTTTTCAGCAGTGTGTGGAGACAGGACAAGGGGAAATGGCCAGAAACTGGAGCATAGGAAGTTCTGCACAAATGTGTTCAAGAACTTCTTTACGGTGAGGGTGACGGAGCACTGGAACAGGCTGCCCAGGGAGGTTGTGGAGTCTCCTTCTCTGGAGATATTCAAGACCCGCCTGGACGCCCACCTGTGTGACCTGGTGTAGGGAACCTGCTTAGGCAGGGGGGTTGGACTCGATGATCTCTGGAGGTCCCTTCCAACCCCTATGATTCTGTGATTCTGCGATACTCAGGATTATTTATTGGCTAATACAAGGAATAGATAGCCAGGATTAATATGCTACCAAGTCAAGCATCAACATCCTCAGCACTGCCTGTTTTTTCTTGATGTTGTTTCTCTTTCAGTTGCTAACAGTTACCTCCTCAGTAAACCCATTTTGCCTGTGTTTTTACTTTTCTTATCTTGCATGGTTTTAGCTCATGCTCAAAAACTGTTTTCTGAAGCTGCAGGCCACCAATTTCATGGACCAAACTGGAACATGGGTCACAGAGAGTTGAATCTGAGTCCCTGGACTTAGTCCCCTGCGTGGGCCATTCTCTGAGTATGTTGACTCTTGACTCTTCTTGCTTCTGCCAAAGCTATGCTGTCTCCTTTTTCTTTTACACAGTTCTGTTTGTCTTTTCTGCTTGGCTACAGAGTAATATGGCATGATTTAATTCCTGTATATGAAATCCAATTGCTAAGCTGATGTAACAAGCTATTTCAAACAGTTTGTTCCTTTTCTTGCCACTCTGACATCAGTGATAATAAAAATAATTAAGGAATTAATTCTCCAGGCTCGCAGTAGCTGTGGCTGAAGCAAGTATAAAGGAAATACTGAAGAGAAGAATGGAAAATCCATTCTGCATATTGTGGTATGGAGGGCTGTTTCTGAATTTAGATTGCACATTTCTGTTCTAAACATTTTATTTACCACAGAGGTATCCTGCTGGTAAAGTAATTAGTTGCTGAGTGGCAGAGCCAGGTTGTGTTAATGCAGAAATCAGCTGTGATCTGTAAGAGCAGCATTGTGGTAATAAACAATAAGCCTAGGTCCTCCCAGTGTATTTTCTGAATCACTCTGTTCACAAACAGGCAGGTGCTCAGAATGTAATATGTCCAATACTGGCTTCATGAAAGTCATCCTACAATTTAGCTCCTTACAACATGCTGAGGAGAAACAATAAATGAAAGTACATGAGTCAGTATTCAGTGGGCAGCCAAGAACTAAATATTTCAGCACTGGTCATTGAGTCTTGGCAATCAAATATTTCAAAATGCCAGTGTAGTCAACATGCTGGGAAGACAAACCAAGAGCATAGCATATGGCATGTTTTGCTTGCATTTTGTTCGTTTTGATGCAGAGATGTAAAATTGGTTGATGATATTGCATCTGTTGCTCTTCTGTGGTTAATACAAACTGCTTTAAAAACAACTTTTTAGCACCAGTTTGTATAACTTTTGAGTGTATGAATGTATGGAAGATGTTATCATTTGGAATGTAAGTTTATACATAAAAATAACTCCAAAATAAACGAGTACGTGAAGGAAGTTAAAATAATTCTGAAGTTAGAAAACTGACAAACAATCATTAAATTATCCCATGATTAATCACAGGAGATTGTACTAACAACAAAAACTAAACCTTTTTTTATGATCATATATTTCATTAAACTTTTCAAAGAAGCTGCTTAATAAGTCCTCACCTGAGACTGTATTTGTCACTTAGCACAGGCCAGCAGTGTCCTGTGTTAGCAGCCAGCTTTAAGAGATGCTTTGTGTCCACTGTTAGGGGAAGAGAGTCCTCTTGTTGAGGATGTCAGAAGATGCCTTGCACCCTGAACATCCTCAGTACTTCCAAACTAATGTAACTGGAGGTATTTGATTAAAGTAATAAGTATTGCATTTTAAAATATTAATATAAGTTTTAAATAAATAGTAAATAAATTTTAGGTTTTATTCAATATTATTTTTTTCAGTGACGTTTCTTAGCAACACATCATTAGTTACTCCTACTAAAGAACTAGGTATGTCACAACAAGTTGTTGTGTTATTTTTCAGTTTTGAGTACATATTCTCAAAACCCTCGTACTAGGCAGACTGAGAGAAAGGAAACACATAGCTTGTCTTCTCCATTTGCTGCAGGCCCTGCTGCCAGTCATATCACCCATGAGGAGTCCCTGCTGGAACCAAAGCATAACCTTTTAAATCTTTGATTATCTGGAAGTTTTCCTAGTGTTGTAGACATCTGCACAGTCCCTCATGCTTACAGTACCTTTTGAAACTTAAAAGGATGAATTCTGAAGAGATACAGACTTTATATTCTCTTGTATTTGGCGGCATTTTAGCAACGCAGCAGATGCGTAGACTTCTTCCAGCTCAAAGAAATATCATCTCTAGAGGGCTGTGTGTCCCTTGGAAGAACATATGACAACTAGATGGTACTGGACAGTTCCTTTTGTATGAAAACATCTACTGCCAGAGGACATCTCTTCACACTTAGTTCATGGTTTACCATGAGTAACACAGAGTGAGGATCTGAAAATATTTTTAATTTTGAATAATCAAAACTGTTTCAAAAGAAGCTGTTTGACTGTGAAGAGGAAAGGGACTTGGGGGTGTTGGTTGATGCTCGGCTGAACATGAGCCAACAGTGTGCCCAGATGGCCAAGAGGGCCAATGCCATCCTGGCCTGCGTTAGAAATAGTGTGACCAGCAGGAGCAGGAAGGTAATAATCCCCCTGTACTCAGCACTGGTGAGGCTGCACCTTGAGTATTGTGTTCAGTTTTGTGTCCCTCAATACAAGAAAGATATTGAGGCCCTGGAGCGTGTCCAGAGAAGGGCAACGAAACCGGTGAGGGGTCTGGAGCACAAGTCTTACGGGGAGCTGCTGAGGGAGCTGGGATTGTTTAGTCTGGAGGAGAGGAGGCTCAGAGGAGACCTCATTGCACTCTTCCTGAAGGGAGGTTGTGATGAGGAGGGGTTTGGCCTCTTCTCCCAGGCAACAAACAGGACCCGAGGAAATGGCAGCAAGTTGTACCAGAGGAGGTTTAGGTTAGACATAAGGAAAACTTTTTCTCTCAGAGAGTGGTCAGGCACTGGAATGGCCTGCCCAGGGAGGTGGTGGAGTCGCTGTCCCTGGCAGCGCTCAAGAGGCGTCTGGATGAGGAGCTACGAGATGTGGTTTATTAGCTTGTGGTAGTAATGGTGATGGGAGGACAGTTGGACTAGATGATCTTGTAGGTTGTTTCCAACCTTGTGATTCTATGATTCTATGATTCTATGTAGCTTCTCATTCCAAATGGCTTAACATTTTAAACAGAGCTCATAGGGAAGAACATTTCTGATGCTCCTCTTCAGAAAATGCAGGTTCTAAAAGAGCATTTTCTTGGAAATTTAAGAGTATTTTTGAAGAAATTGGTCTGGCTTCTATGTTCCCACCAAACATTTTTTTTTATAACACACTTTTAAAAGAGAATAGAAGAGACTTCTCCTTCAGTAAAAGACTGTACTTTTAAAATATTTGTCCTCACATTACAAGAAAGAAAACATATAAAATAAATGAAACAGAAATAGAAATGAATGGAATTGAAATGAGAGGGGAGGTTTCAAGGGAGATTCAGGCTGGATATTAGGAAAAGCTTCTTCTCTGAAAAAGTAGTCAGGCATTGGAACAGGCTGACTAGGGAGGTGGTGGAGTCACCGTCCCTGGAGGTGTTCAAGGAACACGCAGATATACTTAGGGATGTGGTTTCAATGGGCAATATTGGTGGTAAGTGGACAGTTGGAGTAGATGATCTTAGAGGTCTTTTCCTAATGAGTCTATGATTCTGTGAAAGCCTATTTTCTGACCAGGTCTGGCTTAAAACAAATAGCAAAATAAATATGTCTTAATAAACCTGCAAAAAACATTCTTTGGAAAATTTCAGGTCAGAATTACCTGGAAAGCAATGTACAAACTGAACCAAGGAGATGTGCTGGAGCCGTTTCTCATGGACACAGATCAGCCAACAGTACAGTACACACTGAGCAATTTGTTTTTATGACTTACTAAGTGCAGGTTGAAAGCCTACAGTTCTACAAGTGCTTTTTCAAAATGAGCGAGAGTGCAAAGAGCCTGGGAAGGAGTCAACAACCGCCAATGGAGATGACAATGAAGCATGTCATTAGTAAATTGTAGGATTTGCTGTGCTAAGGAGTGGGAATGAAGATATGTTAGATGAAAAAAAAAAAGTAAAAGGTAATAGAAGAGCAAGGCTAAGGCTTTGACAGGTAAAAGAAGTTGAGATAGACGAATCCTACTGGGAACTGATAAGCAGTAAAACTATAATAATTTCCTGTGAACACTGCAGTAAAAACTGGTATTACGTTGCTAACAGCAAAGGTCTTTGAGAGTCACCGCCAGAATGTCCTGTACTAGGAGGGGCTCACAAGGCACCCCTGCTGCTCCAGAAGCTGGCATGGGGGTACCCACAGAAATAAAACCTTAATGGGAGTTTTCATAAAGTGCAGAAGAGGAAGAACCTGCATGCACAGGGAAGCTTTAAAGGAAAAAATAAATCTGTGAACTGCTATGCCGTTCATCAAATGTCTGGCATTATAGTTCCTCGTATTCTGGACAGGACTCTACGTGATTTCTTACAAAGTCTGTTGAAATGCCATAAGGAGGGTATAGCAGAATAGTCTGCTCATGTCTGATTTATTTTCAATTTAAACTAAGTCAGTTTGCTAGCCTAATCTCTCATCACTTACATAGGAATCCCTGAAGATCAGCAGTATGTCGCTTTCAGGCTTTTATATTAGCTAATGCTATAGCTGACATTTCCCAAGTTCATAAAGATGCCACTCTTTTTATCTGATACCACAGATGATAGCTTGCCCTGAGCATCCCATCATACTTGCACACTGTGTAAAGGTCCTGCTTTCATCTCAGATCTTTCCTTTTCTCTGTAGTCCCTTATTTATGCCTTTAAAACAGTCTGTTGTGTGAACAAGTGCCATGGCCCCTCTTTTTCCACATACTACTCTTTTACTACTCAACCAACAGAAAATTCCCTTATGCTCATCACCATGTTAGAGCCGCCTCATCCTCTCAAATCAAGCTCTAGAAAGGAGAGATTGGCCAGAAGGCCTCTGAGCAGTTTGTATGCTCAGCAACCCCAGCTTTTATATTATATTGTCCCATCATCTAAATTCAACTCTTCACTATTTTGTTTCCTTCCCAGCCGTGAACTGAAACAATGGATTTCCTTTCATTTCCGGTGCCTTGATGGGGAATGCTCTGATTACCTAAAAACGTACCATCCACTGATCCTTCTGTTTTCCAAAATCATCTTCCCTGAAAGAAAGGGATGCACGTTTTTAAACTGATTTCTTTAAGGTGCTGTTGACAAATTGGTTTAAAAGCGAGCAGCCTGTAGTTCCTGGCTTAGTTTCATAACTCTGTATTTAGTATCTCCTACTCAGAAACTGTCCTAGTCTCTTCAAAAATGACTTGAAATTTATCTGAAAATGACTGTCATTCTTTCTTAGTTCTGTTCTTTTTCTGTTTTCTAAATATCCTGAGGACTACCTTCTCTATTCTACACATCCCACCGAGCACCCCCCAGCCAGCAAGGAGTCCCATGGCAGTGGTGGCACTAGGTTCAGTGGTGGCACCAGGTTCTTCCAAAGGCGAGGACCAAGTGGAGCTGCCCAGAGCCCACCACGCACCATCCAGGAGCCCCTATCAGGATGCAGTGCACATCATCTTGGAGCCCTGGACTTCAAGCTGTGAAAGAGATTTAGTATAGACGAGATAAAATCTCTGTAGTTAGGCTTACGCCTTTGTTTTTGGGTGGCTGGTATCCACATCTGCTACCCACAGAGGTATCAGTAAGACAGCAGAGGCAGGTTGAATTTGTATTATTCACGGTTATGCTACTTCCTGTATATTTAGCACATCAGAGGTACAAAACTGATTTGTTTACATTGTCATTGTAAACCATCACTAAATTGATTTATGTTCTGCTTTCTTCTTTAATGAGTTTTCTTCCAGAGCTTTCTTCTGATATTTCTTCCCAAGCATGAAGAAAGGAAGGTGTTTCAGATACACCTCATAAATAAATGGCTTAAAAGTTGGTGCAAACACAGGAATTTTGGTTTCTTTGACCATGGGGCAATTTACTCGGCACCTGGCATGATGGCTGCAGATGGAAGTAGCCTGTCTCCAAGGGGTAAAAGGATCCTAGCCCAGGAACTGGCGAGACTCATTGAAAGGTCTTTAAACTAGGTATGAAGGGGGAGGGGGACAAAATGAGGGCCACTGAGGTTGAGCGGGTAGTTTGAGGCTCAAAACGGAGCTTGATGGGTGAAGAGGGTGGAGTTCAAAGGGATGGAGAGGGGCGGGGGGATGCTGCTTCCCTAAAGTGTCCGTACACTAATGCGCGCAGCACGGGAAATAAACAGGAAGAGTTGGAGATCTGCGTGCGGTCACAAGGCCATGATCTCATCGCGATCACGGAGACGTGGTGGGACAGCTCGCATGACTGGAATGTTGTCATGGAGGGCCATGTGCTTTTTAGGAAAGATTGGCTGGCGAGGCGGGGTGGTGGAGTTGCTCTTTATGTGAGAGAGCAGGTAGAATGTACTGAGCTCCACCTGGGGGAGAGTGATGTAGCTGTGGAGAGCTTGTGGGTGAGAATCAAGGGGCAGGCTGGTATGGATGACACTGTTGTGGGTGTGTACTACAGGCCCCCTGATCAGGAGGAGGAGGTTGATGAGGCCTTCCATAGGCAACTGGAAGTAGCGTCACGATCCCAGGCACTGGTGATTGTGGGGGACTTCAATTATCCAGATATTTGCTGGACAGACAATGTGTCCAGGCACGCGCGGTCCAGACGGTTCCTGCAATGTGTTGAAGACAACTTTCTGATGCAGATGGTGGAGGAACCGACGAGGGGAGGGGTGTTACTGGACCTTAGTCTCACTAATAAGGAAGGGCTTGTTAAGGAAGTAAAGGTCAGGGGCAGCTTGGGTTGTAGTGACCACGAGATGGTGGAGTTCAAGATCTTGAGTGGAAGAAGCAAAGCAAAAAGTAGGATTGCTACCCTGGACTTTAGGAGAGCCAACTTTGATCTCTTCCAGGACGTACTTGGAGTTATCCCGTGGGCTAAGGTGTTAGAAGGTAAGGGGGCCTGTGAGAGCTGGTCGGCATTTAAACAGCTCTTCTTCCAAGCTCAGGATCGGTGCATCCCTGTGAGCAAGAAATCGGGAAAGGGTGGCAGGAGACCTGTGTGGATGAGTAAGGAGCTCATGTGCAAACTCAAAGGGAAGAAGGTCCATGAAAGGTGGAAAAAGGGTCTGACCACTTGGGAAGAATACAGGAATGTTGTCAGGGCCTGCCAGGATGCGACGAGAAAGGCTAAAGCCCGCCTGGAATTGAACCCGGCAAAGGAGATAAAGGATAATAAAAAAGGCTTTTTTAAGTATGTTAACAGTAAAAGGAAGACTAGGGAGAATGTGGGCCCCCTGCTAAGTGAGGGGGGTGTTCTGGTAACGGGGGATGCTGAGAAGGCGGAGATACTGAACGCTTTCTTTGCTTCTGTCTTCAGTGAAAAAGCTCTCCCTCAGGAATCCCAGACCCTGGAGGTTTCTGAGAGGGTCTGGGGAATGGAAGACTTCCCTTTAGTCAGGGAAGAGGCGGTCCGAGAGTGCCTAGGCAACACCGATGTTCATAAATCCATGGGACCCGATGGGGTGCATCCACGGGTGCTGAGGGAGCTAGCAGAGGTGACTCAGTGCTGAACCACTCTCTATCATCTTTGAGAGGTCTTGGAGAATGGGGGAGGTGCCTGGAGACTGTAGGATAGCCAGTGTCACTCCAGTCTTCAAAAAGGGCAAGAAGGAAGATCCAGATAATTACAGGCCAGTCAGCCTCACCTCTGTCCCTGGAAAGGTGATGGAACAGCTTGTGCTGGATGCCATCTCCAGACAATTGGAAGAAAAGGAGGTTATCAGGAGTAGCCAGCATGGGTTCACCAGGGGGAGGTCATGCTTGACCAGCTTGGTAGCCTTCTATGATGTCATCACTGGCTGGGTGGATGGGGGGAGAGCAATGGATGTAGTCTACCTTGATTTCAGCAAAGTGTTTGATACTGTCTCCCATGACATCCTTATAACAAAGCTGAGGAAGTGTGGGATAGATGAGTGGACAGTGAGGTGGGTTGAGAACTGACTGACTGGCAGAGCACAGAAGTCGTTGTTGGCAGTGCAGAGTCTGGTTGGAGACCTGTAACTAGCGGTGCTCCCCAGGGGTTGGTGCTGGGTCCGGTCTTGTTCAACATCTTCATCAATGAATGACCTTGATGAGGGGGTAGTGGCCACCCTCAGCAAGTTTGCTGATGATACGAAGTTGGGAGGATTGGCTGACACGCCTGAAGGCTGTGCTGCCATTCAGCGAGACCTGGACAGGCTGGAGAGCTGGGCGGTAAGAGACCAGATGAGGTTTAACAAAAGCAAGTGTAGAGTCTTGCACCTAGGGAGGAATAATTGAATGCATCAGTACAGGTTGGGGGATGACCTGCTGGAGAGGAGCTCTGCAGAGAGGGACCTGGGTGTCCTGGTGGACGACAGGTTGGCCATGAGCCAGCAGTGTGCCCTTGTGGCCAAAAAGGCCAATGGCATTCTGGGCTGCATTAAAAAGAGCGTGGCCAGCAGGTCGAGGGAGGTGATCCTCCCCCTCTACTCTGCCCTGGTAAGGCCTCATCTGGAGTACTGTGTCCAGTTCTGGGCTCCCCAGTACAAAAAAGACAGGGATCTCTTGGAAAGAGTCCAGCGGAGGGCCACAAAGATGGTGAAGGGCCTGGAGCATCTCCCCTATGAAGAAAGGCTAAGTGAACTGGGTCTGTTTAGCCTTGAGAAAAGAAGACTGAGAGGGGACCTGATCCAGGTCTATAAATATCTAAGGTGTGGGGGGCAAAGTGGCGAGGCCAGACTCTTTTCAGCAGTGTGTGGAGACAGGACAAGGGGAAACGGCCAGAAACTGGAGCATAGGAAGTTCCGCACCAATGTGCGCAAGAACTTCTTTACGGTGAGGGTGACGGAGCACTGGAACAGGCTGCCCAGGGAGGTTGTGGAGTCTCCTTCTCTGGAGATATTCAAGACCCGCCTGGACGCCCACCTGTGCGACCTGGTGTAGGGAACCTGCTTAGGCAGGGGGGTTGGACTCGATGATCTCTGGAGGTCCCTTCCAACCCCTATGATTCTGTGATTCTGTGATTCTGTGATATGTCTTCTTTGATCTGTGACTGTCACCTCCAGATGTTATCTAATACAACTGTCTAATTTCAAGCATTAAAGTACTTCATTTTTCTATATTTATATTTTATTATCAAGAATGGTATTAACATTTGACTGCAAATTCTTTTATCTGCACTAACTGTGCTACTTCTGTTTTTTGTTTATCAGTCTTATTTATTCTTCTTTCGTAGGTACTCTGATGACGAAATTGTTTTAGCAAACAAGGGTTTCACCTTGTAGGGGAAAAAGTAATCCACACTTACAGTTTGTGCTGTTTGCTTTTGAAAATCAATGCCGATATCCATGAACTTCACAAACATATATATGTGTGTGTATATATATATATATGTAAAACACACACACACACATATAGATTTTCTACATCTATTTCAATAAGGCATCTACACGTTCTTCATTATGTGTGGGATTAGGATACAGATAGACACCCTGAAAATCGAACTTTTTTTTCCCTTTTCTCAAGCTGCAAGTTCCTATGTCCATAAGACTGTTGCTTTCCCCTCTCCCCTAGAGCCACTCCTCCCTCACCACTCCTCCTATTGGGAACCACGTTGCGTTTGCTGCTGCGTGCCCCTTGAGAGCTGGCAAAGGCTGTCCCCAGGGAGCCGCTGGAGAGTCTTGGGCCAAAACTTTTACAGGGAGCATGCCAGTGTTTTGGCTAAAGTGACAACTGTGTGCCAGTACCTAGCCCTTTCCCGTCCTGTTTGCTTTCCCTGTTCCTGGGGCTGTCAGTAAAGATAAATGTCAATGATGATGTTGATGTTTTGTTGTGTCATGGCTAACCAAGCTAATCCCAAGCTTATTGCATATCAAGCAAACAGCTTATATGAGGATGGCAATAGCTTTCTAATGTTAGTCGAGGATCAAGTGGAATATGATGTTACATACTCTGTCGTCAATTTATTAATGTTCTTAATGACACTGGCTCTCTTCTAATCACCTGCAACCATATCTTAGCTACTGTTTTTCAGTTCGTGCTTGTGAAATTGCTGCAAAATTACATCCCTTTCACAAGTCCACATGCAGTGATCCAATGCTTGTATAAGAGCCACAAAGCATTCTTATGAAGCGTTGCTTATGTTCCCCTGCCCCACACTGTTCCTCCCCATGAGCTCCCAACAGGCCCCATGAAGCTCTCTGGGTCACTGGTTAATTCATGCTGTTTACACAGGCATTTGCTAATGGATAAGTACAAGATGATTTTGCAGGCTGTGCTGTTTCTGATGACAATAAAGAAGGATAAATATTCAGAGATAACGGATAGTCATAGGGGAGACCTTCAGGCTTTATGCAGACCTCCCAGCTACAAGAAAGCATGTCCTGGTTCCTGATCTGATTGTCACCTGGACAGATCTGCCAGTGATCATAGAATCATAGAACGATTAAGGTTGGAAAAGACCACCAAGATCATCCTGTCCAACTGCCAATTCATTCCTGTCATGCTCACTATCCTATGTCCCTTGGTGCCACATCTACACAATTCTTGAATACCGCTAGAATGGTGACTCCACCACCTCCCTGGGCTGCCTGTTCCAGTGTCTCACCACTCTTTCTGAGAAGAAATTTTTCCTAATATCCAACCTGAACATCTTCTGGTGCAACATTAGGCCATTACTTCTCGTCCTATTGCTACTAAGAGGGAGAACAGGCCAATCCCCACCTCAACACAACCTCCTTTCAAGGAGTTGTAGAGGGCGATAATGTCTCCCCTGAGCCTCCTCTTCTCCAGACTGAACAATCTCAGCTCCCTCAGCCGTTCCCCATGAGACTTGTGCTCCAGACCCCTCACAGCTTCACTGCATTTCTCTGGACACGCTCCAGGGCCTTGATGTCTTGTAGTGAGGGGCTGAAAACTGAAGCCAAGAGGAAAATATTTAATTTTGCTGATCCCCGTGTAGTAGCTACATAAAGGGTAATTTTTCTCAATATAACTTTATCATATAGGTGATTTTTCCTAAAAGCATTGCTAAAAACAACCACATTATAAAATATAAACACATATGAAGGTAAAAATGCTGACAACAAAACCAAAAATGTTGTAATAACAGACATTAAAATACACTAATTGGAAAATATAGGGATGTGAGTAATAGCCCTTCCAAATGCTGCCACACAGTCTTTCTAAACCTATTTCTTTTTTCCTGAGATAGACAGTAAACACAGCTCAGTGATAAACACCTTTGTGATTCAGATTATCTGTCTCTCGTATCACTTGTTTGGAAAAGAGAGGGAATGTCTTTTGATATTTAGCTAAAACAGATGGAAACTGTCTATGCATCAAGCCCATGTAATGTTAAATGGAAAAACAGTTCAACAAAAACATAAAGATATCACTCCCTGTAACCATATAGCTACATTCACAAGCCCATGGAAAGGTCATATCATATCTTGGTCTACCTAGAAGTGTCCTAAGACAGAGGTCAAGAAAAAAAAAGGAGAGACAGACAAATATAATTTCTTAAGACCTAGGCCAAATGTCTGCACCTGTTATTTAATGCCTGTGATAGTCAGAGGTCAGGAAAGGCACGAGCTTATCTAGAACAGAGAATGTACCTACAATGTCCTACAGAAAGAACAAAATCAACTACGGGTATAGTTACTTTTCCTTTAAAAAACAGATATCCTTAAATAAATTCATTAAAGAATTAAAACTTCTCCCTCAGAATATTACAAGCTCAAGCAATTCATTAAGTTCTGAAGACTTCTTAGCATAAAATATTTCAGTATATTACAACATACAAGTCAACGTTCTGATGTTCAAGAACTCATTCTAATAAAGATTACAGCATGTTTCCTAGTGGTTTTTTGGTGTCTGTCTCTGATAGTCTGGACAATAATTTTTGCCTGCTAAGAAATTTAAAAAGGAAAAACAACACATTTGGTAGCTCAGGAAGGTTAGTCTTTCTATTTGTGGCATACACAGGGAAAACGCATCACCCAAAAGGTTCCAGGGTTTATTTTTTAATCCATGGAAATGCACTTATATTGGCAAAGGTTGTAGGGAGGAACCCTGCACCAAGATCTCAGAAAACTCAGTGGAAGAATTTCACTTCTAGCTAATGATATGTTCCCTTATGTTTGACAACAGCTGAATTCCACCCACACAGTGCCCAAGTAGAAGGGGTGTTTGCACTCAGTTCATTTTCAGTGATAGTTACGTAGGAGAACGCTTCCCTGTATGTAAAAGCAGCAAGAAATAACAAATAAAGAATTAGGAGGCACTGTAAATGCAGAGAACATGAAATACCAGGAGGCAGGCTGAAGAAAGAAAGAAAACCTAAAGAGGGAGGCATGCATCTCTGAAGCGTTGTCACCCCCTTCCTGCAAAAGAGGGATGTTCACATGTGAATGGGCACATAGTGGACTGGAACTTTGGGGCTGGCTATAGAAAGGTTTTTAGAAAGCTGTAGGTGCTTGTCAGCATTCTGCAAGTGTCTCGTGGTCTGGTTTGTCTGCTGGACTGCTGATATTGATCCACCGTGTGAAGTTCACCGATTGCCAGATAACTTGTCATTGATAAATCAATAAACCACTTTGATCCTGATTTGAGTCAAAGTGTGAGAGCTGAGCAAGTCTTCCCTGAACTTGCAATAGGGAAATTTCATGTTTGTAAGTAGTATTTCAACATGCAGACTCTCCTCAAATATTTCAGTGCTATTTGTAACCAAACTGCTGAATTCTGGGAGCCGATTAAATGATTAATCTTCTACAGTCAAAATATAAGACTATGAGAAACTAAGGAAATTAAAAGTACTTGATAGGCTATGAGAGTGCAGAAGGAGAGAATGGAACAAAAGTGCCCCACTTGGGTAAAAAAAAGAAAAACGCAGCTAAAGCTTTTGGGCCCTCAAACATGAACTGAGAAGAAAGATGGTTCAGTGACTCATTCCAGAGAATGTATCCCCAAAACTTTACTGAAAATACTAATAGATAAAACACAGCAGTTTAAATTCATATAATACAAACATAGCATGATAGAAATGCACATATACAGAAATAAAATATTAAAATTCCTGGTCATTCAGCTTTCTAATATAAGAAGAAGCTGTAGCAAGTGGCCAGCCCATTACAGCTGAATCTTGCCAGGCTTCAGGCTTTACATTGCGCATAAGGGCATCCTTGCATCTGCAAGTCAGGACCTCAGCAGGAACAAGTGTGGTGACCATATGGAATATCTCCTTTTTATTACTGAATCTCTAACATTAAGTTGCTTAACTGCACATAGGCGAGGGCATGTTCCTAATTTGCCAGCCGGTTTCTTGGGAGACTCGATCCGCTAGATTCATTTTGTTACCCTGCAGTGATTACAACCAGTATCATCTTGTTTTGTGGTCAGTAGTAGTTGCTGAGGTGAAAAATTAATTGCTTCTGTAGCTCCTTGCCTACAGCCACATCCTTTGATTTGTCTCTTTGACATCCATTTTTGGCCTGTTTTAAAGCTTAATAAATCTCCACAAAAATAATGCATTCTTTACACAAAGTTGCTCTCTGTTTTTTAGGTTAGAAGCACTCAGTATGCATACAGTATTTAGCATAGTGGTCTCTGACTGGGGCTCTCATACAATGCCAGAAAGTGCCTGAACTTGCAAGAAGATAATAATAAGGAACAGAGAAAAATAAAGCTATTCTTTTCAGAGCTACCCTGGAGAACAGAAGCGTAATAAAACTTCCGTATAGGCACAGTCACAGAAGGCTATGAAAACCATCCAAATTCAAAGAAAAATGCACTTTTTACAGGAAAGAAATACACATCTTTAATTTTTTTAGGTGTCCTCAGAGTGTTCACAGACTCACGATGTGGTCTCCTCTGGCTTCAACTACATCAGCAGCACTTTCAAAAGTGCAAATGAACAGTGGCCACTTGTGAAATAAATGGTCTGGTCCATTATTTAGGACTATGGGGCTGAACGTGATTTAACTGCATGAAACCAGAGACTAAAACTGGTAACAGAAGTATAACGCTAACAGAGTCTGGCAGTTCACAAGACCAAGCAGGTACTGCTCTAATTAATTAATGTTCAGCCAGGATTCAGAGTTGCTTTGAAGACAGCAGGCATTGACATTTGTTTTGGCACTGCGAAGACATACGGAACGATGGAACAATCAAAACCATTATTCAGGCATTACCAAAGTTATCTGTTATCTCTCTAGTCCTTCAGCTTTTGTCTCCCAGAAGGAGATAAAGGATTCTTTATGTAGGAATTAAAGCTGCTACCAATAACTGATGGGACTCCCTGGTGCTGCAACAAACCAGTTATCTGTTCTCTGGGAATTTCTCCTCTCTGGTGAATGTTACACAAGGTTATTTGGCACAGTTTATTCACAAAAAAAAAAAAAAAAANAAGAGACATCCCTTGCAAAAAAAAAAAAAAAAAATGCCAACCACCACCCACCCACCAAAACCCACACCAACACAATCCTTCACTGTATAAAAAATATGAGCTGTTAAGTTTCACGTTTTGACCTAAAATCAATGGACACGGGGCTGTAACCTAAGCACCCTTTTATTTCTTGCTGTTGGTCTTTTTTTTTTTTCAATAGGCTTTCTCTTAAACACTTTTGCTTTCCTTCTGTGAAAGCTAAGTAATTACAGTTTAACAGCATTACTGTTTCACTGCAATTGCAAATACCAAACCAACCACAGTAGATAAGGCAACTACAATGATCACAAGACTCTGCATCTTCCACAGTTTTGTCTAATGACATCATCTGAGTATGGCTACAGCAGAATTAGAGTCTGCCCTTCACTACAAGGGTGAAACTTAAGGTGCATTTAGGAAGGTAAACAGGGGATCAAGAATGCACAATATAGTAATTAGCAGACCTAGATAACATGCCTAGATATCAAACTCTTTTGATGACCTTTTAAACATTCATTGGCTAATCAAACATTTAAAGAAAATACCAAATTTAGGTTCATGCCTAATTTTACGTATACAGTCCACAGTTATATTGCTATTTGCTTTCCTTGGTCCCATAGTTCACTGGAATAATTTTCCTTTAAGCCACTCTTTTTCTTGCGGATTTGAAGCAAAAGACTGAAAACATAGAGAGCACCAGGCAGAAAAACATAAGATACAAACGTATAATTGGAATTTAGATTAAGCAGTTAACACAATGCAGCAAGTCTTACAGATACTTCAGCTGAATCCATTCTTCCCGTATACAAACAGAAGAGGTCGTAATGTAAGGGATTTGGGCTACTTTCTCACTTCCTGTAAAGAGAGAATACAGCACACTGAATCAAATACTCACAGATATTTCTCTGAGCTTATGCACTACAGAAAGATGATAGAATGACTTTTTCTTTTGTGATTCATGACTTAGAAAAATTTTGCTCTGCTTAGATCTGCTTATAAACCAAGCCTTTGATAATTGACTTGGGGCTTCATTATATTCTGCTATATATATAATCTGATAATTTCCTCCATGAGAAGAGACAAGATTCTTTCTTTTCTACGAGTTCTGACACGACATATAATAAACTCCAGCCTGACTCAAAAATACTTGCTTTGCTTCTGCAGCACTTCCCACACATGGAAAGGTATACATGCTTGTAGGGGTCCAGCTCAGAATTACAGGAGCAGATAAGAGTTACTCTGGGAACATTTTCTGTTTTACACACAGTGCATATATTTGCTTTTGTCTTGTTTTCAATAGCTAAGAACAGTGTTCTCAGCACTCCTCAACTTATCATTATTTGGTCAGTAGCTGTCATGGAAGTCAGTCTTGATATGGGATTTCAAAAGAAAGGGAAAAAAATGAACAGCTTTAAAGCCAGCCAGGAGGCAAGGTCACGCTCTGAGAAGCACAGATAAAAGTGACAAAGCCAGGGTCACCAGCAAGTGAAGATCTTTACTATCACAAGAAAATAACAACAGTAAGGTCCATGAAGGGCTTTGATGCTGAGGCCAAACATGATATGCAAGAGCAGAGAAAGGGAGCAAGAGTCAGGGAATCAGACAAGGGAACGGTCCTGAGCATGATGTACTACAGTTAGAAGAGGGAAGTCAGGAAAAGGTGGGTCACCAAGGTCAAGCACAAACTTAAACCAGCTTCATTACATACACCAGTTTAAAATCTGTATCATCAGGGGGGATTTTTTAAGGGTGGCTTAGCACCTTTTTGCTAGATAAAGCAAAACATTCAAAAACCTGTCTGGTAAAAATCATACTCAGAGTGCATTGCCCTGCCTGGCTCACACCTATTAGTGCAGTGCTGGTCCAAAGGGAATAACTCTGCTAGGACACAGGATTTGTGCAGGACTGAGGATACAATTAGTGTTAAGGTTTTTGTTTGCAAGGAGATGGAATTTGTTGATGGACAATGGCTGTCCTAATGCCACCTGAGCAGTCCTTCTGCCTCCAAATTTCCCTTTGCATATTTCCTACCTAATACTGAGGATATTTTGCTTTCACACGAGGCCTTATAAACTTGTAACTCAGAATGTACCGATGCAAACAGAGAAAGGGCAGCAAAGAGCTGAGCACGTGCTGATATAAAGCCATGCAGACGGGTTGAAAACGGGTCATACATGTATGATACAATTATTTCTAAAACTGCCAGTGTGCAATGAACAGGCTAGCAGGTAAGAAAAGAGCACAAATTTGTTACTTAATTATCTGAGAAATCCTATCACAGTGATGGAGAGGCTTTGTTAATAGTTCTCCAAGAGACGTGAATTTCATGGATTTTACAGACAAAGTTCATCCTGCAGAAAAGATGGCTGAGGGAGGCTCTCATTAATGTTTATAAATAACTGAAGGGCAGGAGTCAAATGGGTGGGGAGGACTCTTTTGGGTGGTAAACAACAACAGAACAAGGAGTAATGGGCAAAAACTGGAACACAGAGAGTTCCATACTAATACAAGACCTTCTTTACGATAGGGGTGACATAGCACTGGAACAGGCTGCCTGGAGACGTTGTCCGGATTCTCCTTCTCTGGAGATATTCAAAGCCTTCCTGGACACTCCCGTGCGACCTGCTGCAGGGAACCTGCTTAAGCAGAGGGCTTGGACTCGATGGTCTCCAGAAGTCCGTTCCAACCCCTACAGTTGTGTGTGACAACGGCAGCTTTACGGGGGTGCAGGTGCCTCTCTGTCTCGCTCCCATTATCCGAATTTTCTCCCTTTCCCCGTCTCTCCCCTGCCCCTTCTTTGCGCCGCTTCCCGGCGCTCCCAGTATTCCCGTTGGGAGGCACCGCAAGCCCAGCAACCAGCCCAACAACAGCCACCACAACCGCCCGCCAGGCCGGGCCAGCCTTACGCCTGCAGCACCCCAGCGGCCCCACGCCCCGCCCCACACCGCACACGGACGGCCCTGAGGGCACAGCGGCGCCCCCGCCCGGCGGCCCAAGCCAGCCCAACCTGGCACGGCGCGGAGCTCGGGGCGGGCCCGGCGCTGGCGGCAGTTCCGGCGGAAGGAAGGCGGCGGGGCCGTGCTGCGGCGTGGGCTCGGGATGGTGCAGGACCCACGGGGACAGCTGGTGGCCGAGCTGCTGCTGCGGGCGGGAACGGCGGGTGGCATCGTGTGCCTCTGCTCCCGCGCCTTCGTGGAGTGAGTGGTGGGGGGCGGGGGCGAGGAGAGCCCCGAGGCGGGGGGGGGGAGAGCTGAGCGTTTCTCCAGTGGGGTTTGTAGCGCTGCCGTTCTTTGTCCGGTGACTGTCAGCATTCGGTGTTTGTTTTTACAGGGATCGGAAGTTATATAAGCTGGGATTAAAAGGATTTTATATCAAAGATGACGATGAGAGCACGGGTAAGATAATAGCGTTGATTGTACAGTGTGGTGTGGTAATGTGTGGAGTAAGCTGTGTGTGGTGGGTATTTGTGGGTATTGAGGTGCAGTAGGACTACATCGCTTTCACCTGTGTGTGCTTCTTGTTTTCCTGTGGCGTCATTATGTGCACGTCTGGTGTTGCTTAAACAATTGCTAACTGTGCAGGCAGGGATTCCACAACTGCTGAGATGGCTGGGGAGCACCGACTAGGGAAAGGAGGGAGCCTTGGGCTCTGCTGCTCAGCTACAGCCAAAATACAGCTGTGTTATCAGCACAGCCACCAGTGCAAACACATTGCTGTCCAGGCTGCTGAGAAGGGAGTTAACTGTGACCCGCTCAGACCCAGTCTGATGTTTGGGCTGTTGAAGCCTTATTTTGATTTCTGCTGTTGTCTTGCACTCTCGTTCTCCACTTGTTTTTACTCCCTCTTTTTGCTAAAAATGTACGTGTGTAAAAAGAGCCTGAGGGCAGAGCCGTTCTGCAACTAAGGCCTGATGTGAAAATGTATCCCTGCTGCTTTTGTAGGGTGGCAAATGCAGTGTGGTCCTGAAAAAGATAAACTAATACAGCTAAAATAATGACACAGTTGAAAAGTTTACAATTCATGGAAGTGTTCATATTGGGTTATTTTAAAAAGTGTATATATATGTATAATGTATAAAACTTTGTATTGATGTTAACGTTGTTTCAGTGAACTAGTGCAAAAGATGAAAAATCTCAATCTGTTAATAGCTTTCAGGTACTTATAAGGTAATCTTTAAATGGGAAAGGAAGCTGAAGTAGTACTGGTGTTTGTTACAGGATTTGCTGATGCATTGAGTTATAGGGGTGCTGCAAGAAAGAAGGGGACAGACTCTTTAGCAGGTGATAGGACAAGGGGAAATGGTTTCAAACTGAAAGAGAGCAGAATTAGGTTGGCTATAAGGAAAAAGTTTTTCACAGTGGGGGTGCTGAGGCACTGGAACAGGTTGCACGGAGATGTGGTGGGTGCCCCGTACTTGGGACACTCAGGGTCAGGCTGGAGGGGGCTCTGAGCAACCTGATGTAGCTGTAGGTGTCCCTGTTCATTGCAGGGGAGTTGGACTAGATTACTTTTAAAGATCTCTGATCACAGAACCTGTAAGATTGTATTCACTCGATGTCATTTGTTCACAGGAGAGGAACAAGCATCTGAGCAGGAAAATGATTGTCCCAGTGTGACATTGGGAGTGGACACTGATTGTGCTCTGGACCTAGAAGAAGCTGAACTAGACTCGGAGGCCGAGCTTATGAAGAGCATGGGGTTACCTCTTCACTTTGGTGGGCACTCAGCTCACAGGGACTTTGTGGTAAAAATCACTGTGCTTTATTTTTTCTGTTTACTTCATATTCCAGAACGTAGGGGCATGCCTACTCCTTAGTTGCTTTTGAGACTGCAGTTTGTGGAAATGTATCTGAGTTGCCTCACTCAGGTTTTCCAGTGGTGTACAACACTGTGGCCTGTGTAGTCTGTAAAAGTCACTTGCTGTTTGGGCTTGGCAGGGTCAAGCTGTGCTTTGTGCTTCCATGTTTATATTGCTCGTGCTGCTAGGAGGAGCTGCTTTAAAGCAGTAATGCTCATGCTGTGCTGCAGGACAACTAATACATTGCAAACTGAGCGCGTGTCTGCTTTAACTGTCTAGCTGTAGGTAGTAATAGAAAAAGTTAGTTCTGTGCATTCCCGTTGTAGCTGATCAAGCCAGGCTGTTCCAAAGGACAGGGCTTGAGCTTGGGTCCTCTGCTTCCTGCAGCGAGCAGCTGGGCTTTATGGATAGGCTAAAGTTGTGTGTCAGCAGGAAAAAGGTAGTGAGATATTCAGTACCTGCTTCATAGAGTACAGACATTCCTAGAGGCGGGAGTGCCTTTGTGCAGAGTGCTCTGTGATTCTGGCCTGATTAATTTGTCAATAAATTGGAGGAGCTTGTAAATTGTTTTACATGATGACGTGTAAATAGACATCTGAGTTAAAGCTCACAGTACGCGTATATGATTTGTGTGGCTATATAGTAGTAGTGCAAATAAGTCAAGTGAGAAGATAATGTGTTTTTCTAGATTACTGCTAAGTGTTGTGCTTTGTGCCATATACATTAATGTGACATTGTGAGAGGCGTGAATGAAAGTTTAATGCCCGTTCTCTTAAGCCAGCTCCTTGACAAGCTGCCTTATGCATTTGTCAGTGCAGCAAAACCAGGGGTTGCAGCTAATGAGGCATTTGGGGTAATACCCGTATACTTGCAGTCTGTTGGCCATGTGAGTTGTATTCCCTCACCACCACCACGCTTTTACTTGTGAAATTTAATTGGACAGTTTATTCAGAAACTTGGCAGATTTATCTTATATAACATTTTGTTGCTCAGGGTGTTTTGCTTGTGAGCACAGGAAGAGATTTTGTCTTCTACTTCACTGGGCAGCTGTAGTAGTTTGAGTACGTGGTAACAAATGAAATGGATTAATTGCAGACAGAGCCGCCTGTTTGGATAGGAGTCTTTTTCCTGTGTTTCTCTGAACTCTCTCGGAGATCATTGTGGGATGGAAGGAATATTTCATCAGTCATCTTTAGCCAGGCATAAATTGGTTCTGTAAGCAAGATTTACAAAACTTGCAAATAAAAACACATTATGTGCCAACTACCCTGATAAATCACTTGAGCAGTGTTTGCTGGCCAGGCAGCTGTCAGGCAATGGTTAGAGTTGGCCTCTGTTGCTCCCCAAGAAGTCCTTGGTGTTATTGAGTGATACTCTTGAGCTAAACTCAGTGACCCTACAGTTCCTGACTAATCTCCCCATAGCATTTCATGGTGTTTCACACTGATGTCTTTCCTCTTAAATCACTGAACAGCTATGAGCAACTTCCCTCCCAACTTCTATCTGGAATTCTACCTTTTCCTGGTCCTTTTTGCAGATATGCTCACAGCTTTCTTAGAAATCTCTGGCAAAATGACGGGGTCCTATCAGACCTGTGTAACCCTTTGCCTCTTCTGTGGGGAGAGAGCTAACAGTGGGGTTGCAGAGTGAGGGAGGGTCACAACAAGCAGAAATGTGCTTACAGGGAGGGAAAGAAAGGACTGCTTGAATGTTGTGGACTTCTGAATATGTTTATCCTTTATATTTTAGGTAAAAGAAAAATACAGAAAGAGAAGTAACATGAAGTTTATGAAAAAGAAAAAGAAGAGAAAAGAATTACAGCAAAAACACCAGGATAAAATGGAGCAGGGATGCCAGGATCATATTTGTGGTGATCATAAGCAGCCCATCTCGGATGAACCAGCCTCAGCTACAGAGCAAAGTGCAAAAAACAGTGAATCTCAGGTTGCAGGTGAAGGGAACTGTGGAAGTTCAGAGAGTCTTGCTAATGAGGCCTTACCCATTGAACAGAAATGGGAGAAGTACTGGAGCGAGTATGGAGAGGGCCTTCTTTGGCAAAGCTGGCTGGAGAAGCATAAAGATGTCTCATCACCTGAAGCCATGACAGCATCTGAGCCTTGGAACAGTCCAGACACCAAGGAGGAGTGGGAGCAGCATTATAGTGAACTGTACTGGTATTACTGGGAACAGTTTCAGTACTGGACAAATCAGGGGTGGACTATGGAGAGCTCACACACTGACAGCGTTCAGCTGAATGGGGTTATGCAGGAGACTGATCTTTCGCAAGAAATGGACCTGGTCAGCCTAGAGACTGAAGGCAGCAAAGTGCTGATCTTGGAGCCGTCTCCTTCTCACACAAGAAGTGAGGAAACGCTCACTTCAAGTGCTGAGCCCCATGATGAGATAATCTCTGGGGTTTGTAACTTAAACCTAAATTTGGATGCATTGGAGCAGAGCAGTGCACCTCTAACAGTAACCAGTGAAGATCTTCAAGAGCGCAGTTCATGTAACAGTGAAAGCCAGAGTCCCTGTGTTTCAAGCCAGAAGGAACCATGTGATGGAGGAGCCAGGAAAAGGAGAGCATCTTGTGAAAATAGAAGTATTAACCAGTCAGGTAATACACAATCAACTAACATTAATTGTACCACTGTAACTATAAGTGGTTATATATGAAAACCAAGGGCCTATCTTTATCACGCTGTTTTAAAACATAGACTGAGCATTTTATGGAAAGATTGCATAATTCATTTTTCTTCCCTCTGGTTCTCTGGAACATCTCTCCTCTCTAGGCTGTATATTGAATGTATTCTTCAGCCGCAAGTGATTTTAACACAACATACACTTTATACATTTCCCAAGTGATAAGAGAGCATAGTTGGTGTTTTACTGGTTTATTGATTAGCTTTAGTATTGCAGCTGTGTCATTCAGCCTGTGTTTCTTTTTTCACTGATAGTCTAAAATTAATGAAAACTCGGTTTGATGTTTTCAAGAATCTGACAAATGTAAGGACAGGTTTTTTTGAGAAATATTCCCAAAAAAGCATTTTCACAGCTTGGTTTTGTTTGTTTTTGGTGATTCTGTTTTGTTCTTCTGTTTAATAATGCCGTACTTGACATTAAACTCTTGTCCTGCTGTATGGTGTTACTGTGGACCAGCTGACTTCCAGAGGTCCTTTCCAGCGTTACATTGTCAATTAGGCAGTGAGCTGCAGTCATCTTTACAACCCCAAATTCGTGTGCCCGCATCAAGTGAAAATGCCAGTTCACAAAGGAGTATGGTGAGAGGCAGTGGCTGTGCCTTACGGTGCTGGAAGGGTTTCTTTGAGGGAGATTAAAAGACTGGATAGTTTTTTGCCACCAGTTCTGTGCACAGGGAAAGGAGGTGGCTATCCTGTTTGACTGCAGATTTTTCCTGCCAGAATTACCAGTGATTAGCAGTGTGACAGCTTTCCTGGCAGATGTACGGTTTCGCCTGCTGAAGACGAAAGATGAACTATACGAGTGAAGGGTTAGCAGCTTAGGAATTCAGTGTGGTGAGGAAACCTCTGAGTCCATTGTTTGAGACCTCCTAAGGAAGGAAGCAGGTGTGCCCCCATCTTGATCCTCCAGTAGAGTTGAAATGAAAGAGATGAGAGGAAAATCTTTCTGGCACTGGAGACAAAGCTTAAGAAGAAAGAAGAAACTGTTTGGAATTTGTACCCCGCAAGCATTTTATTTTTCTTGGAGAGCTGAGTTATTTTGAAATTAGTCCTGCTTAAGATTAACACCGTAGTGTAACTAATACTGGAAGCTTGTGTTGGCACGTTGTCCCCCAAAGGTAAAGAAATGTGTGGTTTGACACCTGTGCCTTATTTGTCAGATGAGGATATGTGAAACAGCTGAACTGTTGCTGCAGATGCACTTTTTTAAGGATAGGAAGTTCTGAAATTTAACATGCAAAAAGGTTTAAAATAAGTTGTATCTTTTTAGGTTCCCAGGAGTCAGGTAACTCATGTAGCTCAAATGACAAAGAGCAGTTGCCGCTTTGTGATCAAAATGAAGACGAAGGAGGAGAAGAGCCTCCTGAAAACAGAAGTGCCAAAGTCAAGAGAAGGTAAGTAGTGAAATCTTTTTTTTTTCCTCAAATTGTTCTTTATAGCATCTGTTTGATTGAGATAAAAGTTTTTCACACAGAGGGTGGTGTCACATTTGGACAGGTTGCCCAAGGAGGTTGTGGATGCCCCATCCCTGGAGGCATTCAAGGCCAGGCTGGATGTGGCTCTGGGCAGCCTGGTCTAGTGGTTGGCGACCCTGCCTGTGGCAGGGGGGTTGAAACTAGATGATCATTGTTGTCCTTTTCAACCCAGGCCATTCTATGATTCTGTGATAGTTTTCCATCACTGCCTATCACTTTACCTGGCAGTAAGTGAAGGGTATTTCTTTGCTTTATAAAGAATATATGGCCTGGATGCCGAGTTGTGCAAGGTAACAATACCTTGTGTCACTGAAGTATATGAGGTTATTAAATTGGATATGATGGCTCATTTTTTCAGGTTTAGTTAGTGTAAAAGGTATGAGATATTACTTAATAATTTGTATTGCTTAGCTAATATGTTGCTAATAAAGTGCTTGGTACTGTGACACTCCCAGAATAGTTAATCTCTGCCTTGTCACAGTCTTTTTCTTTCCTCTGTAGTAAATCCGTAACCACAAAGAAGATGGGAGGCTTTTCGTTCCCTCTCTAATAAACATAAAAACACACAGATGAAGGGATGAATGGAATTTTGATATTGCCGTAGCATTAATGATGGATAACATAGATAGCAACATAGGTGATGTAGGTCATTTAGAAATAGGGTGAACAAACATTTTGTCGTCTTCAGTTCCGCATAGGGCTTGGTTTTAAATGTTTTGAGAAATTGTTACAAGTATTTGGAATATCATAACTCCCATGGAAGGGCATACTGAGTTGGGTAAGAGGAAGTATCTGCTCATGCATATAAAATAGGTTGGTTTTATCTGCCTTGTTTGATATCAGCAGTGTGTGGGGGAATTACTGAAGTGCGCTTCTAAATGGCTTCAGTGCAGGAGTTTTAATGGCATTTCTTTAAGGGTAGGATAGGGTAGGTTTTGTGGTTGTTTGTTTTTTTAATTTACTATTTGATTGTTTGGGGGGAAAAAAAAAATAACCCCCAACTTAACTTGTTGTCGTCTGTGTTTTCTCCTAGCCATGAACTGGATGTGGATGAGAATCCAGTGGAAGATCCTGAGGAAACCTGTTCTATTTTGGGCTTCAAGTGTGGTGCAGGACAAAAGTAATTGCTTATGAGGAACTCAGGGTTTCTTCACAGCAAGTCAGCTCTGTTGATATTATTTTAGTATGCCATTCATTTCCATTCCAATTTTGTTGAACTATTGGAAGATAATTGGTGAAGTTAATCTTTGTGCTGTAAGCTCTAGCAGTAGAAACGCAGAGTTAGACGATAAGAAATGTGCTTTGAAAGATAAGTATAACTCGTAGGGTACTTGCAGTTATATAACTGCAAACAACTGAGTAGAGAACTGAAATGCCCGGTCAGCTAGCTAAATCTGGGATGCTTAAGGGCTCAAACCATTAATGGTCCTGTCAGTTTGGAGTCCTGTGAGCTTAGATCATAATCTGTAGATGTTTCATGTTGAAATGAGGTTGCTTTACATTAACTACGTTAATAAAGTATTGCCAGGTTATTGTTCAGTGAAATTTCCATTTTCAGTAGCATATCCTAAAGATATGGTTATCAGTGCCCTTAGAAGCAGCATCACAGAGCGCAGGTGGACTGTAGCTTAGGTATAGGGCTCAGGTGACGCATTTAGTACATATATGCATATATATATATATATAGATAGATAGATAGATATAGGATTCATAGAGGAGTATGTCTTGTAGTTGACGGTCGCTATGTGTATGTTAATATTAAATCTTCCAAATTGTAAATTTCCCAACTGAATTTTTTGCTTTCTTTTATTTCAGGTATGGTGGAATTCCAGATTTCACTCACCGAAGTGTTCAGTACCTGGAGAAAAAAGCAAAACTCAAGTCCAAATTTTTGGACATGCGTAAACCAAGGAAGAGCAAAAACACGCACATCTTCTTTACAGAAGAGCCTGAAACATCTTGCAAAAAAAATTAAACTCTGAAGAAGGTGGGTGTACTTGTTAGTGTTGGTGAACTGCCTAGATGTCTCTGCTCCCTTAGCTGTTGTTTTATTATGCAAAAGAAATATTGCACAGAGTAGGCGGTTTCTTTTCATTTTCAGTCTGATGCTAATATTCTTTTTTTCCCCTTCCTCTCCTCCTCCTCCTGTTTAGGTGAAGAATAGTTATTGTTGGGGTGGGTATAAAAAGGCATTAGTGGATGCTTAGCAGTCTAGTAAAAGAAATTTGAGCTTAATGGTGAAGTTGCATGGAACCATGTACCGTATAGGTGCATCATTCCTTTAGAGGTGTGTGTAGGTTTCTGTACTTACTCATTTTAAGACCAGAGATACTTTTAGTATGAGGACATTTGTTAGTGCTGGAATTTCTGTGGTGAGGGAAAAAAAAAAAAGTGTATATAATCAACATATACTGGAATGCTTGGCATTCCCTAATACCTCACTGTAAAACACTGTTTTCTGGTGACGATGACGAATGTTGTATTGAACTCCCATCCCATTGCTATAATTTGGGATCAGAAACTTGGCCGTTGCTTCCTTGTACCTGAAGCCAGTGAGGAGAGCTGTGATTAGGAGAAAAGAAGTTAGAAATTTCCTCAGTCTTTCTGGTAAGCAACTGCCCTAGGCCTAGTGTCGCCCAAAGTAACTGTAATGTTAAAAGTAGGCATCTGCATTTACCTTTGAAGAGTTTAAACTGACATCTGTCCATTGGTTGGGATGCAGTGTGGACTTACTCACTGTGCAGCAGATTTGATGCATGTACCATTTGATACATCCTGAGGGTGAGGCAACTCAATCTCTCCTTTGCACCTAGCTGGTATCTGGATCCCAAGACAACTTGTTTTGAAAAAATGTGCAAAGGGAGCAGAGCTAAGGACTCGTATGTTGTAACTGCATGGCTTTTTGTGTGCTTCTTTGTGGATATTTTACTTTTTTCGAAATACACATGGTGGAGAGTGTATCCATGGTAGGTATTTTTGAACTGCAGTGCTTTTAAACTGTCCTATTTGCACCTGGTTACCAGTGCATCTAACAGTCTGTGATATATTTCCATTTCAGGTGGAAGCGTTCCTGAAGCAGGTTAATGAACCTGTGGAGGAAGCCATGTACCAGAAAGCCTCTCCTCTGGGTAAAGTCGAGGAGTCATCAACAAGCAGTGACTCAGAAGATCAGGAAAGTGTCGCCACTGCACAGAGTGTGAGATTCAGCATAGAAACCCCTGAGTTGCTGCCTTCCAGTGTGGTTGGTGGTGAACCTGGGACGAGTAAGCTGGAAGAGGAGGCAATGGATGCGACAGCAAACGGTGCTGGGTGCCAGGGCAGGGGAAAGCCCAAGTGTGGCTCTGGAAGAGTGCTCGTCCCTCTGGACATACCAGATTATCTCCAGGCAGAAATGGAGGACGCGAGCCCAGGTACTCCTGTTTCCTGCAAACTGGACATGACTTGGTAGTGGGACTGCTGCTACTCTCCCAAATTATGGTGGTGTGTGGCATTTATCTATGGTTTCCCACTTGGACCAAGAAGGTCTCTTTGAATAATTTATAGCTGTACTAGTAAAAGTAGTTTTTTCCTGAAGTACCAAAAATCCCAGGCCTTACCTTTATTTCAGACAGTATTTCTGGATAGATGAACAGCGACTGTTGGTCTAATGTGTGACCTAGCAGGTCATGTCTCTGGTTCACTTCTCTTTTTCCTCGGTGAGAGCTATTAATGTCAGGTAGAGGCAAGGAATGTCCACTTTTGGATTCACATATGCACGTAGATTTAGGAAATGTGTGTTGTTAAAAAAAAGAATTTCTAGAAAGAAAAACAATTATGGTGTGAACTTGTTTATTTAACCCTCTGAAAAACAGAAAATAGGATTATTCAGCTTTCTGCATACTTTAATCCTTCCCACAGTAATCCAGTTGTGTTATAGTTATGTAAAATCCTCATCTAGATTGATTCTTATTCCTTTTTAGTGTGTGGGCATTAAGTTGGTGTCTGATCCACATTTGCTCACTATTTAGAGCCTATTGCTATCAGCTGGAAGTCATGTCTAGCCTGCTAAGACTCCTAAATAATGGGTAAAATCTTACCATTTTACAACTGTGACAGATGTCTGATAGGTTACTTTATTTCTTTGTTATATAGAACGCTCTTTTTTAACTGAAACCACTTAACTTAACTCTCCATAATCTGGCAGACAGTATTAAAGGTCATTTAGCAGCGTTGCCTAACTCGAGCGTTTCGTATCTTGACTCATATCTGTCTGCCAGTTATACTCATAACCTATGAAGACAGTTAGTTAACTTTTGCAGTGTCTTCCAGTTGTAGATGAAAAAAATACTGCAAAGAAGAAGGAGAGAAAAAGGCGGAGAAAGCATAAGTTTGCACTGGGAGAGATACCTCCTGAGATTGCTGCTGATCCTGAGCTGATCAAATACTGGGCGCAACGCTACAGGCTGTTCTCTCGCTTTGATGAGGGGATTAAACTAGATAGAGGTAGGTGTGTCTGGTACACAGGGCGCTGACTTGGGTGGCATAAGGGGTACACAAGCCCGTGAACTTTTTTGCAGCTTATTACTAATTCTTTTGATGAAAGGAGCAATACTGAGTGCACAGCCAGCACGCCGACAAACAAAAAAGCTTTGGGACTTCTGTTCCCCAGTTTCTAGCGTGGCATGCCCCTCTTTGTGCTAGTCGTGATGTTTGCTGAAGATTGTAGTGTACCCAGACAATGCTTGGTCAGGACTTTCTCAGAAACTCAATGACTTTTTTTCTCCATTTTTTTTTTTTGAACTCTGAAGTGCAATAATGAATGTAGTTTTGTTCTCTTAACATACACAGTCTTTCAGCAGTCATCTTCTAGGTTACATTTTTCCATGTTATGTGGAAACCGCTTCCAAATCATCAGTTCGTAGGTAAATAAGGAGTTAGTATTGCCACCTTTTTTGGTAAGATTTTTGCAAGGCTTTCATTTCTAATACTTTCCCATATAAACACATAAATTGTTTGGCAGGCCAAGCATGGCTGTAAGGAAAATAATGTGTAGGATGTGAGAGGATGTATTTCTGTTTTTATTTGTGGCAGAGTGTAGTTATGACACGTATAAGGTTTTTTGCAGCTGTATTTATGTACTTGTCCTTGATAAGCACCAAGTTCAATAAAGCCTTCACTGAGAATCAGGCATATCTATTCACTTCAGTGAGACTTTGTTTGCTTAGCAAATCACTGGACTCACCAGAGTTTATAATCTTGAAAGCCTATATTTCCTGGTCAAATGTGTTAAGCCAAAATTGCTGGGATTAATGCTAAACCTTCAGTTGTTTGTTTTTAATTTAGATGACATTGAAATTAGTGGCAAAAATACTTTTCTTCTCTTCCCTTTGCAGAGGGCTGGTTTTCTGTTACTCCTGAGAAGATAGCAGAGCATATTGCAGTCCGTGTCGCTCAGTCATTCAACTGTAATACAATAGTGGATGCCTTCTGTGGGGTTGGAGGAAATGCTATTCAGTTTGCTTTGACATCAAAAAGAGGTAAGTAGGCATTGTACGCAGCTCAC
Source organism: Pavo muticus (assembly GCA_016647715.1). Lineage (NCBI taxonomy): Eukaryota > Metazoa > Chordata > Aves > Galliformes > Phasianidae > Pavo > Pavo muticus. Next base: position 464,690 of record JACDJE010000110.1, on the reverse strand, counting down.
TGTTTCATTTCTTCAACCTTTTTCTCTAAAGTTAGGGAAGGAAGTTTTTTAGGAGGAAGTTTTTCACTCAGGGTGGGGACACGTTGGAACAGGCTGCCCAAGGAGGTTGTGGATGCCCCATCCCTGGAGGCATTCGAGGCCAGGCTGGATGTGGCTCTGGGCAGCCTGGTCTAGTGGTTGGTGACCCTCCACATGACAGGGGGGTTGAAACTAGATGATCTTTGAGGTCCTTTTTAACTCAGGCCATTCTATGATTCTGTGAAAATTGGAGTTGGACTTTTTTCACCAATACATTTTTCTTCAGTGCTTCTGAAGCAATGGGAGGTTTCTTCCTTCATCAGAATCACAATATGAAGTTTCTGTTTTTAAAGATGACCTGTAAAACTGCTTTCCAATTTAAAGTCAAAGTTGGATTTACATTGTACATAATCAGTGTTAGTTTTACTTGGCATAGTAGCTAGTCCATAGGATGCTCTGAAGATTGCTGTTAAAGGTTAAATTCTGTTTGCAGTGCCAACCTGCAGTGACACCAGAAAGCTGCTGCTGTTCTCGATAGTACATTAAGGCTGTGTACTCAAAAGCATGTTTCATGTGAACTGTACTTAAAACGTTGGAATGGGATCACCTGTGGGTGCAGCAGGACCTAATACAGAAAAGCAGTGATAACTTGATATTAGTGTAAGTTCTTGTTTCCAGGTAATGAAATTGCAGTGAATCATGAGAGTGCTTTCTGTAAAAATATTGACTACTTAATCCTCCCCTAGTCATAAAACACTCTGGTAAAATACCAGCTCATCTAACACTTCCAAGTAATTTCTGAGCAAGAAAAAAGGTAGTTTGTGCTGCATTAAATTTGGTAGGCTATGATGCATTCTATAAATATTTCCTAAATTTCACATAGTGTATGTGATTATATACTGCCATTGTATCGTAATTCTTGTACTTGAGTTTTTCCAACTCAATTTTCAGTGTAACGTGATCAGCCACAAGGTAAACATTCATCTTTGACAAAGGAGAGGAATGGGTTTCCAGTTGACTCTGTGTAAACTGTTGGGCTCCTGCCGGGAGAGAAGATAGGAAGACTTCCTCCCTTAGGCAGACAGCCTTGCCTGTCCTATGCTTGAGCTGAGGAGTAATGTAGTAGATGTCTGATTCCCAAAACTTTAAGAGCTTGCTAAGGCTTCCCACAGTCTTGGCTATGGTGTTGCTGTCACTTTGGTATGAATGCATGGAGCTTCTGCTGTAAAGTAAAGGACCACAGAATCGTAGAATGGCCCAGGTTGGAAGGGACCTCAAGGATCGTGAATCTCCAGCCCCCCTTGCCAGGCAGGGCCACCAACCTCCACATTTAATACTAGACCAGGCTGCCCAGGGCCCCATCCAACCTGGCCTTGAACACCTCCAGGGATGGGGCATCCACAACCTCTCTGAGCAACCCGTTCCAGCACCTGATCACTCTCATAGTAAAGAACTTCCCCCTGACATCCAACCTAAATCTTCCCTACCTCAACTTAAAACCATTTCCCCTTGTCCTGCTATTATCTACCCTTTCAAAGAGTTGACTCCTCTCTTGTTTGTAGGCTCCCTTTAGGTACTGAAAGGCTGCAATGAGGTCACCTCGCAGCCTTCTTTTTTCCAAGCTGAACAGGCCCAGCTCCCTCAGCCTCCTTTCCCTCTGAGGAGCTGGAGCTTCATGTCCACTGATACCTAGAAAATGAAGTAATTGCTTAGCACATAAAATGAAATTATGGATGTGACATGTATCTGGTTGCTACAAGAGAATATTGTGAAACTTCTGTTTGGTAACTGGGTGGCATCCGTGTGGTGGTCAGGTGCTTTGTGCGCGTTGCAGCCCACGTTACCTGTGCATTTCCTCTCTTGTTCACTTGCAGTGATCGCTGTTGATATAGATCCCGAGAAACTCAGCCTTGCACGCAGCAATGCTGAGGTGTACGGCGTGGCCAACCAGATAGAATTTGTGTGTGGAGACTTCATGGTGCTGGCTGCTGACCTGAAAGCAGATGTTGTGTTCCTCAGCCCTCCTTGGGGCGGGCCTGACTATGCCACTGCTGAAATCTTTGACATCCAAACTATGATTTGCCCAGATGGATATCCTTTCAAAATTGCGTGTCATCGTGGTGTGATTTTCAGTCTCTAATGTATTTTTTCTTAACTGCTTCTCCTGAGGTGGGCTTTGCCATGTCCAGCTGGCTGACTGAGAGTGATGGCATCTGGATGAGGTGCTATGAGATATGGTTTAGTAATGTAGTGGTAGTAACGGTGATAGGAGAACAGTTGGACTAGATGATCTTGTAGGTCCTTTCCAACCTTGTGATTCTATGATGTGAACTTAAGCTGAAGTCACAGGTGTCTCACGTTTCTTTAATCCTCCCCCAACCTCAGCTATATAAAATTGACGACCTAAAATTAAGTGCTTTTATTATTTTTTTATTTAAAGGAATAGTTGTTGTAAAGTTATTCTTGAAGAAGAGACTTCAGAAACTGTTCATATCTTCTAATTTAAAGTATTCATTCATTATTTTTGTTAAATGATTTTATTTAAAGAAACAACCCTGAAGTAATCCAATACACATGCGGTGCATGTATAGGCAATCATTAGTTATGTGAGCTATAAATTGATTTTTTTTTTTTAATGAAAGCTAGCCTTGCTTAAAATATTTTTATCATTATTATAACACCTGCTCATGACGTGGGAAAACACAGAATACAAGCAAAATATTAACTCTTTTAATTAATGTGTAAAATTTCATATTAATTTATTTACATTGGTAGTGAGCAGCCATTCATTTTGGAAGGTGTGAGCATTACAGTCTCGTCAACTACGAAATTGTGTTTTTCCTCTTCAAATAATCTCCTTTTATTCCTTTTTAGCTAAATTGTAGCTATACTTCTAAGGGTGAAGAAATCTATGCCTATGTGAGAGGCGATATTATGCAAAATGGTTTAGAAAACGGGTACCAAACCAGTGCACTGACTATAAACTGCCTTTCAGCTTCTCAAATTCTTCTTTGCAATTCAGTTAAATTTCCTGGGAATATGAGTGAGTTGGTTGGGGTTCTTTTCTTTGAGGTTTTTTTTGTTTTGTTTTTCTAAAATAAGGACAGTAATGGTGAAATAACGGAGTTTCTGCATTTAGTACTGATTTCTGCATTTCAGAACAATATCTAATTACACAGCCATTCCATTATTGCATAAAAAGCTTTCAAAATGAATGAATATATAATAGTTTCTCCCTCCATGTGCTTCTTCCTTTTTTTTTTTCCTTTACTTGCTTCTACATTTGAAATTTTCAGGCTCTCCAAGAAGATCACAAACAACATCGTGTATTTTCTACCTCGGAATGCTGACATTAACCAGGTATTTTACTGGATAATGGCTTGGTAACTAGGAAAACCTCAACTGGCTTAAAACATAGGTAGTATAAGCACAGAGTTAAGATTTTTAAGTCTGTTCAGCTGAACGTGTTTGGCTGTTTTGTTTAAAATTGGAACCTTACATTAAGTGATTTCTGTGTTTCTAGCATTTCTGGCATATTTAGGAATGGGAGTGGTAGATGATTTCCATTATCTTGATACTGTTCTTTCATAGAGCAGCAGACTGGAGATACTTACAGACAATCCAAATATAGTATATTTGGGTGCCAGATGGATACATTCATATAAAAGAAAGAAGGTATTTTAACCAGCTCGTGCCGTCTCATAAATTGCTGAGTCCTAAACCTTTCTGGTTTTCCATTCATGAGGGAGTTGCAGGAGATAAGCCTGGTATCATTAATGCCATTGCTGTCGTTCTCATTAGCATGTTAGTACATTCTCAAGCAGGAGCCTTGTCATGCTGCCCATACAGGTGTGTAGTTACTTATGGGCTGCTTGCACAGCAGTGATTGGATTAGTTAGATGTAGCACTGACTTGTTAAATGCACAATTTATTTTACCAGTTCAGTGTGGCCGTTTTTTGGTGGTTTTTTTTTTTTGCTAGAGACTTTCATTAGAAAAGTATTGTACCTGTTTGGTTGTCCAGATTGCTGAGGTGGAATGTCAAATACAGTTTCTTCTTGAGTGATTGAAATTAAATACATCAGTCAAATACTTTTTTATTTTGGAAGTAATTAGATGACTGTAGCACTTCCCCTGGGTGTCTGGTTTAGTTTCCTCTGTATATTTTCTATGCTAATTAAGTCTTGTAGATTTATAGCTAAGACGGAGCAGTGAGATGTTCTCCTCACCTGCCTTATGCCACAGAACTTCACAGGTTTATTTCCAGCTTTTCCAAAAGCTTTGTCCAATGTGGAGCAGATGAGGTCTCCAGCCAGTGCCTGTAGAATGGTTAATGACAAGTGGACAATGTGAGAAATGGGCTGAAATACACATGGCCTAGCCATTAGCGTGCTCTACCTGTGTAGTGCCTGTATGTGGTTGCATTAGATGTTTTGCTGCCCCTACCTCTTGGTCCAGTTGGTTCTGAGCATTGTTGGCGTGCTCTGAATATTCCTTGGTGTACATCCACAGATTCTCCTTTACACAAATTGCTGAAGAGTAAGTGCTGTCGCTTAGAATTGTGGCTATGTGGTCATAACTTAGATGTAAAAGCAGATGGCTGAGGGCTTGGGCTTGGGTTCAGCTCAGTTTTCCTGTCTATAGGCTGTTCTCATGGAAAGAAAGCAACTCCTTATCCTTTCTCTAGATACTGTGCCTGTATGCAGAAAAAAAGATCTAAAGATTGATTATCTGACAGTATGAAGAGAGAATGTGAATCTAGCTTAGTGTTGAGGGAAATTTAGTGTTAGTACTTGCTTGGACAGTGGTGGGTTGTACTTGACCTTCCTAACTATGATCGTAGAGGATTCTCTGGTCCACAGAAGACTATGCAAAGGTTACGGTCTTGGCCATCATAATCTCTGCTTGTATTTGAGTGACATTTCCTAAATTTACCACTACTGAAATTTCAGGACTGTGAATCTCTAGAGGAAAGGAAAATAGATCTTCAAGGTTCCTTAATGGTAGGCGTGAACAGTTTTTCTTCTCAACTTCTGTATGGTTTTGCCCACAGTTCTGATCCACTGTACTTTTCTGATGGATCGAATAGAGTAGCTCCTGTCCTGACAACCTTGGCAAGGGTGCAGAACACCAGTGCTAGTGTACCGTGGTATAGCTGTGCTTGTAAATGCAGTCCGTAAACACCAGGGGCCTAGAAAAGTTTGATGAAGAAAATATTTAACATTTTTTGCAGGAGATTAAAACCTGAAATCTAAATAACTTTGATAAGGCAGTGTTTGCTGAGAGATTGCCTGATGCCTTAGATTTGAAACTTGCAAGGTTCTTAAGTTTCATTTGTGATAGCATTGCACAGGCTTATCAGATTTGCCTCTTTGGTGTCCTTAAAAGTTCTCTTTTTTTATACATGCTCATACTTTAGGCTTTCATGTATCCCTGAGCTCCTAGAAGAGGCGGTCTGGTATGTTTAGCATGGAAGGTGGCAGTTGTTAAATCTTCAGTACTCTACCTCTTGTCCTTTACTGACTGGCTTGAATCTACAACCAGGATGTGCTTTGCCAGTTAAAATTAATTTAGAAGCTGATTTAATTTCTGTTGCAAACCTTCATGCAGATGTTTGTACTGACTGTAAGCCAGTGTAGCAGTGCAAGTTGGCTTGTCTGACAGTCGATCTCAGGTTCATAGAAATGCCCAGCAGTTGGAATCAACCTTAGAGCTAAAATCCTGCTTATCCTTTAATTATGGGGGTGCAAATTTACTGGAAAACATATGCCTCTTTTTAGCATTAGATATGTAGGGTAGCGTGATTTCTTGCTGTGAAAGCAGGTGTTTGTTGACCTCAGCTGGGCTGTTTCTGAGGGCTCTGCATTCATTGCCTTCCTGATAGATCAGACTTGCAACCTTGTTCTGTTTGGCTTTATTCCAAAAGCGGTGTCTACTATGCCTGCATAGTACTACGACTTTTCTGACTCATGTTGGTCTTGCAGAGAGGAGAGAGGCTTTTCCTTTGGCTGAATCCTGTTAGAAAATTCAGTGAATTTAAGTGGAAGAGCAAACTTCTGCACTTCTGCCTCAAGAGGGAGCATCGAACCAGTGAAACACACTTGGTGTATTGACAAGAAATATGAAACATTTCTCTTGGTTGCATCCAATCTTCTGGTTTATAAGCACGTGCTTGATTCAAAATGCATAATACATAGATCCGTTTTTAGATTGAATCAATCTTTCAAAAATGTTCTTTCTGGTTAGGGAATATTCAGGAACCATTATAATGTATGTGTACTTAAAAACATAGTTTTATTAGTAGTGCGGTTCGTGTTTGCAGCTCATCCTTGTTGATACCTGTCTCTTTGCAGCATCTTTACCTTCAGGTCTTTTCTTTAACTTTCTTCATATCCCTTTTAA
>JACDJE010000110.1:399131-458226 GCA_016647715.1 Pavo muticus | reverse complement strand
AAAAAAGTTGTGGGGAGAATTGGGTTGAGGGGCAGAATTGTGAGATATGTGGATACTACCAGTCGGGAATGTTTTAATACTACTTCAGTTCTGGGTGGGACTAAGCTTTCATTTGGCTGCCAGCAGTATTTTTGAAAAACAGAATAAAAAGCTTGACCAACTAAGGATTCTTTCAAGGTAGGAAAGAACTTGAAATCACTGTTCCAAATAGACGTGTATTCAAATCAAAATTATGCTGTAGCAAACGTAAGTGAAAATGTTTGGTAAACATTTGGGTAGTTGAAAGCTGTTTTTACCTTCTGTGAGAAGAATTAATGATACTAATTTAAGCTGATTGTAGTTAAATAAATGAGGATATCTGTGCCTTGGCAAAATTCTGATGAAGATGTATTTCCTGCCCTTGCTCTGTGGTTAATAGGCTCCATGAGCAGCAGGGAACCTGAAGTTGGGAAAGGTTGAACATTCTCTGACATCTTTGTCTCCAGCTGGTTCATTTCCATCACATCAAGGGAAAGAAAGGAGATACCTGCAGGAGATACTATGTTTGGATCTTAAAACCTCAGCTAAGCTTAATCAAGACCTGCATGAGTGATTGGAGAAGCAAGCTGGTTGAGACTGATTAAATAATGTGTACGTTCAGCAAGCTGTGCTAAATCTCACTGTGTACTCACCTCAGGGACTGGCATTTATCCTAAATATCCTGATTTGTTGCACTGCCTGTTTTCTTCTCTTCTGTATCTTAATATTTGCAGCAAAGAGAGAAGAACCTGGGGTTTATTGTAAGAGCTTCTTTATAGCCTCATTAGTGAAGGCATACTTTTGTTAAGTAGGACACCAAAACATACAGAATCCTCCTAGGTGTTCACACACTAATGCAGTGATGCTGCAGACTGTTCTGCATGATTTGGGTGCTGCTGCTGAGGTGTTTGTCCTGCCACTGGTTGTCAGGACAGGGTCAGGCTGTATGATGCCTTCTCCTGAAAAACTGGTGAGACTTATGTGCTGATGGTATAAGACATTACCGCATCAGCATCTCTGCCAGCCTAGCCAAGCACAAGAGCTGGAGCAGTGGTAAACATGTGGTTTGTTGCTCACCCTGCCTGTGGGTGGCTGCTCAGTTGTCAGTTTTCATAACCCTTATACCAGAACAAGCAAATCAATTAAAATAATAATAGCCTATTCTTAAAAAGTAGTTTTACTAAATGAAGGTGATTCTGAGAGTAAAATTTCAATTATTGCTCAGCTTGAGCTATCTTTTTTGGGTTAGAAAATATATTTTGGCCTACCCAAGGCCCAGCCCGTGACAAAAGAAAAACACTGTAGTTCTATAAAGAGATTTGGCAGTGTCTGGAAGCCTTTCTCAATGGGGTAGATTGGTTGAAATTATCTCTCCAGGAGAGAAACGGTGATGTTGGCTCTGCACCGTGGGTTACAGCCGTAATGTTGTGAAGTCATGTCACAGACCTTGCTAGTGTACTACACAGGTTTTGTACTACCAGGCTTCATGTTGGTAAGGGATAGGGTAGAAGAAAAGATCTAATATATTAAAAATAAATAAATAAAGGAAGCGTCAGGAATTTTTCTAAAGTGGGATAACTTTAAAAAAGAAAAAAAACCAGCCCTTCAAAATTCAAGGCTATTTCACATTCAAATTTGAGTATAGTTGCAGTTTCATAAACAGGAACTGTTATATTTATTGAAAATGTATTTTCCTCTTAGAGTTGCTATTAAACTTCTGCAAAATTTCCCCATTTTCAGCCAGCAATTTCTGGACATAAAAGTAGCACGGCATAACAGAGGAAGAATACTGCTTTTTGAGTAATATATTTCCTTTCGAGGTCATCTGGTCCAGCTCCACTGCAATGAACAGGGACAGCTACATCAGGTCGCTCAGAGTCCTCTCCAGCCTGACACTGAGTGTCTCCAGGGACGGGGCATCCACCACATCTCTGGGCAAACCTATTCCAGTGCCTTACCACCATTACTGTAAAAAGAACTTTTTCCTTCTATGCAAACCTTTTCCCCTTGTCCTTTCACAACAGACCCTGCTAAAGAGTCTGTCCCCTTTCTTCTTATAGCTCTCATTTAGGTACTGAAAGGCCACTATCAGCTCTCCCTAAAACCTTGTCTTCTCCAGGCTGAACAGCCCCAGCTCTCTCAGCTTCCCCTCATAGGGGAAATGTTCCATCCCTGGGTTCATTTGTGTGGCCTTTCTCTGGACACGCTCCAACTGGTCCATGTCTCTCCTGTACTGAGGACTCCACATCTGGACACAGTACTCCAGGTGAGGTCTCACCAGCACAGATCAGAGGGGCAGGATCACCTCCCTCACCCTGCTGCTGGCTGCGCTGCTTTCAATGCAGTCTATGACACGGTTGGCTTTCTGGGCTACAAGGGCACACTGCTGGCTCATGCTCAGCTTCCCATCCATCAATACTCCCAAGCCCTTTTCAGCAGGGCTGTGCTCAATCCTTTCATCCCCCAGCTTGTATTGACAGTGGTGGTTACCATGACCCAGGTGCAAGATCTTGCACTTGGTTTTGTTGACCCTCATGAAATTCACTTGGGCTCACTGCTTAATCCTGTCTAGGTCTCTCTGAACAGCATCCTGTCCATGAGGGACGTTATCCCCTGAAATGAATAATCTTCTGTCTTCTAAACACTTTGAATTATTATTTCTTTATCATATGCTAAATTTTACACTTCATGAAATATTGAAGTTCTGACATGGACTTTACCATGAGGGGAACTATTATTTGTTGATTGCTGCCCATGTTGACCATAACTGTGGATATGACAGATCAGACAAAATACTTGTGTTTAAAATTACAAACAGATCAGTGTGAGAGGCGTAATGTTGTCAGGTGGTGGGTTTGTTGTTTTTTTTTGGGAAGACACTACAGATAACTTCCTGCTCGATATCTGCAGGAGGAGTTTTTCCCTGTCCTTAGAACAAGAGAATACCTCAGGGCTTTCAGCCTGTGCAAGATTAAAATCAGGTTCTGTCTCTTAACTTTCAGTACAGGCTGGGTTTTTTCAAATGTAGTCAAAGCTGTGGTGCTTCAACCAGCATCCTCTGTGGCCTCATCCATCCCTCTGGTGGATGTCTGTTTTGAACCTTGCTAAAAGGAGGAGGTTATGTAGCTGTGAGGAGAGGGTGGAGCATGGGGCAGTGGAGATGTTGTGTCTGGATGCAATATTGGCGTTTCTGGGAAGATGCTCTCTGTGTGAGAGCGGCTGGGGAGGGCATGGTGCTGCATTTCATAGGTGAGAGACCTGGTGGGAAGTGGTAAACACAGTGCTTTAACAAGGTGTTCTTCGGTACATACTCTTCCATCTATGCTATTTACCACGTTCTCCCACATGATTACTACTAGTTAATGGGAAATATATCTGTTGGCATTGTAACACTGATTGGCAACCTCTCTCCACTTAAGCTATCAGTGAATTAATTGTTACCAGCCTGTTGTAACTTCATCAGTCGTGAGCTGACGTGCCAGCAGTCTGCTTGATTTTGTATTGATGTGTAACACAGTCACCCTGGGAAGGTCTTACAGACTGCATTTATTCACTACATACTGTGTTTTCAAAAAAGATAGGTGGTGTAGGAGACTAGCAAAAGATTACATTTGCAGTTATGTAGAGTTGTGGTGTGTGTTCGTTTTTTAAAGTGGTCACTTTTCAGACTTCTTCCTGTTTCTGTATTGGAAACTGACTCCTGGGTTTGGCTCTACCTAATTAAATGAAATTACTTCTCAGTCGCTGGACGTTTTGCTATCCTAAATGGTGGTTTCACTGATCTGGCTATGTTCCAGATGTTATTACTGTTTGGTCTGTATCTGGTGCTTAGAATGATTTGCTGGCCCTAGAATCAAGCAAAATGCTCTTGACTCTGGTAGCGATGGAAGGAATGCACGTCATGCAGATCCTTTTTCTTTTCTCGCCTCTGTTTCCTCAATATGATTATACTCCATTTTTTGGAAAATCAAGATTGAAAATGAAACTTGGATTTTGTCTGCAAATCTTGTCCCTACATGGTAAGATGTTTATTGTGCTTCACATTTTGAATGACTACCTGGAACTGTGTAGTCTTTTTAAGGTCCTTCCAACCCAAGCCATTCTATGATTCCATAATAATACGTTTTAGAATCTTTTTGTATGGCAGTTTGTCATAGGCAGTTTGTCAAGGGCTTCACTGAGCCCTTCCAAGGAAAGCTTCCTGCTAGCAGCTTGTACGTAATTAAATTTGTAACCTCCAGCAGTTTACAAACATGCATGGTGATGGAGCATTCGTGTTTTCCTCCTCTGAATGTTGGTGGTTCCATTTGAGCAGTCAATGCTTCCTCGCTGGGCTCCCTTTGCTTCCCTGCTCTTCCTGTTAACGTGAGAACCTGAGGTGTTGACAGATGTATTCTGAGGAGTGCAATCATGGATTTTTTTGCAATCTGGAGGTTTCTGTCCTGACTCCGCCTGTGTGGAATTTATGCCTATGTGCCCATTAGAATTTTGTCACCTTTGGGTTTTCAAATATTTTTTTTTTAGGAGTTAATTGGAATTACTCTTAGTAATCCTGGATTTAATGTTTTAAAGTTATATATAGCTACACATAGCATGTGGATATTGTCCTCTCAGGTATCCTTCAGCAAATGCTACCTGTTAGCAGAGGAGTGATATTTATCTGCGTTACTGAATAGGTATTCTGTTTGGCTTTCTAAGAGGAATATTTAGTAAAGACTTCAGTTCGGTATGAGTGAGCAAGTCGTACTTATGTGTGCTTAGTTATATAAATTGTACTCCAAACTTGGGACTAGGTAATCCCAGGTAATTTCAGTGTTCATATATTAAGTTGACCAATGCGGTCAATATTTCTGAAGAGTTAAGCAGCTATAGATAGCTACAAGAGGCATTCTCTAATGCCTTTTGCAAGAGTCATTTACAATAAAATAGGACAAAATTAACATCTTCCTAGGAAAAAAAATAAATGGGCTGCCTTGCAGTGTTAACTGCTTTTAGAATTTCAAGAAGGAAAAGATAAGTCATAAAATTAACATTCTTGATCACTTGCCAGTTCAGGCTCTCGTGCTATTTATAAATTGGCCTGCTTCTGCTTTTTGACTTAAGTGGCAGGTTCCTCTTTGACAAGAACGTGGAATTTTTTTTTTCCTATCACCATTATACTGAAGGATGTATAAACCGCTCATACTTTTGTTTTTATCCGCAGATAAAGAAAAAGAAAAAAAAAATAAGGGGGGGAAAAGGAAATTAAATGTCTGTTTTAGATAAGTGTGATTTTTTTTTTCTGGGCAAGTCAATAAAGGTTCAAGATATAATTTAGATTAATTTGTTATTTCCTCTTGATGGTAGGCTGCTTTTTTACTTGCAGTAAAATAGAGGAAGCTCAGCATGTTTATATTTAAACCCATGCTACAGAGTGAAGTCTCGGAGGAGTTCAGAAGTGGCAATAATGCAAGCCGAACTTCACATTTTAGCTGGCAGTGTCACAGACATCTTGGTTTAAAGATCAGTGCAAGCCTGCTGCAGGCCTGCAGACCTTTTATTTGTTGTTTTGGTGATGTAGAAAGTTTTCCAGCATAGGGGACTGCAGAGATGGCTTTGCAGTAGCAGGCAGGAGGAGGGCTGAGGGGAGCAGGCCCGCTCGGGAGCAGCACACCATGGCAGCTGCCTTCCATCTGCGCAGCCTGTAGCGGGGAGCGGTCGGTCATCTGCCATCTGCCAAAGCGCTGCTGGGTGCAGTAAACGTGAGCGGAAGGGGACAGAGGGTTGTGTGCTCCAGTCCAAAAGACAAAGTCCACGGCAGTGTTTCCCTTGCAGTTGTCTGTTGTAATCATTAAGCACCGAAGGTGCTCACCGAGCTCAGTCAGTGAAGCGTGAACGGTGACGTTCTCACTCAGGTGGCTGCAGACGGGGCCTGCGCTGCCCCACAGGCTCTGCCCGCCTCATTCTTCAGTGGTTGCTCAACTGCCGGCTGCCTTACCGTCAACAGTGTCTGAGATTCACCTGTACACAGCAGCAGCTTTTCTCTTGTTGTTGCAACAGGAAAAAAAAAAAGCTAGTATTTTTGAAAGCTGTTTGGTTTGGGGGCTGCATATCTTTTTGTTGTGATGTTTTTGTTTTGGTTGGTTGCTTTTTTTCCTTCCCCAGCTCTTCAGCACAACCTTTATATGCTTCCCAGTTTCAGGATTTGTTTTTACTCTGCCCACAAAACTTTGCATTTTGACACGTATGGTTTTTTTTGACGTTTTGACACTCAGGATTTTGGCTTGCTTTTTGCTGTCACCATTACCAGGCAAGCAGCAGGGATGCTCGCACGCCCGGTGCTCTGCGAACCAGGCTGTAGTATGTCCCAGCACAGTGTGTGAAGTAGTGATTCTTTATCTCTAGTTCTCAGGTTCTCCTGTTTTCTTGGCTGACTGGATAGGAATGAATTCCAGGTCCCAAGAAAGCCACAGACTCACTTCTGTGATAAAATAGGAGGCACACAGAGGACCGGAGGCATTAGGCACCAGCGATATCAGAGCAAAGATGTTTTACATGACGTGAACAGAAGTTTGGGGTTTTTCCTCTTTACCTGCGCGTTGATTGACCTGCTTCTTGTTTTTTTGTTTTTCAGATCGCTTCCTTGGCAGGGCCAGGAGGGAAAGTTGAAATAGAACAAAATTTTCTCAATAACAAACTGAAGACAATAACAGCTTATTTTGGAGATCTAATAAGGCCTGACCTCTCCTGAATTTCATGTGTGTTCTTCCAGGCGCAACCTCCTTGACTACTTCACTGCATAAACCTTTGTACAACTGGCTTGTCCACGATGACATAAAGCTGTTTTCTGCTTTAATTTCTGTTCTGAAAAATGTTTTGTTCATTGCTACTGTCAATAAATGTTTTATAAGAATTTTGGCAAATTTCTAAAACTAGAGTAGCTGTGAACATAGAAAAAACTCTTTCTAAACACAGTCTTGCAAGATTCAAGTCCAGCCAGTTGAAGAGGATCTGGAGACTTCTTTGAAGCTCTGATGTGTGCTGCTGCGGTACTCACTCCATTGTGGATGTTCAGGGTGTTGAATAGTTTGAAAGACACCAAGTGTCAATAACTGCTGTCTGTGCTTACGAAACATGAGCACCTGAACATAACATGGACCTAGGTGCTATGATACGTGCTGCCAGATGCAGCTGTCATCTGGCTTCTCAGGCTCCCTGCTCGCCTGGAAACCTTTTCAGGTTTCTTCATGGCATGAAGGCCCACACATTTGCTATAGAGAGTTCTGCAGTTTGCTGCAGCTTACAGAGAGAATAGAGTATGTTTGTGGCTGGCAGCAGGGCTGTACCCTCTGCTTTGCTATTTATTCTTTTTCTTTTCCCCCTCTCTTACAGATATTCAGGAGAAACCTGAGTGGAGGTTGGTCCCAGTAGCTTTTTTGGAGGAGTTACACGCAGGTTTGCGTCCCCTTCTGGACACCTGCTCCTCATGCAGGCAGCATGGAGCAGCAGGGGGAGCACTAATCCCCAGTGGGATTAATCCACTCCCAGTCTGGGTTTTGAGGGAGAACAGTTGCCTTTGGATGTTTCTCTGAGCAGAAAAGGAGTCAGGCAAGAAGAGCAGTGTCTGTAGGACACAGACACGGAATTCTCACTGAAACACGCTTACAGAAAGTATGCAAGGTTAGTGTTGATAGTGCTTTTGAGGTAACAGTATAGGAATACAATTTTGAAGATGAGAAGTGTTGATTCTCCTCTACTTGGAGTGCAGTAAATCATGATGTTGAAGGCAGCAAAGGCTAAGCACTGAACCATGGGTCTGTGCTGATGAACAAAGCTTTGTAGAATAACGGTGTGGAACAACCAAATGAGAGGAATTATCTTTAAAGATAATAAAGATATATTTAAAGATTTTATCAAATCTTTAAATCGGTTAAGAGGCTAATGGGTTTGTGTGTGCGGGTTGTTAAAAATATACGTGCAACTTGACTCATTGCAAGTGTCAAAGTGCAGTGAAGAAGCACCTAGGAATGAATTTTCCAAAATTTAGCAGTTGCCTGGTATTAAAAGGACAATAAAGTGTTAAATGAACTTCTCCTACCTTCACATGAGGTATAATCTTTCAACTGTTTAATTTGCATCACTGCGTTTTTTCACTGTGCTGAAGAGAGGAACTGCTGTGATGGTGGAGGCCCCTATGCCAGTATTTAAAAGGATTTGGAAAGGAGAGAAACTACCTGCTCTGCAACGTTTCCTAAAGAATGGCAAGGGAGATCGTGCGCTGTACACCTGCTTCTTCATCAGAAATGTGTTGGATTTGCAGACAATCCTTTTGCTATGAGGAGGAAGAGGAGAGTGGCAAGTGCTGATATTACAGGTCCAAGCCTACTGCAGTGGTAGCATGTATATGTAGTGATGTTATTCAAATTCCACTATGAGCTAAATTAAATTAAAAAAAAGAAGCCATAAAATCACAAGGCCAAATGAAAAATAGATGTATTACTCAGTATGTTATAGTTCTCTGTTCAATGAAATTTGACTATATTGGGCCTACAGCTGCTTACAGAAAAGTTGTCATCTTATTCTTTGGTCCTTTTTCTTTCTCATAGTTAAGAATAACTGTAGAAGCATTTTGAAATCTCACTAACACCACTTGTTTTACCTCGTTTTACCACTTGTTTTATCAGAAAGGTGGTCTGATTTTGTTCAGCTTCCAGTTTTCAGGAAGTAGAAGCTGAAACATGACATGCAAAGTACAACATTTACTGTTCCAGTGTTTGCTTCCAATTTAGTGAACTTAGTGGTAAAAATGAAAGACTTGTTTAAGGCTTTTACTGAGCCTGGCAAGCATGTTAAGAGTCAAAAATGGAAGAATAACCTTGTTCATGCCTGTTCTTCTGTGTTAACCAGCAAGTGCAAAAGAGATTGGTTAGCTGATTGCTTGATTTGTTTTGAATATCACTTGAAGTCAGAATGGACTCTGCTGGGTTGGTTGCTGCCAGTTTCATGCTCAGTGCAGTTTCCCATGGTGGAGAGTTGCTCAATTAAACCTAATGGACTGACCCTAATAAAACCTTAAACCTTACATATCTCTAAGAGCGTTCACTTCATGGGTGTCAGTAGTTTCAACCAACAAGCTCCATAGAAGACAGTGTCAGTTGTTACATGAGTTTCTGTAAGGTGTTGTTCTGCTTTGTATTTTGGAAAAAAAGTGTAACATGATGAAACAAATTTCTGGAGTTTTAATACTGTGTTGAGTCCAGTAGTAGTTTGCATATCACATGCAATAAATTGGTGCTAGGCTACCAAGAAGTTACACTGCCAGTGCAAAGTAAATATTCATAGAGGTTTTGGCTTGTACTGATTTTAATCTGCCAAAGAAGCTGTGAGAAAAATGCGGAGTATTTTTTGGAGGCAGACTACTTTTGTACTAACTACCATAAATGTGTACGCTTTCACTTTCTGCCATGCTCCCAAGGTTCTCATTTCTCAATTTTATCTTAATTAAATCAGGCATTAAACCAAGCCCACTGGTTCCTTTGTTTCTGCTGGCATGGAGTGACGAAAAGCACAGCTCCAGCAATCAGACTGCAAGGTGCAGAGCAGTGGAGGATCCAATGGGATGGGAGCAGGGCATTGGGGCAGCCCAACCCTCCTTTCATGGCAGGAAGCTCAGTGCCTCTGAGGCAGCCGTGTTAGTGTTATGGCAAGAATCACTGTGCCGTGACGTTTTAACGTACAGGTTTTAGAAAACCTTCCCCAAGCGTAGTTTCTGAAATAATATCTGGCTCTGTGTGCACTGCTCAGGGGTTACACAAACAAATTAGTGTTACACCACGGTGACCTTGGTAACATTTAGAAGAGGGAAACCCCATAAATAGTGCAAGGAAAATTTACTTGCAGTGACTCACTGAGCAAATCAGTAAAAATTGTGTCATATTCATTTGGTTGGCTCTCTGCACCTGAATCTGCCCATCCTGAATGACAAGGAGGGCAGCCCTGACCCAGCATATGGATTGATTGATTGGTGCTGGTTCAGCCTTTCCAGCACTGGAAACAGCATCCCTGTCCCTGGAATAACTTGTTGGGGTTCAGGGCACTAGAAGTTGATTTTCAGTGTCAAGGAAGTTACGAGTTGCTGTATGAAACCAGAACAAAGCTATTTGGGCAAGCGTATTCAAGTGAGGAAAGCCTACAGTACATTGGTTTTGTTTGTTTGTTTGTTTGTTTTTCATTTCATTGCCAAAAAGAAGGTGGGGAGGAGGAAGGAGCAGAGGAATAAATGCTGCAAAACCAGACTTGAAACCAATGCAGAACTAACTTTCCTGTTACAGCTGCCAGAAGGGGAAGCTGCTGAGCACTCCAGCCCACTGGGTCGGTGAGGAGTGTTTCCCAGGCACTTGCCCTGTGGAGATGCTTTGCTGGTTCCGTTCATTGAAGTCCCAGAAATGCCCCCAAAGTCATACCAAATAATACAAACAGCAACCACTACCACAGTAATAATAATAATAAGAAGGACAATAATACAAGATTTGTTACTCGGGAGACTGCAGAAGGGACTGCTGGCTGGAAAGAAGCTAGAGGAATGGCCAGAACCAGATGGGCTGTTATATGCAGCGTGCTGGAGTTATGCCCAAGCAGTGAGCACCCTCACTACAGCCACGTGGGGAGCAGGCAAGAGGAAGGACTGACTGCAAACAGGGCTCGTGCTCTGCAGGGCTGGGTTTCCATCTCCAGTCAGCACAGCCTCTGAGCATGAAGTCTGGCCCGGTGGTGTCCCCTGAAGGTACCTGAGATGCAGTTAGCACCTGGCAATGTGAGCAGCATCTGGTCACTGCACAAGGGTTTCCCTGTGTGGGGAATTCCCCATCAGAGCTGTGCACAAAGCTGTGCAGTGCACCTGTGCAACCTACAGCTCAGATTCATCATTTACTCAGGCTTTTCCTGCCAAGCCCTGGATTTCTGCATGGGAAGAGCCAAGGGCCACTGTCCCTTTAGGGCAGGTGCCAGCAAGAGCGCCTCAGGGTTTTGGGCTGTAGTATTGACACTGTCCACTCCTGTGCCCCTCTTCAGGTCTCGTGCAAATGACTTATCTGAAGTCTCCCCGTGGGTTTTGGCCCATCACCTTCCTTGTTCTAAAACCAGAGAGTCTCAATGCACTTCCCAGCAGCGCAGGCTTCATTGAAAACCTGCTGAAGTTGCTCTAGTTTTGTGGTTCCTCAGACTTAGGAGAAGTGCTGCTGAAGGCAGTCTGCCTTGATGACAGTGCAGTCCTTCCTGTCTCTGTATGGCTCCAGCTATTTTCTTCCTCCTTCACAAAACTGCACTGCAACCTTCTTGTGAAACTGCTGTGGTTTGTTAGGGTAGTGCAATGGCTTCACCAGAGCCTTACCTCCACACAGACGTGAGAAAAGGCTCACCCTTGGTTGTATGGGAAATAACAAAATGACTTTTCCCTGTCTTTTATCCTAAAAATGCATCTGAGAAATAACACTATCAGAGAGGATATTTCTCTGTGCGGTTATTGCAGGTTGGTGCAGCTTGAATAAATACATTTATGATATCAGGACACCTGATATCATACCTGTCTGGAGCTCAGGAGGTTCTTCACAGTGTCACAACCAGCAGTGGCAACAGTGGTGAGAGCTTTTGTGAAAGGTGGTATTGTGATCTGACAGCAGCACGGGTCCCAAGGTATTCATTAAATTGTTCCAGGCACGGGGACAGCCTATGATTATGCTGAATAGGAGCAAATTGTACACTCTGCTTGACTGGCATACAGGAACTTAATCTGAAAGACTGCATAGGAGGGCTGAGCACGTACAGGTACAGCCCAAGAACGCAAACAAGCTCGGCCTGGTGGCTGACCTCCTAAAGCCACCGAGTTTCCTTGTGGGTTGGGGTTTCTCCAGCTCCGGTCTTTGCTTGTGTCAGAAATAATGCAGCCAGCAGGAGCAGGGGGGTGATCTCTCCTCTTTACTCAGCACTTGTGAGGCCGCACCTCAAGTACTGTGTTCAGTTTTGGGCCCCTCACTACACGAAAGACATTGAGGCCCTGGAGTGTGTCCAGAGAAGGGCAACGAAGCCGTGAAGGGTCTGGAGCACAAGTCTTCTGGGGAGCGGCTGAGGGAACTGGGGTTGTTCAGCATGGAGAAGAGGAGGCTTAGGGGAGACCTTCTCTCTCTCCACAACTCCCTGAAAGGAGGTTGTGGGGAGGTGGGGGTCAGTCCCTTCTCCCAGGTAACAGCGATAGGATGAGATGGAATGGCCTTAAGTTGCACAGGGGAGGTTCAGGCTGGATATTAGGAAAAAATTCTTCTCAGAAGGTGGTGAGGCTTTGGAACAGGCTGCCCAGAAACATAGTGGATTCACCGTCCCTGGAGGTATTCAAGAAAAGAACATTTATTTCACTATTAATAAGAACAATCACCTAATCCAAAATTACTGCTATGTTATAAACACTCAAAGTGGAGAAATCATTTCATCTATCTGTAAGTAGAAATGCGGTTCACAAATGGATGCAGTGGCTGCAGAGTCAAGGTCTGCCAAGAAGAAATCCAGTTTGGCTGATTTGACAGTCCAGTTAGCTGAAAAGCAAGCTATGCTTGTACAGAAGACTCAGAGAACTCTTGAAGATTCATAATCTCAACGGAGCCCAGAGGAGGAACCAGTGGTGAGCAGCTGTTTGACAGCCAGTAACCTAAAGATAAATAAATCCAAGTGTTTGGGCTGCTCACAGACATGGTCAGTGGTGGGGAATTAGGGAAATTGCAAAAATGCCTTGAGAAGGAATTCTAAGGAACAACAGACAGCAGCTTAACAGTGAGAAGGGACCCAGCTTGGGAGAGAAACAAAAGAAGCCAGAATTTGTTGATCACAGTTTATAGGTGCCTGGTCTTCCTGATAGTCTGAAGAGGAAAGAACATGGTGCCCAGCCCTGGGCTGGTGTTTGGTGGTATGGCTGGGAGCAGCCATGGATCTGCTGGTGCTGAAGAAGCTGCAGCCTTGCACAGCAGGACCAGAGTGAGCAATGATGGAGAGATGTTCATGGCAGCTTGTAGTGACTTACATGAAGTATTATTAAGAAAAGATCAAATTCCTGCCAGAGTCTGAGCTGTGTCAGGCAAACACTTCTTATTTCTTTCTGCTCTTCTTCTGCAGTGTGACTTTTGCAATGCCTTTTGGTCAACACAGGGAGGTTTATTTGTCATTTCCACTGGAAGTGCGACCAGATGACCTTGGTGATATGTGCCTCGTTGTGTTTTTGAGAGCACACACTAAGTGGCAAGGCCAGGATCACCACCAGCAGATTGTTTCCTACAGCCTATTGCGAAGGCAGTAAATACAAAAGCTGTTCCATGCCGGCCACAGTAGGGCTCTGAAGCACAGGAGCACACCAGGAAAACTACAGTTAGAGAAAAATACAAGAGCTGATTCAGTGGGTAGGCCTAGGAGCCTATGGTGGGGGTAAGAAATAACTAATGTGTCCTGAATGGGCAGGGGGATGCCAGGAGCCCTCTTCACAGCCCCTGAAATTCTTTGAGTGCCATAAGATTGTCCGAAGAGAGCTGTGGGAAAGAGGCAGAGCAGCAGGCAGCCAACATCCATCTATTCAGGACACCACTGTCCTTTCCTGTTCAGTTTTTCATTAAAAACAGAACAGAAAGTGTCAGTGGCCAGAGGTGTGATAACTGTTAGCTTTCTGGTCATGAGAGAAAATAAGAATACTGCAGTTTGCTGCTTGTACCATAAAATGCATCTGCTGAGGCTATCGTGGTTTAACACAAAGCACTGAAGAAGTAATGCATGTAAAAGATAGTTTTGAAAGTTTTGAAGTTTCTGGTTATAACTCATAGCTTCTTGCTGATCCCTCTTAATTCTAGTTGAGCATTTGCTTCATGCTGTGGATGGAGTGAGCCTCAGATCTTTTCCTCATCACCAAGGAGAGATTCCTAGTTTTCTTTCTGTTGTGTTGCACTCCTTCCACAACAAGTGAGATTCCAGCCCCTAAATCAGTACATGCAGGAGAGGTTGCTGCAGCTTTGTCTTCATGGACAAGCATTGCAGAGCCATAGGAAGAGTGCAAGAGGAAGAGTCAGTGGCCCTATGGAGCACCCATCACTGGGGCTTTAACAGGAACCAGTGCCGGTCTGCTCCCATGGGCTGAGTGCATGTCAGTGGCTGTGGGGATCCTCTTGGTAAGCGTCACCTGACAAGATCCCATCTTGCACGCTCCAAGCCTATGCTGCAATGTAAGGGTTGCAACCACAAAATACGTTAACAAAAAAAAAGGTTCTTGATCCTAATTGAATCACCAGTTTAGAGATACCCAGGGAGAATAGGGCTGCTGTGTGCAGCTCGGAGAAGCCATTGTGTGATTCAGCCAAAGAAATTAATGAAGTAGTAGCAAGAAGGGCAAGATTGTTTTGAAATAGGAAGGAATTATTATTGTATATTAAGTTGATTATGCATCAGGGTTGAGATGTACAGAATGGGTGGGCTATGCTATAGCTGGGAGAAGCCAGGCACACAGCCAGAGGCACACAGGCACACAATGTGTGTGTTTGTGTGGCTGGTGTCAAGCAAATCCGTCACCCTCGTTGGAAAGGACTGCAAATGGGAGTAGGGCCTGCCAGATGGCAGACGTCCGGAAAGACACAAGGAGAGAGCAAAGCTTAACCACATTGTGCATGGAAATCAGCGGGCTGAGCCTGGCCACAGATGGGAATCTGCAAATCACAGTCCCAGTGTG
The DNA here is from genome assembly GCA_016647715.1 of Pavo muticus. Lineage (NCBI taxonomy): Eukaryota > Metazoa > Chordata > Aves > Galliformes > Phasianidae > Pavo > Pavo muticus. The sequence continues at coordinate 443,480 of JACDJE010000110.1, read as the reverse complement.
AGCTCACAGGAAAATGCTGACAAAGTCAGAACCGAATTCCTGAGCCTCCTCTGAGCAACTGAAAGATTGGGGTGAGGGTCCAGGTGGATCTCATCCATGGTGCACAAAGCCAGAGGAAACTGCAGGCCTCAACGTGGCTGAGCTGCTGGCTGTGTAGGGCACACAAGAGGGATGAGGGATGTCAAAACTAACTTCACACTGCTCCTGCTGCTCATTAGCTCTGGGGCTAACTAGGCACTGGATCACCCTGTACATTATACTGGATGGGAATTCCAATATCAGGAAGGATGAGGAGTGCAAATACTTTCCCAGTTCCCTTCTCCTTTGGTTGCCACCTTCCATGGGCAGCCACAGGATAAGGCGTCCTGAAGCTGCCGAATGCCGATGTGGGCTGGGGAGAGGGCATTTCTGTGTAGCTCTTTTTGTGGTTGCAGCGTGCAAACAAAAATTATTCTAGGCTTGAATTCCATAAAGTGAAGACCAGAATAGCTGGAAGAAAACAAAGGCTTTTTTTTTCCTTCAGCATCCAGGCTGCATTTGTCTGTGTCTTGCTTCTTTGCAAAACTATTTGTCTTTTTCCCTTCCAAGGCAGTCTGCAACACAGCAACACAAGGCTCATGCCCATGTCCACTTCTGTTTCCTCATTTGCCTTTTTTCAGGACACAGGAAGGCAAGGATAAGCAAGGCAGAAGCTGCTCTCCAGTCACTTCGGGCTCTAGGATTGTGGCACGCTCCTCTGTGTAGCACATAAGGACAGGATTCTCCTCTCTGGCGTCTTGAAGTTTTATTCTTAATGCATATGAGCCCAAATATGAGAGGTCTGAGGGGCCTGGATATCCATTTTCAAGATACATAGAATCACAGAATCATCAAAGTTGGAAAATACCTGTAAGATCTTCTAGTCCAACAGTCAACCCATCACCACCATGCCCACCAAATCATGTGCCTCAGTGCCACATCTACACGTTTTTTGAAAACATACAGGGACAGTGCTCCAGCATCTCCCTGGGCAGCCTGTTCCAACACCTCAACATTCTTTCTGAGAATATTTCTTTTCTAATACCCAAACTGAAATTAACATTAAATAATCCAACATTAAGACGGGGACTGGCATCTAATTAGGGTACTGCCACAGTGGGACAGTGGGAGCACTCCTGGAAGCAAGGCAGATAAAAGCCTCTTCCTCTTACCTGATGAAGTCTTCCTCAGCTTCTAGCAAATCCAAGTGAAAGGTGGTAGCTCAGAACAGCTGACTGGACTTACACTAAAGGACACGCCTGTTTGGGCAAACCAGTGTTTCTGAAGCCAGCTACTGGTATGGGCTTTGAGTTCTACCCTATCCCAAAAATAAAACCTAGGAGAAGCACTGTGATTTGGGTTCCATGTCTGTGGTATATCCTACATCTTCTGTGCAGTAGCTCTTTAGACCTCCTTTGGGTGCGTGTATTTGTTGGGGGTCTGGGTTGATAGAAGGGCGCTTTGTAAAGGTATGAGCTCTTCCACTCTGCTGTGGTATAATGGGCTGCGAGTGACTTGTCAGTTCATGTTTCCAATTACTGTTATTACTATTATTTTAAAAATGTGGGTGTTTCTGAAATTGCTTTATATCAGATGATAAGTATACTTATTCTTTAGTTACAGTAATTAACATTCTGAGCTTGATTCTGCCACCTCAATTGCTTCAAGAGCTGGGGCTGGTTATCACATTTTCTATAAATAGATTACAACCTCTTCGTTTTAACTCCTTATGTCCCAGAGATCCTCCCTTCCTACCTCCATGTTTTCTGTTCCTCATTCCTGTCATTCCTTTAATTTCTCTCCCACCAAATTATATGTCTTGAAAAGGAATGCCCCAGGTTTTCTTAATTTTTTCTTTTTTTTTTTTAATAACTGAAATAAAAATGCCACTCCTAAGCAATTACCATTTCTTGGCAAGTTGTTGAGTGCATTTGCTCTCACCAGCTCTGATGAAGAGCTTTTGTATTGGCCTCTTGTGGGCCACTGTTGAGTTTCCTACAATGATGCACACGATGCACACCTCCCACTGCCCTGGAAGGGGACATTGTAGATAACTACCCTGTGGAGCAGCCTGAATCATAGAATCACAGAACATCCTGAACTGAAAGGATGCACAAGAATCATCGAGTTCAACTCCTATCTCTTGCATGGGCAGGACCACTCAAAAACTGAAGCCTGTGTCTGAGAGCAGTATTCACTTGTTCTTTATGTGCTAGGGACACCTGTTTTGGGGTGCCAGAGGTTCCACAGATGCCATTTCCATCTTCCAACAAAGGCTTTATCCCAGACCAAAACCCAGCATTCAGAAGAACTGTGCCAGCCCATTGTACACTGCTGTTAAGAGAGATTGCACTTCATTAAGATGCGATGAGTAACATGTTTGAAAACGAAATTAAAATGTTTTTCAGTCACCCTTTTTTGATGCAGTATGAAGCTTGATAATATCGTTCATTGTTGTACTTTGATCTGATGAAATCTCTGAATGGGAGCACATACAGTAGGTACTATTTACTCTGGCAGTGAACCAGTAGGCAAAATCTCCTGCTTTCAGTGCTCTTTGGAATAAAAGTTTTGAATTTTGCAGTGTATTAAACTGTTTATTGCCTTGAAATAAGCAGCAGTTACACCCAGCTGGATGCCTTTATGTATTGTGCTTGTGAATGGACTGATCTGTGGGAAACAATCTAGCAGACAAATCAATCTCTTCATGAATTAAACCAAATCTTTATTTGGATATGAGGCATTTGAGCCTGAGGGAGCTATAATTTTGGAAAGGGCCCATAAATGGGCTTCCTAAAACTTGGGCTTTGTGTGTCTTGCGTATGATATTCTCACACAGCCGTTAGCTATGCCTTGCTCTGCAGAACCCAGCAGACTTCTGTTGCAAATGCTGTTGAGGTCCAAAGCTCCAACTGAAAGACAAAACAGAGCTGGGTGACTGGCCAAGCCACTGAGCTGCTTAAATAACTCCTCTGCCTCCCACCTTCTTTCAGCCTTGTCCTTGGGGTAAGAACTACCATTTCCAATCTGTTTCCCTATTATATAACTCTGAAAAACTTCTTCTTATAACCAAAAGAGAGAGGAAGAAAGTTTACCCAGAAACAGCTGACCACTATCTGCCAAAAGTAAGCATTAGCCACGTCAAGATAACTGTGTGTGCTTTGAGTCAGCCCTATCAAAACTCACAATCTCATGAATGTCATGGGATTCAATGTTTTCTTCATTCTCCAGCTGATAACAATCAAGGAACCACATGAAAATCTTGATTTCCTTAACAAACTTAAAAAATCACACGTGAATTTCTAGTGGTTGCCGAGAAAACATGACTCAAGGAATCTTAAGTCCTGAAGGTAACTAAAATCATCTCACGGTCATTCCGACCCTTTGTTCACTCCTCCTGGGCTAAAATGCCTAATGTTTTGCGTATTTTTTTTGCTGCTTCTTATACGTGACCACACAAAACATGGTTTGTAGTGAAACATCCTGTAACAGTCTCTGCTCTTTTGGATAGAGATTGTTTCTCAGCGCAGCACATACAAGGCCATAACACAACCACAAGCTTTATAGCTGATTTCTATTCATTGTATATGGCCTTGAGAGCAGGGAATGGGGCTCAGGCTCCCCTCTCTCCCAGGCAGGTTAGGAAGAAATGTGGCAAAGGAGAAAGAAGGCAGCAGCGTCCCTACACCCATGTTCTGGCCACGTGCTGGCTACCCACAGCCTGGCTGCTGCAAGATGGGAGCCTTGCATGGCTTCCGCACAGCGCTGGCTGGGGAACAGCCCACAGCTGTTAATGCTGCAGTGATAGGGATGGTGTGAACTGCGGTTTGCATGAGTAGCCACTGATGGATAGCTCTTTATTTTTAAAAAAAAATGAATATATATATATATCAGGATAATAAATGCACTATGTAATCCACACCAAAGAATATGGTTTGGGCAGGATTTTTTCCCAGCGATCTGGATGATGCTGTTTGCTGCTGCGTCACATAGCTTTGAAATGTGGGCAGATGTAATTTTGTCACATGATATTTTTTCTGGCCTCCGATAAGCTTTCAAAGACAGACTTAGTTTCCTTAGTCTTTCTTTGTACTCACACAGCTTTAAAACATCTACCATTAAGCATCTTGCAGGGTTGAAATGCTTACCTCAGGAAGAAATGTGAAAAAGAAAAACATAATAGTTTCCGATCATCAAATATTTTGAGTGAGTCATTTGCCTGCATAGCTAGATAAATGCAACAGGACATCCTGTAGCCGTTGTGCAGTTACTTTAACTTCTATTTTCTTCCCTATGACACAAACTGTGAAGTAGGGAAGAAAGTGCAGTGAAGTCCTGTCCAGGCAGCTGTACTCTCCCCTACATTTGGATTCTCTCCCATTACATGAAGGGGAATTCCTGGGGCAATTACCCACCTGGGTGCGAAAATACAGAGATGGGCCATGGTCTCCTCTGGGACAAGCAGCAGGGAATTCAAGGGTAAAGCCTCCTGAGGGAGGTTAGAGAAGCTGATGTTATTTTTCTGAGGTTTTTGTCTCCTGAAGAAGTTTCAGGTATTACCAGCATCAGAGGGAGAGAACAGCTCTGAGCCTTCACTGGAGCTTTCCTGTAAAAGAGCTGAAATGTTTGTGCCAGAGGTCTTTTCTCTCACCTCCCCCTAGACACTCGTTTAGCTCTTGCGTGGCACTAGAAGAATTTCTAGGAGATTTCTATTCTTTCTTTTGGCTGCTGATAAAGGGATACAGCAGATCAGAATACCATTAAGAATGCCACGACTGAAGTCAAATTCTTCTCCCAGCAAAACGAAACATAATTCTGGTCATACACTTGATTTATTTAAAATCAACAGAGAGAGAAGGAAAACACTGGTAGAAAAGAAAACAAATAAGATGTTTTCCTCATTCCATTCTATCTGCAAGTACAAACAGAGCTTTGAACGTCAGATCCACCAAATGTCAGTCTGTTCTTACTCAAAGGCCTTGGAAAAAGATGTCTTCTGTCAGGTAGATAAACACATAGTCAGTAATCTTGGAGTGAGTGGTTTGTGTGTACGTGTTTGTATATACATATACAATCACCAAAAACCAAACAGCTTTAAACTATAGATTAAGTGAAAGGGAATTAGTGAGGAGATTACAAATGAATAAAGCCTAACATTCTGTCATATTTCTGATAGAATTTTGGAGGCACGACTCCACACCTGAAATAACTGGAATCTCTTGAAATTCATCTTCCTCCTTGAAATCCCTTTCCAGGATTTATCTCCGCTGTAACATTTGAAAGTAGCTAGCTGATGAAACTGGAATGGTGATGTGTCACTGAGACACAGAGGATTTTATTCCACTCATGATATAATCTCTTTACTTAGTGTCAGGAAATGCCTTTCTTCACACACTATGTAGCACAGTGGTATCCAGCTGTAATCATAATAAATCCCATTAATAATGACCTCGAAACAAATCTGTCAAGAGATATGTCTCACGACTTTATGAACTGATGGTGAGATGAGGGCAAGCCAAAGTCTAACTACTATTGTTATATACGTTTGATTCTGGCACTGTTATTCCTCTTCCATACGTACCCAAACTCAGTAGGCAGAACAATAAAGATGTGGCTCTTTCTTTGCTTTCATTCACTATTTACATCAACAGAAGATCTCTATAGCTCTCCTGCACACATTTGACGTGCACTTCTTCTACTCCCTTATTCTTTTTACACTGTTCCTGTTCTGGTCACAGGTACATGGGCAGCAAATATTTTGTTCTTTATATTGGCAAACTTTTTTTTCCCACTTTTCAGTCACCGGTTCTCCTATCATGGTGCCATCTATTTCACAACTTATTTTGTCAATAAAATTTCTGCCACTCACTGTCTGCATTCCACCTCTGGATTCTTGCCCTAAGTGTAGACCGGGAAGTCTCTGGGGCAGACACTGGCTCTGGATTTATGTGTGAATGTTTACTTATCCTCAAAAAGCCCCAGCTCTAAACCTCAAAGTCCTATTACAGTAATGCTGATGTAGGTGATAAAACTTTAACCTTTTAATTCCAGGAACTGCTCAAAGCACTATTTTCTAGCCTTGCCTGAAAGGTAGAGGAGTCCGTGAATTCATGGCTCTCATCAGCCCCTGAGCTCTTTTTAATCCAGCTTTGGGCACTGCAGCCTCTGCTGTTCTACACTATTAGTGTAAAGCCTTTTCTTTCCCTCCCTTTTATTTGAAATAGCCTTCCAGAACAACTTGTTTTTCCCTGCTTTTCTTCAAACATTACCTGAAACTTACCTTCCTCTCCTGATTGTTCTCACACAATTGTTCTCTAAACTTTTTGATTTAGTTGGCTTACTAAAGTACGCTATGAAAAATGTCACAGGAAAGAAAGCGTTGCTTTGTTCCCGATGATATTTTTATTTGTGCAAAGGCTGGGAACTCTCATTACTTACTAAGCTGCTTTCGGTGTTTGCTGTTGATGACAGTGATACCATTTTTCTGTCATGTTCTCATCACCTAGTCTGGTGTAATCTCTTTGGACCTCAGAGCTTACCTAATAAATAAGTTTAGGGTTGTACTTGATTTTATCTTTGATGACTGACACAGTTGAGCCAGTACACAAAATAGGTGCCCTGTCCGAGTATTCAGTTGAAAAGATTTTTTTAATTAATACAAAACAACAACAACAACAACAACAACAACAAAAATAGTGAAGCTGGGAGGGAAAAGATTTTGTTGTGCTGCTGTACTCACAAAGTGAGTTATGCGCAATACTCACAAAGCATATGCAGAAACACACACAGAAATGCATTCAGAAGCTGCATGCTGGTTTTGCATGAAAGTGCGTAATTCTGAACAAGCTGACCATGGCTAGCCTATATCAGTCTAGATGAAAAGCATCACTGTCAGAGAACTGGTATAGATGGCATCCCTGTTCCTTTCTTGAAGTACAGCATATCCTCACAGTTCGCATTGCTCTTCACGGGCTATGCTGAGGAAACTGGCCCTTCATGGCTAGGCTTCATTCCTGCATCTGGGCAGCCTCAGTGGGACAGCCCAGAGCTGCAGTGCCCAAGAGGTGACACGGAGCCAATTCCCAATAGCTGTGTGCCCCGCCTGCCCCAGGTTTTGGTTGCACAAAGCTCTGGCAGATTCTCATGGCTCATTGCAAAGCAGTTTGATCCCAGCCAATGCTTTCAGCCTCGGAAATCTCTAGATAGCTGCTGACAGGAGTAGGCGAGCACTGTGGCTGTCTTGTGCAGGTGTTTCCTGGTGGCCTTGGAGCTGAAGCTGGGCATAACAGTCTTCTTGTACAAACAGCCTCCTCTGTGCAGCCTCCCGTTCACAGCACAGCCAAATTAATAGTAATCAGCAGCCTGTCCTGTCCTGAGGCACAGACACCCTTGTGCCTCAAGAACATCTGCCTGTGCCTTTCTTTGCCTTTGTGTCCTGCCACAGTACAGTGTGGTAGACACATTCCCCTCATGAGTGTGAGATCCAGGCCTGGGATGCTGGCCAAAGCTATCTGCAGCAGAAGATGCTCTCCTAGCAGGACTGTTCTTTTGCCCTCAGATCTCATTCACACACTCCTCATCTGAAGGTCCTCAAAGTCTCAGGAGCTTCATGTCAGCAACATTCTGGCACACATCAGCAAAGTGCGCTTGCCAAGGAGCCTGGAAGGGGTCACTATGTGAAGTCCTCTACATCAAGTCCCTCTTTCTTCTGGCTGTCTCATTCAACGTGATGATTTCTTTGAGCAGTGGGAGTATGGGACTACTTCTCATCGATTTTTTTTGTGTTTCTCTTCCTAAAAAAGTAGCCCTCATTGGTTCCTGTTCATCTTCATTCATATCCTCCACTGTGTAGATGAGGGGAAAGTCAAGAAAACTAAATGGGGTACTTTTGAAGATTTGAAGTCATTGAATAAGATTTTTCCTGACATGCCTGAGGCTTGTGCTTGGCCAACATTGTTTCTAAGTGCAATAATTCACTATTTTCATCATGCTAAGTACTACCTATTCAGAGCTAACACTTTAAGGAAGCGTCAGATTGCTAGGTTTCACACCCTGTTTACAGTTAGCAAATAGACTTAGCATTGCCATGTGTTGTAATAGCAAGTTAATATCATTGTTGTCAGACTAAACCAGACTCTTGCCAAAGCTATTCGTAACTTACTTTTCAAGAGCCAGTCTAATACTGACTATAGCTACCACGTAGTTCTCAAATACTTGTTTCTTTGAGTGTTAAATGCCATTCAGCTTTTAAATGGAGCACAGAAATTCTGCTGTGGCAGGCTATGTTCAATCTATGCCATTAATAGAAACCTTGTTTCTCTCATCCACTTTGCCTTAGAGGCAAACTTATACGAATCACAGAACCACAGAACCGTAGAATGGCTTGAGTTGGAAGGGACCTCAAGGATCATCAAAGGATCATCAAGTTCCAACCTCCCTGCCACAGGCAGAGCTTCCAGACGCTAGATCAAGTACTAGATTGGTCCCCATCCAACCTGCCCTTAACCACCTCCAGGGACAGGCATCCATAACCTCTCTGGGCAGCCTGTTCCAGCACCTCACCGCTCCCTCAGTAAAAAACTTCCCACTAATCTTCCACTTAATCTAAATCTCCCTTCCTTTAGTTTAAAATCATTCCCCCATGTTTATAAACTCCCTTTAAATATTGGAAGACCAATATGATGATAACAGGTGTATCTTAGCATCTTTGTCATATTCTTACGGTTTATTTTTAATCAGGATTTTGCTATTCTTGATATATTACTAAATTGAATGTAAAGAACTTTATTTCTAAATCCAGCTTTCAAATACTAAGCAGTGAAATATCTGCACATAGTGGTGTCCTATGAGAACACTGGATACAGTATCTGGATACAATCAGGATGGCAGGGCTCAACCTTGTACACAATAAGCTGTTCTGACTCTCAGCAGATTTTTTCCTTTTTGGTAGATTTCTTGTAGCTGCTAGCTGCAGAGAGAGTAATGCTACCTGAAAGCTGAAGTAACTTCATCTAGTTCAAAGACAACTGGACACTGGGGAGAGCAGGATGAAAAACTGCAAAGGAAAGGGTGTGCATCAGCCAAAAGCGTGATCTCACTTTGAGGCCAGTGTTGCTGGCTGAAGACCAGACAGCACGTGGGTTGAGTGGGAGTGAGCTAAAAGGAAGCTTATTTGAAAAGAAAGTCTTAAGAAAACTGAGAGTAGCATACCAAAAAGAACTGAAGACAGAAAAACAGAATAATGTAGGTTAGACTCCAACTGCCCGCTCAGATCATGGCTCACTAAGTCAGACCAAATAGCTGAGGGCCCTATCTAGTAGTCTTGAATTTCTCAAGGGATGGAGATCCTGCAGGCTCTCTGTGCACCTGTTCCAGGTTTAGCCATTCTCATGGCAAAAATACTTTTCCCCGGATCCAGCTGGAGTTCTTATTGCTGTTATTTGTCCATTGCCTTTTGTCATTTCACTTTGCACCTCCAAGAATCTGACACCTCCTTCTCAATAACACATTTTCAAGTAGCTGAAAAATATAATTAGACCTCTACCAAACCAACTCTTCTCCATTATGAACATGGGTCTCAGCTACACCTCAAACATCATGCAATCCTGTTTCTTAATCATCTCTGTAGCACTCTGCTGTGCCTGCTCCAATTTGCAACTCAGTCCCTAGTGAGGAAGAGGTGAAAAATAATAGGATGGGAGAAAAGGTATGGACAAAAGAAAATGTGGAAGAAAACCTGCAAAAAGCAAAGCCAAGAGCAACTAGAACAGTGTATGCAAAAGAAAGCGAAAGATGGGAAGGCGAAAAAACAACATGAGGAAACAGGCCACATAATTCCAGCTGTGACCTGTAGTATCTGTGTTACCAGAGCACATCAAGAATCTGGCTCAAAATGCTTTTATCTGAGAGATCTGTTGTTCCACTGCTTCACTTTAAAGGTGAGTGTCAAGATGCATTTATTTCAAAACTGGCTTACTACAAATCTAATTAATTTTGCAGTAGTGTGCATAAGTTAAGGAGGGTATTAAATGGGAGGTTAAACACAGAAGATAGTTTCCAAAAGAGTCAGTGATACTGTTCTGTTGTGGCTTTTTTTTTTTTTTTTTTTTTTTTTTTTTTTTTGCGTTCAACTTGATCTTTTACAAACACGGATATCTAAGACAAGCCTGAGGCACAAATGTGGGGGTGGCAGCTACTGAGATCTTTGCTCTGATTCTTTGATTTTCTTCATTGTGGCAGGCATGGCCATGAGCTTGCTGTGCACCACTTCCCCGCTTGTTCTGAAGCATTCTGACCTTCTGGAAGGTACTCTTTAGCTTAGCAGAATAGGTGTCATTTGGCAGTTTTTGCTTGAAGTGTTTGTCAGGGCTGTAGCTGTCACTGGTAGGAAGAGAATTCTTCTACCGCATTGGTACTGCTGCTAATAGTCCTTCTGATGGTGAGCTTGACAGACCAACTGGCTGTTGCTCAGTGACCCCATCACCATGCTTGGTAGGCATCGACTTGACACACCAGGTCATGAAGCCACTTTGGAAGCCTGGTAATGTCAGTCCTTGACAAGGCACTACATGCATGCAAAGGTGATGGCAAAGCAGAGCGACATTTTGAGTAATGTCACTGAGCCATGGGACAACAGCTACCACCTTGAGTAGCATTCATTCTAGAAAAGACACATTTGCCTTTTTAGGGAAAGCATTTGTGTATTTATCTATAAATCTCATCCACTATACGGTTTTAAGGATTGTCTTAGAGTTCTTCTCTCATTCAGGATATTGCTCAGTCAAGTAGATATTTTGGACTTTGATCTGCATCTGCAGATTGTGAAGCACATGTCTCTCTCTGCCATGGGTAGACTTTTTTCACTTTTGTCGTCTTTTTTACGACTAATCAGCCTGCTTAACCATATGAAAAAAAAAGTTAACTGCTAACAAAAAACTGAGATTTATACTGAAGGAATGGAGTTAATAATAAAAAGCATAACACTTACAGAAAGAGGTAAAATCTTCACAGCACTGTACACTCCTAAGTCTAAATCCGAAATAAAAGAGAAAATCAGAAGTCAAAAGAGAAGATGGGGAACATACAGAGTCAGTTTATCTGGTCAGCTGTATCCTATCTGAGACTGTTGAAGAGCCTGAAAGAAATGGAATCCAGTTGAGTAACTTCAGAGAGGATATCCTAGGTACAGGTACTTCCTTACCAGGTACAGGATGGTTCTGATACCCTCCGTTATCTTTGTACCTCCCTATTTAGTGGCATTCCTTGTGGGAGGTAAAAGACTTGGAAAAGATGTACTATCTTTTCAATTTCTCAGCATTCAACAAATGTTCAGGCACAAAACAATATCATTTTTTCCTATCTGCTTTCACCAGAATTATTTAACACAAATTTCAAGGCAGGAAAATCCGTCTCTCCAGTTGTTTACGTAGCAGATTAGAACTAGAATAGAACATGTTTTACATATTTTGGTTAAAAATGTTAAAGATGGATTTTTTTTATCTCTGAGATTGCACATTTCACAAGCTGAAGAAATGCTGATGCAAACAACAAATTAGCCACACTTACCACTATGCAATTTGCATATCGAATGCAATGTATACATTTGTGTTTGTTGGAGCACTACATAGTGCACGTCTGTTTATTTTTGGAAACAAACTTGGCTTACCTACGTGTATAAGCTGACAAATTTAACCCTTTGTGAGCAAGAGGGCTGGAAGAGGTCTGGCTTGGTGAGAGCAGAGTGCATTCAGGCGTGGAACTGAGTTGTAGATGTAGCTTCTAGAACTATCAGTTGTAAAGTTCAACACAAAGGAAATCTCATTTTAAATGCTACTGGCCCTATAATACAATGTGCTGACCTGAAACATACAGTAGAAAGTTCTCATGGATTAACTTCTTATCAATAGATTTGCTGTAGCATAAGTTCAGTATCTCTCCCACAATCAGATCCATCCCAAGAGCCTGCCCCATTGCCCTCTTGCCTCCACTCTGCTCATCCTATTCAAAGATAAAGATCCTTAGATGTCATCTGCAAGCCTACAGTCTTACATGCATTGGCCATCTCCAGTGTGTGCGAACGCTCACCATAATCAAGCTTCTTTGTCACAGATCTCATCCTATATTCCTGCCTTGCAACAGATACCTTGCCTTTGCCTTGGCATTCCCACAAGTATGCCAGTACAGCACTGTCACTGACGAAAGTCAAGCTCTAAAACTATGCAAGCCATAAAAATAGCTGTTGTTCCTCAGAAACAGTCCATCCCAACCCCACTCCTTACATACTGCTGCAGACATTTGTGGGCAATACACATCAAGATACAGTTCACCATTTCCCACAGATGTTTCAGTGGGGCCATCAAAGGGACCTGGAAAAGCTAAGAGCAAAAGACAAATCTCAAAACTTCTGGCAGCTGATCCTGGACAAGAACTTGGGAAGTGCCCATCTTCCACATCTACAATTCAAGTATGTCTGGAAATAGCTGCCATGTCCCCTTTTGTTCAAGATCTGGTTTTATTTTTGTATTTGTTTTTCAATAACTTCCTGTACTCTTGTTTCCAGCTGAGAGCTTTATCTGGGGGCTTTTGCGGCAGGGATGGATGGCATCAGAGTTATTAAGTGTTGACATCTCAAGCATTTGAAACCCTGCGGCAAAGAGCTGCAGTGGATGGGACAGTATGGATGGGATTTCAGAGTCAGCAGGGCCTGGCTTCAAGAATGGGATACAAAGGGCTTCAGGGGAAAACAGCAACTGGGAACAGGAAAATCAGAGAAAAGATGATTTACTGCTCATGTCTAACATATACATGATTTCAAGTTACAACAAACAGCTGTCAACCACTCAGCAGAAAACAATTAGTCAAGTTGTCCCTGACAACATGACCCTCCTAGTTTTCACAGGATAGGAACAAGCTGCAGCTGGTGGGGGGACTGGCTGTATTTCCACTTTTTGCACTCTTTGCCTGTCACCATCTGCTCTTTTGACTCTTCTGTGAAGGAAGTAGCGTGAAAAGTGGAGCCTGGTTTGGAAGGGCAGCTCAGCAACCCACCAGCTTCCTCTTAGTCACACTGCACGGCCTTGCTGAAGCCTTGTCCCGAAGTGGCAATGCAACAGCTGGGTTGCTGCTAAATGCAAGAAGTGGACTCATACCATATTAGGGTGATTGAGCAACTCCATTGCTCTAAGCGGGCCCAGCAGCAGGTTTGTACCCTACAGCTACACGCCATCAGATGAGCAGGAGATAAGGATAAAGATGAGGAAGATGTGAGTGCCATATTCTTTACCAAATCAGCCAGCTCAAATGGCCAGCAGTAAAGTCATGATGACTCATTTCATCCTTCCTCCTAATGAAAGATTTGCCAGGTCAGAAGACAAGGAATAAAGAAATCACCCCCCAGTGTGTTGCCACTGCAGGCTGAACAGCTTTCCCACGTGTCTTCTTTGGCCACAGAATGTGAAGGCTGAGACCTTCATGGGTGACACCTCCTGGCTCACACAGGAAGCCATCCACTTTCCCAAGCCCAGGGCTGGTTGTCAATGTACCAGCAAAAATTAGTGTTTTTAGGTTTCAAATAACAAAGACAATCTTCCTGATGCTCAGTGGCACTCTGTCTTCTGTCCCAGACAAGAGCTGCTCTCACAAGCCCTGGGGAACAAGGGGACAGGGATGATAATTTTGATCAGTACCAAATGTTTTCAGCAGTGCTACCAACTGACTTCATTAACTCCATGTCCACATATGTTGCTTGATGCTCTCTGCTACCCCAGAGGATAACAAAAGCTGCACTGTGAAGGGATGCTTCATATCACTGCATGGCTGTGGCCGGGAAAAAAGACTGCTTTCCTACTGCTACTGCAGCTGTTCAAGAGTGGCTTAAACACTGTGTTGTTCTTGCACAGGTGGCCTGATGCTCTTTGGTGAGAAAGTTTTCCATGAAAACTGCCTGATCTTGAAAAGATATACTTCTGCAGCAGCTCACTCTGGAAGCCACCTCCAGAAGCACCACGTTGCCTCCGCACTAACATTTCATGTGACAGAGGGCAAGGAAGATGCAGGCTGGATGCCTGATCAGGCTGCTGAGATCAAGCATAAGGCTCATTGCTCAAGGTTGCCAAAAAAATCCATTCTAAAAAAATATCTCTACTGTGTAATCTTTCTAATTTGAAATGACCACACACCTGCTCTTGAATTAGCTCAAAGCTGTTCTTTTGGGTAATTAAATATTAGTGACACAGAACCGTGTGCTAAATAAAACTCACGCTTTAATAGTGTGGGCAGCCTCTTCAGACCAATAAAGGAATCTGCATATCTTTGAAATTGAAGGTCTCATGGAACCACTTGTTTGCCAGCTCACCCTTATTGTTGCCTAGATGAATGAGCTGTGAAGTTCAGCTGCTTTTCTTGGCTCTGTGAACAAGATGATATTCATGAGACCGAAGACCTTTCACTCGATCTGTCACTTCTTGGAGGAAGGCAATCTGGACAGTGCACAGAATACACATAGGCCATTTTCAGTCTCCGTCAGGATACTCTTGAGTGCCGTGCCACAAACACAACTTAGCTCATTGCGACCAGTTCTCAAACCTGCTAGCTGCTGAACACGCTTTGATTCATTAATGAGCAATATTTCTGCTCACAGCCATGAATCAAGTGGGGCAAAAAAGGGAAGGATTCCTGTGTGTTTAAATAAAAAGGTAATGGCGGGTGAATCGAATATCTAAGATCCTCAAAGGCACAGAAGAAGGAGATTTTTCTTAACTTCAAGAATTAGAGTGTCTCAAGGTAAGAACTTTTCCTACGTGCTGTATTACTATGGCTCATTCATGGGAATTTCAATTAACTAGATGAAATAAAAAAGGGCGCATTTAGGATTAATGACTCGAAAACGTCAGTGTGATAAAACATAGTGGGCTGTGCATTAAACACAGGAAAGATTCCTCTCTTTGAATCTACTGAGTAGGTGCCATGTTAGCTTGAATGACAGGTCAAATGCAGGACGAGCCGAATAGGGATCTGCCCATTATCCCCTAATGTGTTTTTAAATCATCCAGAAAATTCAGCATGCAAATCTGATCATAAAGTAAGACAGGTCACATTTCAAATAATCACAGTGGAACTGAAATTGAAATTAGGAAGTTTTTTGTTTGTTTTCATTTCTTTTCCCCCCAGGCTCCAAACTGCAAATGAGAAGAGGAACTTGTGGAATAATATCCAGAAATATGAGCGCATTAACTTTCTTTGAAAAGTCTTTATCAAGAGAAGTACATTTCTTAGAACAAAATTTGAAAATACTCTTCTTGCAATGTTCAGTGTATCTTCCCCTACAAACACAGGGTACAATAAGGAAGGAGGCATTGCAAAATGAATACCAAACATATTGCTTTTATTTTCTTTGTTTGGTTTTTGTCCCCCAAAGTTTTGCAAAGAACCATGTGGCTTGGAGCTCATTCTTTTTTACAATTCCCTTTTCACTGCTTCTTTAAAAATCACTACTTTGTTCAAAAGAGGGGTAACAATTTAGGCTCTAACTACTTAATGATAATATCTTGAGGAAGAAATTAAATACAGAAAAGCAATGCAAGCAGTGACCATGTAAATGCTGGAATTTCTGGAGAAAATGTATTATGCTGTCAATGAAATGAAAACAAGGTTCCAAAGCTGCCTCGGTGTACAAAGCCAGATTATTTATTGTTTTAGCTTTGCATGCATCTTTGATCTCTCTTCCCGTCATTCTACAAAGAATTTAAATCTCTGTAAACCTATTTTTGAACAAAGTGATCTTTTCTGTGCTTTTTTGCATTGATTGAACCTGAGTGTTCCTTGAGATCTCTCTCAAATGACTGCTCTGGATGCTACAATTATGGTTTCACGACTAACTAGCATTCTTCTATCACTGCTTTTGTGTTCAAGCACAGCATAGAAAGTAATCAGAAGCTGTGGAAGCAAGGAGTATACAAAAACAGAGGGAAACATTTCTTTTGCAGCCTGCTGTTTGCATTGCCTATGACAAAGTCTAATTTACTGTCAGAGACACTGTCCCCTACATTTAGTGCTAACACGTTCTCCCAGGCACAAAAAAATGACTGTATCAGTAGCCACCTACGTGAGTGAATAATGGGATTGTTACAGAGTCTGTAGGCTTATGTATATGACAGTAATTAACAGTGCCTGAGGAAACATTCCTGGACCTTAGAGGTCCAAGAATACAGATTAGCTTGATTCCTGGCCCAGGCCAATTATCACTCTCCAAAAATTTCCAGAGCTGATCTGGAAGTTAACGTAGGCCAGAGATTATTCAAACAGGAGTTTGCATGTAGTCCCCTTATTTGAGATGCCAAGAGAGTTTAACAGCGCAGACACCACAGGCTGTTACAGGGCCATCTGGCCTTGGCACAAAATTGTCTTGCAGCCACGTTTAATTCAGTAGTGGCAACATAGTCTGAGAATCAAGTCTGCCCAAAGCAGAAAATAAATTGCCAAGTATAAACTCTATACACAACTCAGGACTTTTCTACGAAGACTTTCACTGCAGTGATAGGCTTGAAGTTTCTTTCACATTCTATATTACGTTCCCCATACCCACCAACTTTCCTGATCTAAACACAAAGACATTTTAAAATACGTGACTAGCAGTAGATACAAAGATGTGGAGAGGCTGAACCAAGTCTTTATTTTTCCCTCTTGATGAGTATATAATTAGAGAGAGTTCCTTTCCTGCTTATGCTGTACAAGGTAGACCTGGTGTGTATCTGTCTTACCAGAGGGAATTAAGGTGCATAATAAGGTGACTTATTTCAGATGATACCAACAACCTGCCTTTTTCTTCTTAGAAAGTACAGTATATTTATTCTACTTCAACTCTTCTATGTATTAGCTCTTTCAGGGCAGAACGGATTAGTTTCTGCTATGCCTGCTGAATCTAATACTAGATAGAAGCCCACTGAGGATAGTTCCAAACTTTTTTGATTCTTGTGAATTATTCACACTATAGGCGAGATTGTATTTTACTAGATCTCTAGACTCTATTATACATTTATAAAACTCAGTTCTGTTTTATTTGCACTAATGCTTTTGTGGGAGAAAGTGGATTTTAAACCAAGCGGAGAGAGGAAATGGGAAGCCAATGTGGGCTCTGTTCACCACTTCTCCTCTCCAAGATACAAGACCAAGGAACTTGTCCTGTAAAGGAAAAGGGAAGCATGAGGAGCTAGCAATAGGACACGTGGGACTGATTTAGAAACGCGGCAAATCATGTTCTGACTGCTCCTGTGAATAGAGTTTTCTGTGGGATCAAGATAGTGGTGCTCAAGCCACAGCCTAGAGAGTGGACTGCAGCACATTGTAGTTGAGTAATTGTGCCAACTGTACATCACTGTGTGTGGCAAACCTTCAGATCAGTGCCCAAGATCTGTATGTTCCATTATCGGTTTGCTTTCCTGGGAACAATTTAGGTTCTTCTCTTAAACTCACAGGGTATGAGCTGCATTGGGATATTTTCAGTCATTGGGATGCTCTGATGGAAAGCCTCACCAGCTCTACTCCTAGTGGGGCCTTACTGGTGGCCTTAATAAAAAGGATGCAGAGATACTTTAGAGCATCTTGTGGCTACTGCCATTTTTACTGTTCTCCAAACTTGTTCCACAGTCTTCAACACTTTATGTGGAAAGCTTAAACGCTTCTCTTTTGAATTTCTGCCTTTGAAATCCCCATGACTTGAACTTGCCCAGGTGGCCTGGCAGTACGCACATGATGTCCCGATTCCAGTTCTTATTGTGCTGGTCAGCTGCATCCTCTAGGCAGTATGTCTACACACCCTTATTTCCTGTTTGGAGTTTTGTTGATCTATGAGATTTTATTTCAAGAGGCTAGTAAGCCATTCTTTAAATATAAATGAAAATGACTTTCTTTACTTGTTCTTTGTTTTCTTCCAAGTGAGCTTTCCAGCTTTTACGGTTTTCTAGAATCACAGAATGGCTTAGGTTGGAAAGGACTTAAAGATTATCTAGTTCCAACCTCCTTGCCATGGGCAGGGTTGCCAGTCACTAGACCAGGCTGCCCAGGGCCCCATCCAACCTGGCCTTGAACACCTCCAAGATGGAGCATTCACAGCTTCTCTGGGCAGCCTGTGCCAGGGTCTCACCACCCTCTGAGTAAAGAATTTTATCCTAACATCTAACCTAAACCTCCCCTCTTTTAGTTTAAAGCCACTTCCCCTTGTCCTACCACTATCTGCCCAAGCAAATAGTTGGTCTCCCCTCCTGCTTATAAGCTCCTATCAATCAAGTAGTGGAAGTCTGCAATGAGGTCTCCCTGCAGTCCCCTCTTCTCCAAGCTAAACAAGCCCAACTCCCTCAACCTGTCTTCACAGGAGAGGTGCTCCAGCCCTCTGATTATCTTCTGGACCCAATCCAACAGCTCTATGTCCTTCTTGTGCTGGGGACCTCAGACCTGGACACAGTACTGCAAATGGGGCCTCACAAGGGCAGAGCAGAGGGGGGACAATCCCCTCCCTCTCCCTGCTGGACACCCCTCTTGTGATGCAGCCCAGGATACAGTTGGCCTTCCAGCCCATGGATCTTAGAGGCTACTGTAACTGAGTGCTGGAAAAGTTTCCCATGATTTTTAAGGCTGTTGGTTGAACAATTCAGTTTTATCTCTTGGGCTAGCACTGTTGCACCCCGTTAAAACACATAACGAAGGCCATGAAATTAGCTCCCAGCCACGGTTGCCATACTCTGGTTGGTGCCAGGCAGCGGTCTCTTTCACAGCTCCTGCCTCACCTCGCTCCTCTCCACACGGCACTTTGCTGCTTCTCCAGGAGCTTCCTTGCCGCGGGGCAGCTTCACTCCAACAAGGGGCCGTGCCAGCGTGTCCCGTTCACCCCAGAACAACCCCCGGCCGACGGCTCCCCGAGCTGGCAGGGGGCAGCGAACCCGGCCTCGAAGCACACCTTCCTACCGAGAGCGCTTTCCCCCAGCCTGTCTGCATGCAAATTGCAGCCCCGCACCAGGAAGTAGGCTAAGAGCCTCCCAGCCAACCGCCTGAAGCGGAGCGAAGTTCCTCCGCCGGCTGCGCCCGTCTCCCGGCCGGCGGGGCAGCAGCGCCGCGCTCCGCAGCTCTCGCCCGGCAGCCCCCGGGAACCGTGGAGTTTCCTCACTGCCTCCCAACTTTCGCACCCGGGAAAGTAAGTGCCTCCGCTGCCCAGGGGCCGCTCTGCGGGCGGGGGTCGGAGCTGGAGGAGGCGGGAGGAGGAGAAGGAGGAGGAGGAGGGGGGCAGCCGGCTGGCCCGGGAAGCTCCTGCCCGGGGTGCTCCATGGGCCCGGGGAGGACGGAAGGACGGCGGAGCCCGGAGGGTCTTGGGGCAGTTGGGGTCTCAGAAGAACACTTTGCCTCTTGCCGCTGTGCCCTGCTTGTGTCGGGCTGTGTCAGGCTGCTCGGAGCCGTGTAGCCGGGTGTCTGAAGGCAGAGCTGCAGCCTCAGGAGGGGAGGTGGCCCCCGGGTATTCCTCCTCAATTGCTTTTTCCAGGAGGAATAGTTCCTGGAGCATCGCCCAGGTTAAAGCTGCTTCCTCTTCGCTGTGCGCTCAGACGTACTTTGGCTTAAAAGAAAACGGCATTGTGGTGTTTCTTATGTGGATGTTTCCTGCTGGCTGCTACTGTGATGATACTGTGCGCCCAAGGAGTGGTCGCTGGGGGCTTTCTCCTGATTTCGATTTTGGATCTGAGTGTCAGGTTAGGTCTGTGTAGTTCTGCATTTGGCATTTCTGTTGAAATTGCATCTTCTGCATGTTGGTAGTGAATGCATTCATGAGAACTCGTCCTCCTGCTCCACTGACCTCTGTTGGCACGAGAAACTGAAGAGATTAACACTTAAAATTTGCTTAGCTATGTGTATCCACATCTATACAGGAGATATCCTGTATATCCACATACGGATATGACTTCCCTCCTTATGTATAGGGAGCATGGAGATTCTTATTCTATCGTTTCACCTCACAGTGGGTTACCCTTGATCAGTATCTCATCCCTTGCCCTTCAATCACACCTTCGAAAAGAGCCCAGTCTGACCAGTCCCATCTTAGCACATCCATTTCCAATTTGAAACAACCTGAAAGAGTTTTGTAATCTAGATAGCTTAATGTTAGTTGCAGGTATGAATGGATAGGTAATTCTATGCCCATCATAGTACTACTAAAGACTTATCCTTCTCCTTATTAAAAAAGTATTTGTTGTTGTCATTGGGAAATGTCTAAGCTATGTGGGTAAAACAGCTCAGTTTTACCAAACAGAATCATATCATGGGAATTGTTTCAAACCCAGTGTGAATGCAGAGAAGGCATTGCTTATGTTTTGTGATAGGACTTCATGTCTTTGCAATAGGTACCACCACCAACACTGGGAGGGTGTGTGAGAAAAATCATAGCTTTCTCTGAAAAAGTAGCAACAGGCTGCAGCAGAAATCACTTTGATGCTGTTAATAGGATGTTATGAAGTCTTGGGCAAGGATTAAAAATTAATGAATTCTGTGATCAACAGATTTCTCATTCTGTTTCTCTCTTCTGAGATTTGTGGTGTTTTTCTCTCTCCTTTTCAGCTTTGTGAGCTATAGACTAGCTAGAAATGAATTAATTTAATAACACTGAGTTCTATTTTAATTGTATGCTGTTGACATATATATATATATATTTTTAACCATAATGGTGTAGAATGAACTTTCATGTCAGTACAGTAGTTGGCTGACTTGAAGTTATTCTGCTTTTCTCCTGCAGTCTGTTGAGTAAATAAGGTTGAGGTTGTTTATATATATATACATACATATATGTATATATATGTTTTCCTGTTTGTTTCTATATGGAGGAAAGGCTGAAGCCTTGTAAGTGCCTTTGACCAGCAGAATTGTGCAATGACTTTTACTGACAGTGCAATGAATTACAAAACTTGCACGTATGAAGTAAAACCCTATTGCCTTTCAGATGTTTAATATTCCTCACTTTTAATGTTACCCTTTCAAGAGTATTTCCATAAATATGATGTTTTCTCTTGCATGCATTTGAGAACGTATAAGCAGCTCTCTCATGTACTGTTTTCCTCTGTTTTATCTATGTAATTGAAGTGAGCTCCCTTCCTATGACTTTGTTGGCTCTTGTAAGGTAAATAGCATCAGGCAGCAGCAGGTGTTGTGGGAAGGAATTCCTAAAACATGCAGTGCAGATAGTCCAAGGCCCTAGGAGCTGTGGTGTGATGACTCACAAGGCCAGAGATACAACGCCTGACCTTCCTTGTGTTGCATGTTGGAGAGAAGCGTTTGACTTATCTATAGCTATTCAGGAGCATTTAAGAACTGCAGCATTTAATCTGAGATGTGATTCCATTTCCATCTTGAAAAGGAGGCATTTTCCTACATGTATTTTGCATGTTGTTTGGAATCTTAATGAACATCTCTGAGGTTTTTGAGAGGAAACTTAGTTGCCATGAGCCAATTTTTGTTTTTGTTGATGGGCCGGGAGATCTGAGGAGGGAGCAAGGTCTTTCTTCCTCTTTGTACATGCGTGTTCTCAGCAAAGGGCAGCTGTGACTTTATTTCTCGTGTTCAGGGAAGTGTTGAGCTAGTTTTACTCTTGGGGTTCACAGAGTTCTTTGTAAAGGCAGCTCTTTGCAAAACTAGATGAACACAGAAAAGCAGATGAGGAACAGCATGAAGGTTTAAAAAAAGAAAAAAGTGAAGGGACAGTAGACATAGAGTAGGATTCCTTGCACTCTGCTTGTGGCAGCACTTCTATACACAGAGTTGCATTTCCACAGCACCAGTGATCCCTAAAGAATGCAAGATGTCATGTGATAATGCTGGGGATGAGAGGAGAATCCACTGACTGGGAATCCTCGGGGCTGTGTGAACTTAGTGTGGAGCTGGTGATACTTCCTCATGGAGCTGTGGAGCTGCGTTTATAAATAATTGCACAAAATCATGCACATCTGTTAAACAGACTGTTACTTCATCCTTAGAGCTTTTCTGTCTTTATGAGTAGCAGCTTCATTCTGTAGAATAAACATTGCCCAGTTTTTCTTGTAGGCCATATTCCCACTTCTGTTAGTTACCTGCTGCTTTATTTCTCTCATTTATTTGTGCTATCTCTTTCACATGAGCGTAGGAGTGCTGAAGAGAGAAAGACTTCCCAACTTACCAAGCCATGCCGCAGGAAACTGTGTAGATAAGCAATATAAAATTACACTGGAATGAAAATGGCCAACAGCCTGTAGCGAAGCAAACGAGTAGGAGACTGCCCTACTACAAACAGCAACAGTACCTTCCCAAAGAATTTAGCTTCTACTAACAGAAAGCAAATACAATGTAACTGTCTGTGTTGTGGATGTTCCTAGTTTAAATTTAAATGGTAATTGTCCTTCAGGGAAGGATGTAAAGGTCTGTGCTTTCTTATTTATTTTTGTGTGATGCAAATACGTTTCCTGTTGACGTGGTCATCAAATGGTGTATTTTCTGAGGCTGAATCACCCACCGTGGTGTTCGGCATCTTTTCTGAAGGTGTGGGTTCATGGTACAAAATGTAAAGGCAGAACTGCATCTTGTGCTGGAAGTGTTTGCTCCAAGTACTTAAGAAATACTTGTGTTCATAGCGTACCCTGAAGAACTACTCATTGAGGTGAGTTAATTGGTTGTTTTTGTCAGCTGAACATCAGAAGAGAGAAGAGATCCTGACAAACACTGCTAGAGAGAGGAAGAGGACATGAAGGAAAGGTGAAGAGTGTATGAGTAGATCTCATTTCTATGGGGGAGAAATGGAAAACCAACACTACTCAGGCCAACATCTCTTCTACCTTAGGAGAGCATCGCTTGTCTGTTTCAAAGTGCTGGTGTCTTAAACGTCTACAATTGATTCCTATGCTTGCACAACTCTATCTTACTTGGTCAGTTCAAAGTACTGAAATGTTAAATGGTCTGTACAGTGTGACCTTCTTCCTCTATGGTCTCTGTTGCACATTGCATGAGGAGAGGCTAGTTCTTCCTGTCTCAGTTGTGGTTGATGCGTTGAAGAATTTGTTACTTGATTTGCAAAGGCTTGTTTTTTACTTTATTTAACATATTGCCTTATTTTACGTTTGCTTCTTTAGTTTGTACAGATAAGTACATAGAGACTGCTTTGTTAGTTTGTTTATTTGTTTTCTTTTTGATGGCATTTTATGTTCAAGCTGCTTCTTGGGCATAAACTAAAACAATACATTATTACAGAAGTTAGTGCAGAGGTAAGTATGTTTGGCTGATAAACAGGTTTGTTCTTTCCATGTATGACTATACTACATTCTTGCAACAATATTAACATTAGAAGTCAATTCCTACATTTTGCTAATGTACTTGTAAGTTTGCAGGTCTGACCTATGACTAAGTTTTACTCTGTCTATCTTGATAATGAAAATATTTCCCAGTATTGTCACTGGAATGGGAAATATTCTAAGAAGCAGTATATCTATTGCATTTATTGAAATTGCCTGCTCCAGCATCGTGAGTCTTTTATTCATTAGATTCAGTGGGCGGAAGCTCTTTTTCTCCAGGGCAATTCCATCCCTGCCATGTGTTTTGATGTGATATCTGAACCTCTTCACTCATTGCTGATTGCCCTAGCGTGACTATGTTTTAGGTCCGGACAGATGGGAGCTGGAGAACACAATTGAAATTATGGTCAGTACTGGTGTCAGTGTCACTGAGGAAGTGAAAGTTTTTGGCAAACGCACAGGAAGGGGATGGGCAGGAGAAAGAGGAAATCCGATGTTGGATGTTCTTTGTTCAGTTTGTTCAAAAGGCTTTGCAAGAGGCTTTTGAACTTGTAGTTGTGGGGTAGCAAAGCATGTAAATGGGATTTAAAGGACATTTTTACATTGCCAAAGGTCTGCTAACCTATACGAAGGCTGAGGAGCAGTGTTACAGCCCTGTAGGGGTATAGAAGAACTTGCCCTTTAAGCAACTCTCCTGCTTTATTGCTAGCGTGGCACTTTGTGTTCCTTCCTCTGTCCTGCAAGGTCTCTGTGTGCTGTCGCCACTTGCCAGCTGCGCTCGCACTGGCTGAGCAAGATACTGAAGCAGCTATTCTGGTGTCAGTGAAGAAGCACTGTGCCATATTAAGGTGAATGGTAAGCCTGTTTCTCTTGGCACACAGATGACCTGGTTGACTGCTTCTGCTGGGCAGGCAACAGGCAGCAGTGCTGCAACTGGGCCTGACTAGGAGAGCTTACTTCCTTTGAAAATCCCCCTCTTAATTTGCTTGGTAGCAGTTCCCATCCCTCTGCCGCTTACTGGAGTGTTAGAAAAGCATTAGAGTCACACCGCTTTGAATGATTCTGTTAATAACAATCTGCTGTCCACCTGCTTTTTTTTTTTTTTTTTTTTTCTTTATTTCCTGGAAAAAAGCAATATTTCAATCTTTTTCCTGCTATAACAAGACTGTCTTCCTACTGCTGTTTCCTCTCCAATTCCCACATCATTTTATTTCAGCAGCGTTGTTCTGTTTCTGTCCTGCCTTGTTTTCAAGACTGTCAGTGGTACGGGTCATTTATTTCATCTCTTGATTTGGATCTCTGTGCAGTAACTTTTTCTTTTTCCCCTGTCACAATGTATGCCTCTGTGCCTTGCATAATCTAGTTGTCTTTTGTAATCTTCATGTGCTGCCTTATTAGGGAATAAGTGCCCAGAAATATGTACCTCCAGCCTCTTGCTCTGAAGTCCCAGAGTGTCTGGCTCAGCAGTACTGATATGGTCTTCGCCATGTTTTCAGAAACCTATGCCTCCTTATAGGGCAGCTCTGTTGTTCTATAGATAGCCAGGAAGAGTCCTCTATCTAGAATTGGTATTATGTATAGATACAATCTATCTTTAGAGTAAGCTGTTAGTTGCTTTTGATTTAAAAGCTTTCTTAGCTTTACTTGAAATAGGCTAATTTCCTTCTTAAATGTAACCTGTGAGCTGGCTGCTAACCCGTTTGCTGTCAGCTGTGTATGATGCTGTTTCTAGCTCTCTTGGATCAGTTTTTGTTTCTTTTGTATGCAGGAAGATTTTCTGTACTGTGTATGAAGGGTTTTGCAG
Organism: Pavo muticus; assembly: GCA_016647715.1. NCBI lineage: Eukaryota > Metazoa > Chordata > Aves > Galliformes > Phasianidae > Pavo > Pavo muticus. The sequence continues at coordinate 418,373 of JACDJE010000110.1, read as the reverse complement.
CCAGTGTTCACCCTCCTTGTAAACCCACCTGGTTTCGCTGTAGCAGCATGGATTTATCAACATGCATGGTGGCCTGGAAGAAGAAACCAAGGTTTCACACTGAGTGTGCGGTGCTATAGCAACAGCTCGAGCTCCAGGACTTCTGGGCTGTGCTCTGGTGGCGATGTGCCCCAGGTACCCTGTCCCCTTGGATAGTGAAATGTAATGGAGTTAGCCTTGATAGAACAGTACAAGCTTTGAAAAACCAACTTATGTGGAGCAGGCACCAGCAGGAAAGTGGTTTGTCTGAGGGAGTTAAGTTGGGGAAAAAGGTCCTTCAAGTGAGGTATTTCTGTTTTAGATGGAACATTTAAGCAAGTCTGGGTGTATTGGATTCATGTGTCAGAAAATGGAATATTCATCTTTTTAATACCTTATTTGAATTGGAGATGTGAATATTGCTCTTTTCTGTAATGGATTTGACTATTTGCAGTTTGTCTTTTCCTGCTATGATTTCCTTGCTTCACTGGCAAAAATAAAAATATCAAGATGTTTGGTATGGTATGACACAGAAAAGTCATTGCTCCTTTGAGCAGCAATGCAACCGTTTTGTTTTTTTTAATATATATACATTCTGTATCTTGTCATATCCATTGAGAAAATGTGCTTTCCTAGGGTTTGAAGTTCTCTACTCCATTACTTATTCTTTGCTGTTGATAGTTTTTTCTCCTTTTATCTCTTTGTTTCTCCGGACTTCCCTCTTCATTTATTTCCCAGTATCAACCCCATTTCTGACCTTTCAGGGATTTCCCCTTCACCTTTTCTCATATGGTTTGTATAGTACTGAGAACTTCCTGTGCATTCCCACAATATTAAAGTGTCTTCATTGCACAGTTCTTAATTCCATGAGATTCAAATGTAAGTTCATTGTGGAGTCATTACAGTTTTCTTGAGCAAATCTTAGATAACAATGGTGAACAAATACTGATTTATTCCTAGTTCTTGCTTGGAAAGTTAGCTGAATGCTGCAGACATTGCAGCTGCAAAAGTTGTAAATAAACAATGGAGCTTTTGCACTGCCTGTGGTTTTTGCTCACTAAGGTATAATCATGCAGCTTGCCTGTGAGCTCTGTATTTCATATTTGAAATTACAAAGGTTATAAATTTTAATGAGCAGCCAGTACAGTTGTAATAAGAGAGCTGTAAAATTACTGCAATCTGTAGTATGAATGTGAAAATAATTCTTCTTAGGGACCTCACATTTACCACGAGTCTAAATCTGCTAAAGTTATCATGTGTTTTTGTGCTCATTAAGGTCTGCGTCCTGCACTTTGTTTAAAAAGTCCTGGCCTGAGTCTCTCAGGATCTGTAGAGCTTCTCTGAGATGTCAATTATAGGATCAGAGCATGATTCAGGGAAGTGGCTCTGGTCGTAATTGGTTGGCATCTGCAATCAACTGCTAGGCTCCTGAGCATTAAGCAGGGCTAGAAACAACAGAAAACATTAAATACTATGCAGTGAAGTCTTGATACTTTGTGGAGGGACCACTGTCAATTTTAGAGAGAGAAAACAAAACGTCCAGGCACAGCCAAAGTAGTGGCAGTGGTCAAAGTATTAATGAGTTTCTGAAAATGAAAGAAGTGGAAACGTTAAGCAAATTCGGCGTGATTCTTCAAGTCTGAATAAAACAAAAGTGTTGTCCTCCACTTAGAACTTCTGCTTAGTGTAGCACAACTTATCCCAGATGTAAAAGGATTCGAATCAAGTTAATGTTCTTGCATTAGCTGCTGATACAAGATTTGGAGAACTTTTTTTTCCCCCTTTCTCATTCTTGCTCTTGAGAAAGGTCTTCTGCGAAGACGCACGTGTGTTTATTATCTGAGGTGTGTAGTTATTCCTCAGAATGTTTGAACTAGGGACAGCCAACTGAGCTGATGTGCCAGTGCTTCACAATCCTTTCTCAAGAGTTTCCAAATGCCCGTTCTCATTCCCCTCTGAAAGTTGGAAGAATGTACAATATTTAATTTTGGTTAACTTTGGAGAAACTACTTATTCGTGCTCATGCGTGCAACAAATGTGAAAAGAATGCTTGGAAACTTGAGTACTGGTTCTTACTCCGTGTTTGTTCAGTGACATGTCTTTACTGTCACCTCAGCTTGAGCGTGTTGTTTCACAAGATTTTAGTAAAGTGTTCTTCTGCCTTTCTGTGCTGGGTTTTCAGACCCAAACTACTTTACATTCCTTCAGGATTGCTTTGTACATTTACATCTGTCTGTATCTCTTCACAAAGTTCTGATCTCAATGACTTCATCTAAAAAAACTCCAAAAAGTGTTTACGCTGTAGCTCTTCCAGTTTTATTTTCAATATTTGTAGCACACTGTTGCTCAGACAATATCCTCTGACACATCCACCTGCACCCCAAATTATAGCATTTGCTTGGAACTGTTCGCTGAGGTAAGAAAGTCACCTAGAATGTGCGCATTTTAGATTCGGTGCTCCCAGAGAAATAGAATTAACATAGAGTTTAAGTTAAATGGATGAATTATAAACGGACCAGTGCCAGAATGTGAATTACACCTTCAAAGTTAAGGTGTTCCACTAATTACACCAGGGAGAAGAAGGTCGGGTGGTTCCTGTCACGGATGCTTACAGTTAGCGCTAAATGTTCTCCTAGTATTACTGTAAAGGTTGAATAGCACAAGAAATCGTTTCTGCTACTGTAATTTACTGACACCGGATTCAACACTAATTTTTATAGAACTATTGCAACTTCCTTTTGCAACTGAAGAAAACTTGCCCAGGGTTTGCAAAGTTCCAAGAGGAACTGCAGTCTGGGTGAGAGTGTTAGTATGCATCAGCATGACTGATTTAACCCCAGGTTTTCATCTGTGTTCAGAGTTCACTCTGAAAACTTAATTACATACCTCAATATAGTGGTCTGTGTTTGGGAAGGGCTTCTCTGTGTATACAACACGTTGAGGGTAGTACAGCTAATGAAACACGAAATAGTCTGCTGGAGAAGTAGATCTTTTTTACAACTGAATTATATGCTGGCTTTTGAAGGGGGTGGAAAAAATACCTGTTTTGTGAGTTGTTTGTGAAAATCAGTGCTTCAGAGAGGAACCCAAGTCACAGTGTGATACTACTGTGATGAGATTGCTATGTTTCAATGGCAAGTTTGTTTGTGAGTATGTGTCAGCATTTAAACATGGAGGTGGTGGCAAATTAAGACCTCTGACCAATGGAGGAGGATGGTAAAAGCAGCATGATGCAAAGTAATATGGGATGGAAAATGACCAGGCCAGTAGAGAGTTAAGATATGTTGATATAGAAATCATTCATCGGTAATTTAATCGCAACTAACTTAATCAGTGTCAAAAATGAGTTGTAAGAGTTCTACTAACTTGATTTATTCCATGGGGTTAAAGTTACCTGAATTTGGGATAACAAAAGCTAATACACACTGATGATCTGCTCCCCTTTCCCTCAATACAACACACTGAAAACAGAAGATAAACTCAAAGAAGAAGTGGTATACTTTCTATGAGGCCACCCTCAAAACCTTCATCATGGATTTTTTTACTGTTTTCAAGGACATATTGTGATAATTTTGTCGTCTTTGAGTCCTCTGTTTTCAGTATGGCAGTAGATTTGAGTTACAGGTACGTCTCAAAGCAAGGGAGCGTTTCTGCGAATGACTTTTTATTGCCAGCAGCATCTTTAACTGATTGAAGGCCATGTTTATTAGTAACCACAATCTCCCCTTAGTCATAGCAGCTATTGGTGATACTCCCTAACCAATACCTTGTTCATATGCTTGTCAGGCATGTTGAGGCTAAGTAATAAGGACTACCTTATTTGGATGGGATGAAGGAAGGTAAATATACCTTCCAGTACAGCTTCTGAAGGGTGCAGACAGACTGACAGATTTCAGCTGAAGAGCTACCTAGGACACAGCCTGATGATGATATTTAAGAGACAGCCAGATTTTGACGCACTTTACTAAATGTTAGCAAGCTGCTCACTTTGTTCTATGTGTTCTTCTGAAACTTAGTGAAACTGGGAGAAGCTCACTGATTTCTCTTTCGTGTATTACGTAGTAAATGCAGACATTTGGTACCGCAAAATAGCTCATACAGAGCAACTGGTTGCTCAGTGTAATTTATGTGGCTACACCTTTGTCTTCAAATAAATTGACAGGTGTGTTCAAATCAACAGTATCGGAGTAAAACCGCTGTGTGTATGAACGAGGCGTTCTGGACTGATATAGAAATGTTGGTTGTACACCTCAAACTACACTTGGTGTGGGAAGCGAAGTGTAGATATGTGAGGGAGAAGAAAGCAAGGAGGTGGGTAAGTTAGTGCTGGAGTGAGGGATAGGATGTAGGTTTGTAAATTGGCAAGACCGGCAACAGTGACAGAGAGCTGCGGAGGTGTGAGGTATGCTGCAACTGTTCAAAAAGCGTTCTTTAAAGGAATTATTAAAAGTTTGTCCCTCTGTCCTTCAGTTTTGCGACTTTGTATCCATGGATTTCTATGCTGTCATGTAGAGGCTACCCCTGGACTTTGCCCCAGAACCTTATCATTTCTGTGGGTGGTGTCCCATTTTCCTGTGCCATGGTGATTGTACCGGTCATTTACAACGGACAGGAGAAGGATCCTACTGCTACTTGTAATCACTGACATCTGTAAAGCACGGGGCAAATACTGGACTACTGAACCTTTGGCACATTTGCATTGTTGGCCAAAGCGGTGAATTCAAAGATGCACAAAATGTATGTGAATCACAGACGTGCTCAGATTGCGATGTGGACATGATCCTTTGAGTTTGCTCAAAAGAGTGTAACACTTCTGAATACTTAGGAAAATTTTTGATTCTCTTTGGTATAGTGGTTTGGCCAAATTTTCATTTGGAAATGGAGATTTGCTTACATGAAGTTGCTGTTTCTCATTAGTAGAGGTTCTTTACTAGTGAAGAAAATGATATTTTTATGTACAGTTTGCTCAACACTTAAGTTTGTAAAGTGCTCAGGAACCTTCCCTTTAAGATGATTAACATGTTGGCACACTTCTTTCCCTGTTGTATTTCATATGATCTTTTGAAGAATTTGATGAAAGTATTCTGTTACGACAAATAAAGGTGTTGTTTGACCTTTTCCCCTATCTTCAAAAGGTAAATACAGTGGAAGAGAAGTTGAGGAAATGGGAGATGTGGTTGCCTGAGGGCTGGCAAAATGAATTAATTCATTGTTGATATTGATTCAAAAGTCTCGAGGATGCAGTTGAGGCAAATGACCGTAATAAAACGAAGTGTTATAAGGTCAGAAACCAGATGTTAGTTTAATATAAGCCTCGATTTAAAATCAGTGCCAAAGGTACTGACTACATCAATCTGGAACGTTTTCATAATACATGAAGTCTATTATGCAACGTTAACAAAATTACAGTCCAGTGTGGATTAACTTTCTTGTGCTTTGGCATTTTTATTCAATTGAATAAACAAGGAAAAGAATTGGTAGTTTGTATAATCATATTCTACATCATTTCAAAGTGATGTTTGACTTCAGAATTTTATTTTTATCCTTTTACAAGTGTAATAACACTGTTGTGCTACTACGATGGCATTAGGTATTTTCAGTGTTTCTTCTCTTATTTCTCTTATTTCTTTATTTTTAACTATGGGCAAATTTCTTACATGAAACCAAGAAATTTAGGAGAAAGCTGCGGTGGATTCATAAAAAAGAGATAACACTTCTTCCTTGGTCATTGCTTGGTCCCCTCCCCATCTGCTATTCCTGCTAGAGCTACCGCTCTCACGTCATCAGTTATGCTGATAACCATTATATTTGTTACCCTGTTATTCATGAGTTCCCGTAAAGATCAAGGAGCTGAGCGCTGAATAAACTTATCTTAACCCTGGAACTTAGAGGCTAAACAACAGACGATTGGACTTTGGATTAGTATCAGTTGAATATAGGAAACTCTTTACATGAACTGATACAGTTAGTTTTGCCAAAGCACTCTGTAAATGCTATTGCAGTGGTTGTGGAGGGAAGTGCAAACCTTGTCTGACCACATGTAATTTCTACTTAGCCATATTTGACTATTTCATTCTTGGAAGTTTGAGGCGTGGTAACTTAACACCACTTACTTTCTGTTTCTTAAAGCAGTGTCTTAGCTAATATTAGGCACCACATAGCTAGAATGCCGTATTTTTAAGTTAAAAATAAATTAAATTAAAAAAATAAAGAACAGGGGAGGGGAATAGAAGAAAAGGTTTCTCCTCTGTGTGCAACAAAACACGTCAGTACAGCAACTGCAGGTATTTTATCACACCAGAGGTTTCCTGTTCTTTTATCGGCTCTCTGGGGGATTGTTTTCTGTATGGTCTGATACACAGTACACTTTCACTGTAGTCAGATAGCAGCATGTTTATTTTTTTCCCCATTCTAACTTGAATTTTGATTTAAAATACGTCTTTAAGAAATTGACTTAAGTTAGAAACGTTATATAGTCCTTCAGCTGATTTCAATATGCAGACCGATACGGGAAACGAAAATAAAACAAACAATGCCAAGGGGTGGAAGAATGGGTGTCAGAAATGTAATGAGTTCAATAAAGTATTTTGTCAGCCCAGATTGGTGTGGTCAGAAAGAGATATTTGTGTGCTCATGTTGGGAACTGGGCTCTGAAGGGGAGGAGTAGAAGTGCTGGTGTGGGACAGAAAAACCAAATGTTGCAGAAGTAAACGTGGTGGATCTGGAACTGTAACAGGAGTGCAAATGTTGGAAAATATTAAGGTGATAGGGTGATACTTGATACTGAGAAACGAAAATGATAAAAAATAAAAATAAAAATGAGATAGCATGGACAAAGTCGAGTTTTCTTGCTCATAATGACTTAGGAAGGAATTGTGAAAGACACTGAATAGGATCGTGGTGCCTGTCTGCTGCACTTCCCTAAACTCCTGTCTAGTTATACGTTCCTGTTGCATTGAGACTCTTTTTTTTAATATTTTCATTAGCAATAGAAGAAGTGGGAGAACAATTGAGATACTAGGAGTATCTCAATTAGAAACACACGGGCAGCTGAGAATACTGTGCAGAAAGAACAGTCTAGCAAAATGACATGGAGAAATTTAATACCAGGGTGTAAGGACATGCTACTGGAGATATGAAAGTCTGCTCTCATGAGAGTTCGTCATTATGATAAATGAGACAAGCCTGGATGTTCTAACTGATCACAAGATGATTACAAAAGGCCAGCGTGATGAAAGTTTGAAAACAGTAAATTCACTGGGGAAAGTATTTCTACCTTTGGAAGAAACAGAAGTGCTGTTTGTTGCAAGGCATTGCTGAAAGTCATCTTGGAGCACGTGACCAGCTCCAGCCTCCTGCCCTTAGGAGGGATGAGTTCAAGTGGATGCAGAGATGGGGACGGGCTCCTGGATGGCTGGTGGAAATAGAAAAGGCTGCGAGGGCTTGGTCCTTAAAACCTAGAGAAGAGAGTGAGAGATGCCACTTCTTCCTGATAACTTGAGAAGGTGAAGAGCCATTTAGGCTCAAAGCCGTCATCGGCCCCAGAGAGTGTTTAAGACTAGGAGTTCTGAGATGGCTTCAAAGCCAAGTGTGGTGAGGATCTGAAACCTTTTGCATTTTGTTCTTCCCCACCACCGTGCAGTAACCTCTGTATAAACAGAGCTTTATAACCTTGCTTCATGCTGATATAATGCAATTGTACTGCCTTTTCCAGAAAGTAATTGTTAGCCCAGCGCTCTAATTGTGGTGATAAAGTAGATAGCTCTTGTAAAAGTGAACCCTTGAAAGTTTTCAGCTTATGTGTTTGAGGATATCTCATATCCTGCTCCATACACTACAGTGATATTTGTTCTTTGAAGGTTACTCTGTTGGTTAAATTGTTTGTTGTCTTTGCCTTTTTATATATGCACATATCAAAATATTATTTTAGCTTTGTCTCACCCTATCCCAGAAAGAGACGGAAGAAGTTTAAGGACTCCATGATTTTTTTTTGCTCTTGTTTTTAGAAATGTTGCCGGCTGGAATAGTTTTTTACATTACAGATACAAGTAGAGTCCTGGACACATCTGTCATAGTAAACACTGGGTAGATGGAGGCTATTCTTGGTTTTTCTTATAAGCATTCAGGGCTCATGTCGTGATTTGTTTCCCTGTGCCATCGAAGGGACTGATTCAGTTTGAGAGACATGCAGATGATGTAATGTGGCCCAGTAGAAAAGTACTGAATTAAAAAGAGATTAAAATACATGAGGTGAGGAGCGACTGAGACGTACATAACCATTTCAGCGGAAAGGCGAGGGAAGAACAAACTGCTGAAGTTCCCCTAGCTGGTCTCTGCTGCAAAAACAAGATGTAGGAAGTGAAACAGGCCCAAAGATAAAAGCTGACCCAGGATTTCTCTGCTCTCAATAGCCTAATTTAATGAAAGTTACCAGGCAGCCGAGGCTTACAACAAGAAGTCAGTAATGAAGTTTAAGGTAAATTAATTCCTTAAACTTGAAGATTGCTTTTATTTCTGTATTTTCTAGAATGAGAAACTGAAGCAGTTGAAGGAAGTGAAAAATAAAGTTGGGTGGCGGTACTGAGAAAGCAGGTGTTGTTGTCATTGGGCAGTGCTGGCTCACAATTCTTCCTCCCGAGTGGTTTTAGATCCAAGTTTGTTTGTTTTTTCAGACCCTGAGTGAGATTGTTTCTTTTCTCAAGACTCTTCTGCCTTGGCCTTGACCTTGAGCATAATGCAGAGCCGTCTCACAAGCTTTATTATTCAGCAGATGTGATGAGAGCATCACAGTCTTACCTTCTGGCTTTGGAACTTGTGAAATAGCGGGAAAAAAAAAAGGCAGGTATTAAAGGCTACACTAAGATAAAATGGAATTAAACTAGGGAAAAGCAGAAGGAGGAAAGGATATAATTTTCCATTTTTGAAAGACGTGTTTAAAAGATGAAGGAATTTACCCCTCTGCTCTCTGACCTATTTTAAAGTTCTAGCTTTAAAAATGTTTTTATATAGTGAATATAATTGCTTCCAGTTCTGTTACTTGGAATTCTGAAGACAGAAAGCAGTGTTAAAGATCAGAATAATCTGAGGGTCTTCATTTATTTCTTCTCAATGGGCCATCTCTATCTTATTTGTACTGCAAAGATGTACTTCTATACATGTGCATAATGGAGTTGGTGGTGAAAAGTTTAATGCTGATGAACCTTATAATTGAATACAAATTCACTTTATTTATGTGTCAGTTTAAGCACTATGTATATAAGTGTTAAAAGCTGAAGCTACCCGCAAAATTGGTGTTTGCATACTTGATTGCTGTTCTTTGGATAAACAAATATTTATTGAATAAAAGTGAATTGTGCACATACCCACCATCACAGCTGAAATTCTTTTAAAAATGCTTTATTATTGGAAGAAGAAAAACCAACCCAACAAAGTAGCTATTTTACTTGCTTTCTAAAAATCATTATCGTAGGTGAAGATTAAAATAAAACTGCTCTAAAGAATTGAAAAATCTGTGAGGATTTGAGAATCGCTTACATTAATACATGACTTAACTCCAGAAAGGCCCAGATGTATCAGAGTGATTTTTCAGGAAAGGGTTTGCAATTTGCACTGTAAATACTGTGTGAATCACTAGGATGCCAATGGTTGTGACCGTGAGCAGAGAGAAAAGTCAGATCAGCTTTTAAGCAATTGGGGAAAATGAAACCTCAAATGCTAACGGTGGCAGATGGACAGGCAGTGGTCACACAGTCTCAGACTGCTGGATGCAGCAAAAGGCAGATAGAGCAACAGCACTTCTAGGATAGAGAGCAGCTTTTGACCTTCAAGTATTGTGCTGCTTTCTGATACTCCGGAAATCTGCTTTGAAATTAAGACCCACGCGCTGCTGTAGCAAGATGAAACAGCAGATAACAAGGGATTCAGTGGGAAAATTTAAGGCAAATGTCTCTGTAGACATCAAAACAACAGTGAAGAGGCTCTGTGTGGACAGCACAGTGCGTCAAAAGCGTGGATGAATAGTGATACTTTCTGTACTGAAAAACTATTGGGTGGGAAATGCCTGAGTGGGGACTGACAGTATTTCCTCTGGTGTCTATATTATTTTTATCTCTGAAGAACAATAATGTAGTGTCGTATGCAATGATACTGTGCTCCTGCGTTGTTTTTTTGCTTTCCTTTTATATCTTCTCAAAACACTTCCTTGATATTCATTGTGATACAGGAAGGGAGAGCTATGCAAATTAACACTTGATACTAAGTAAAATATTTTATTTATGCATGAATTAACTTTCCTCCTTCAGAATTTCCTTATGAGTACTCTGTAGACTACAAAAGATGCACTCTGCATACACTTCTTATGTTTCAAATCTATTCTGTTGAATGGGTAATATGCTAGGACTTAAAGTTCATGATTAACTCTGGTAATTATATAACATTTTATATTTTGAAATTCATTATTTAATGTGCTTTGATTGAAGCTCTCCTTTCAGTGCCTGCTATTTATACTAGCTCTACAAATCTTTATGTTGAAACCACTCTCAAAACCCAGGGAAAGAACTTTAGATTTCAGTACAAATGTATGATACTGTGGTTATAATACTGACAATGCAGGTGAAATGCACTGAGTATATACCCTTCAGTGCACACCTACACTCAGTCACTGAGCAGAGGCTTTTGAAACCGAAAGTACTGGAGGGAAGGGGACAGTAACTCCCCATTGAAGCATGTATTGTCTTCAGTACCAGCTTGTGGCTATTTGATAATTGGAGCCCAACTCCAGTTTTCATAGAATCATAGAATGGCCTGGGTTGAAAAGGACCACGATGATCATCTAGTTCCAACCCCCCTGCTGTGTGCAGGGTCGCCAACCACTAGACCAGGCTGCCCAGAGCCACATCCAGCCTGGCCTTGAATGCCTCCAGGGATGGGACATCCACAACCTCCTTGGGCAACCTGTTCCCAACGGGTGTGTCACCACCCTCTGTGTGAAAAACTTCCTCCTAACGTAGATGTAGCTAAGTTCACTGAGGGCTAGGAGTTTTCGTCTCCCAGGGGAAAAAAGCAGTTCTTTGTGATGAGGTGCAGGGTCTTCTTTTTGGTGCCATCACACTCACTGTTTCACACACTGTATTTGTGCAATTTTACATGACATTGAGTATACTGCTGTGGGATTAGATAGCACCTGCACATTGGTATTACTGTTCCATTGTTGCTATTGTCACGAACGAATGTTAACCTTGAGCTTGCAGCAGGACCTCACAACAGGCTCACTGTTCATGTGCTTTAAGCTGCCAAAAAAAAACCAAACCCAAAAAATACCTTAGTAAAAATGCTTTTCTGTGACTTTATGTTGGCTCTGGGTGAGCTGCAGTCCCCAAAGATATCTTCAGGTTTCTTACAGCAATAGACAAAGGCAATTTGGATCAAATTATCTTATGCCCTCAACTTCAGCAGTTTGTTCTGTAGAAGCAGAATTACTCAAGAGCAAAAAGGTTAGCGCTTAGGTGGCTAAATACCCGATCTTGCAGATACAGCAAGTAATTAAACACTGGGCTTCCAGTAGTGTAGTGTGAGCTTGGAAACAGCAACTTGCTTATGGGTGTACAAAAATTCCCTGTAGGCCATTTTACAATAGAACAAGAATTATTCATGCATCCACAGTTATTAAAAAGAAATNCCCCAAAGCAACTAGCACATAACCCACACAGTGAATGTCTGGAAAATCTTCCAGTGAACTTTGTCACAAACTAATATTAGGCATTACAGATGTATGCTTCTAAGGGAAGATCCTGGCTGATCTTCCCTTAGAAGCATACCCCTTGCCTTTGGGCAGGAGTGGGGGCATGGAAATGTTGGTGCACAAGATGGAGAACCTCTTCTTCAGAGAGATGGAGGTGAAAGATGTAGTGTAAGGTGCAACAATCTGCTCTAGCTTCTCCAGTTGTGTTTTGTTCACCTCTGGCTTACTTGAGCCCTCCATGTGCGCTGAGCTCTTATTTTGTTTTACATTGCTCTTCAAAGAACTGGCTTTAAAGATTAATTAGGGCAGGGGGAGTGAGAGTATGTGCCTGCAAGAGAAAATATGACCATGAACCTAGCATTAGAGCACTGACCTGAAAGGAGGGAGAGAGGAAGGAAGAGGAGGTTTGAAAAGCGTTCCTAGTGGATTCTTTCAAGAGTAAGTAAAATTGCTATCCTCTGAGGGAGGAATATAGAGATAACATTGTATATGTGCTTGCTGAAGTGCTCTGTAATTACATCATGGGATTAGCAGTCAGGTTCCAGCCATGCAGATGCTAGCAGCTGTATCTCATCTGACTGAGCATGGATGCACATTCTGAGGGAAGGATTATCCTTCTCATTTGTGTTGGAGAAATACTTGTGTGGTGGTTTGTCACTGATAACACCTACTGTCTGTTTTAAACTATTGTAACAGGCTTATCTGAACAAGGAGATTCATTGCTGAAGGTCACAGTAGCAGCATATCTGCCCTGGAGCTGGGAATGCACAAATCATCAGCCTGGTGTGAGACAGGGATTTGAATCCAGCCGAGCTCCCTGCTAGATTGGCAGATGCAAAATAAAGTGGGGAGATACAGGCATGGCTAACTCCAGCTGCAGTTCTCGTCATTCAGAGTGGATTATTTCTTTGTTTCCTGAAGATCTGCTACGCTAGAGCCTCTGCAGTATTTCTTACAGCTTCAGAGCAGCCTTCTCTATAACACTGGAACTGGTTTTCACTACAGTAATTATATTTGCTCTTCTGTTTATTTTGAAGCTCACAGAAGAATCAGAAAGATGGAGAGGGGGTGGTTGAGGAGAAAAGATGATAAATCAGAAAATGTTGGAATGGGAAATAAATGTTATGAAATATTTGCTTCGTCTGTGGATTGGGACAATAAATCATTCTTTTTTTCCTTTGCATCAGAAAAAATCTCACAGTGTGTGTTCCTAACATTAAGTTGTTCTTCCAGTGAACTATTGTATATGAAAAGGAAGTAAATGTTCTCTACATAAACCAGATGGCTCTATGGGAAACTGCTTGGTTTATGGCATAATGTTTTGTTTAATACCTTTTTTATTCCAACAGGAAATATGGGATGTATAAAATCAAAAAGGAAAGAGAATCTGCATGGAGATGGGCTAGATTTGAAGAATCAACCAGTACGTAAAACTGAACGAACTATTTATGTGAGGGATCCAACGTCCAATAAACAGCAAAGGCCAGTAAGTAGATAGTCTCAGGGGAGAATTCCACTAGCAAGATCAAAGCATGACTGGCATAGCTTAAATTTCAAGCCAAAACACATGCATGAAGAAATTCAGATTGATCATTAGTCTGCAATTTGGCTTTTAGTGTTGTGCAGTTCCCACTTAAAGAATATGTACTAAAAAAAAAAGTTATTGATTGATGAATTACGTTGTTTTATGTGTTGTAATTTACATTGTTTTCTGCATGAAACGCTGGGAGACTCCCAAGTCTCTCCTTGGGAGAATTTTGACCTAAATGTAGGTATGTCTATAGAAGAATGCTAGGTGACTTTAGAGGCATCGGTGTTGGATATTAATAGCTGTGGGATCCGGGTGGTGATTACTTCTGTTTAAAACGGTTGAGATTAGAGTCTTTACCAGTTGTAGTCAACCTTCCTTTTATTCTCTGAAGGTCAATATTTGACCTTACACAAAGTGTGTATGTAAGGGAGCAGGAGAGGAGCAGAATGGGTACAGTTCTGAAGCAGGCAGTACTGTGGTAAAAGAGGAACAAGCTAAGGGAAGTTCCTTGTGTGCTATCTAGCAAGAAAGAAGCGGTGCTGGGAAGGGAAATCCCAGTGGTTAGTAAGTAGGTTTGCTACTTTGCAGATTTTCTCATACCTCTTTTCCCCACTCCCTCTTTTTCTGAAGAAAGAGTATTTCTTAACTGTCCTTACTCAGGGACTGCATTCTCTGTGGATGTTAATTGCACCCTTCTATTGTGTGTCACCGGCTGACATGGTACACTCTGAGTCAGTGTACACAAATCACAATTACTGTTTGCATTGTTTTTAATTAGTTTTTTTTCCTCTCACAGATCCTTAGAAATATAGCTGTGCTTGTAGTTCTTTAGCATGACAGTTCCTCACACCAGCAACGTGATACTAGCCATCCAGTTAAATTGTCCTATGTAAAGCCTGTTCAGCAGAAGTTGTGAAATGTGAACTTTCCCTTGTTGAACAGCTTCCTGGGGTCTGAGCTGCTCAGTTCAAAATCTAGTTGGATTTTACTGTATTTTCTTTGCTGTAATTTGCTTTTGATGAGTGGTCGAAAATGATTGCAAAATGCTTCATAAGGCATATAAGATAATAACAAAGCAAGTGAATAATATGTAACTGTAATGTAGTGTTGTCTCAAAGATAAAAAACTGCTTAATTAAAGGCATATTTCGTTGTAGGCAAATACAGATGCACACCTTCTACCGGGACAGATATTTGCCAATGAAGGTAAGTTTTCCTAAGGAATCTTGCTGCCTATGTGCTATGTCCTCATCAGCTTGGGAAATAATGAGAATATTCCTTTGCCTTTCTATATTTGTAGAACCAGAAGAGCATGGAGTCATTGTAGTAGCTCTGTATCCTTATGATGGCCTTCATGAAGATGACTTGTCCTTCAAAAAAGGAGAAAAAATGAAAGTTATTCAGGAGTGAGTATGGTAGTTCAAATTGTATTGTATTTTTTTTTTTTTTTTTGACTTCTAAAATCCCTTTATAATTTTTTATGTGCCACTTGTAACACAAGTGTACAAATGTTAAGGAAGATCCCTTATACATGAAAATATGAATGTGGGTAGAGCTTGGCAGCTGTAATGATAACCAAACTTTGCTCTGATAGGGCCAATGGCTTCTAAGAAGAGCCTGAGTGCAGAGAAAAGGTGTTTTTTCTCTCTTTGGCACTACAGAAACTGAACAACCACTTATGACTTTCCTTTCCTGCGTATGCTACTGTTGTGTCTGTTTTTCAGGCTGGGAGAATGGTGGAAAGCTAGATCTCTTACAACAAAGAAAGAAGGTTTCATTCCCAGCAATTACGTAGCAAAAGTAAACACCTTGGAAACAGAAGAGTAAGTTCTTCTAACTACTGCCAGACTTCTTTTTCAACCTTGTGTTGTATCTTTTGTGGGTGGGGGAAAAAGTTCTAACCCTCTGAAATACTTTTCAGGTGGTTCTTCAAAGACATAACTCGAAAAGATGCTGAAAGGCAACTCCTGGCTCCTGGAAATGGCCCTGGAGCATTCCTTATCAGAGAAAGTGAAACATTAAAAGGTAGGCTTTTGGGTGGGTGATTTTTGAAATTGATATTAGAGTTAAAATATGCAATCTGTCTTCACGAAAGTTTGCATCAAGTGCTATGGAATTATACAAGTCTGTCCATTTTGAAATTACTGCAGCTTCTTAGGAGTAAGAAGGATGAGAAAATTACCAGGGAAAGAGGTGAAAGCTACAAATTCTTAAGGTGAAACAGAGGGGGGATGTGTGTACATGTGGTTTATTACAGTGACGAGAAGCAGCAATGAATGAAAATACTTTTCCTTCATAGCGTCCGTGGTTCCTTTGTTAAAGGATAATTTTAGTTGTATATAGTAGAAGCTGTATTTTATTGTCTTCCATTTTTGTATCTATATCCATCACTACATGTTTAAAAAAAGTTAATACATAAAGAGAGTCTACTCTTCTGCCTTGTAGCATCATTTAAAATACAAACAAAGAAACAGTTGGGTAAAGATTTCTGCTACAGATACAGTTCTTTGTACTAAAATGTTTAGTAAGTTCTCCAGGTGTTTCACCTGAGATTTATAGAAGAGCATAAGATGGTTCTGCTCCAATTCTCAATTCTAACAGTGACCTAATTGGGTGCTCCAGTTGGATACATTGGATCCTCCAGAGGGAAAACATGCTAATCCCTTCAATGGATCATATGTCTGTCCTCTCCATAGGAGTAGGTTTTTTTGGCTCTAACACACTGCAGATGGCCAAATATTGGAACTGGCTGCTTAGGAAGTGGAGGAGCCACCATTCCTGGAAGTATTTAAGAGGCATGTGGACGTGGCATTAAGGGACGTGGTTTAGTGATGGGACTCAGTAGGTTAGGTTAGTGGTTGGACCTGATGATCCAATTGAAATGATTCTATGATTGCTGCTTAGAAAGCTTTCTGTAAATAGCCCACATCACTGTCTTTGTGCTCTCAAATGAAGACAGTGATCTAAATTCAACAGAGGCTAGTAGAAGTAAGGCAAAGCGCCCACTAAATATTTCTTTCTGTCTCCTGTCACTGGATGTGCATGTGGATAGAAAGAGGAGGAACTGAGGTGGTTTCTTCTCCTTTGAAAATGGATTATGAGATTTGTGTAAGTGAAAGAAATTAAGAATTCTGTAGTTTGGGATTGATAATATGCTGCCCCATCTTAATTCCTAACTGAGATTAGGATCCCAAATATTGAAAGATCTTCTTGCACTCTTGCATGCCTCAGGCCATTTCCAAACAATCCCTTTTCTAGCTGGCCACAACATCTAGCCTGTTCCTTTTTTAACATGCTGATCTCCGAATTTTAGTTTCTATCTCACTGGTTTGACAACCCTAGAGTTGTTTTCCCAGATGTTTCTACTCAAGTCAATGTGACTTTATGCAGAAGTGCACATTAGTTATGGATGACTAGATTATGGAACTCTTAAATTTATTGAATAAGATTGAAAGAGAAAGTCTGACTGTAAGCACTTTGGTGACCAGCTCAGAGCTAGCTATTGACTGAATTCCTTATGTTGCTTGCAATAGGCTTTTTTGAGGAAGAATGGAAGTAAAAATAAAATAAAGTAGGTATTTTTGTTGATCAACTGTGTGTGTGAGCAGCCTGGACTTGCTATCTGTTAATAATCATTCTTTCTTTATTCTCAGGCAGCTATTCTCTGTCCATAAGAGACTATGATCCCCAACATGGTGATGTCATTAAGCACTACAAAATTAGGAGTCTAGACAATGGAGGGTTTTACATCTCTCCAAGAATAACTTTTTCCAGCATCAATGATATGATCAAGCATTATCAAAGTAAGTTAAATGTGTTAGTGGATTACGGAATAGAATACAGCCATTATTTCCAGTGAAGGAAAATAAATAATTTCTTGTTTTGTTTCAAAACTTTTCATCTCTTATTTCTAAGTAACACGGACATGCATGTTATTAAAGATAGAGTAAAAATGGTTGGAGCCCTACTAAGGCTGCTCTATAATCAGGCCTAATACATGCTCAGTTGCATGCAATTGTAAAATACAGAACAGCTTTATAAAACATCTCATCATAGTGATGATGATGTGAGACTATAGTCAAGACTGACTGCATTGTAAATAAATAAATTGTCTTTGAGAGTATATTACACCTACGTTTATTACAAGCAGAAAGAGGGGGTAGGATCAAGTTACCACCTATGTTTTAGCTACAAAAGTGACTTTTTATTTTGCACAACCTCTTGTTGAATAGCTCATATATATATATTTTGTCTTGCCATTGGGAAGACAGAGAAGAAGAAAGGTGTAAACCACATCAATTTTTCAAAGCCATGCTGAGGACTTGGCTGTGACATTTCTCTAAGTTGTTAGATATGTGTGGTAATTTTTCTGCACAGCTTGTAAACCTGATAATTATTTTACATTTGGATTAAAGTTATAGCTGATATGTGGCTGGAGAAAAAAATAGTTGTGACCTACTTATGCTTGCATTCCTATGTGTGTGCACATCTGAAACATACTATAAGAATACCTGATGACCAATTCCAAATACAGGTTTCAAGCCTAACACAAATGTGCATCTTCATCTATGTACTGTTATCAATCAAATCTTAAATTTCTTTGTTACAAATTGTAACTAATAAAAAACAAACAAACAAAAAACCCCAATGATGATAACCAGATGCATGTGACACTTCTCTATTAAGTGTGAAAAGATTATGCTTTCATCAAGGAACTGAACTACTTTGAAAGAGCTTAGAAATGGTTAATGAACGCCTAAATTAAGTGGTCTTTGTCTAAAAGAATGTAAGACATAAAAGTGTAATGGATTTTATAGTTTGTGTTTCTTTTGGAAAACAGAACAATCGGATGGCTTATGCAGAAAATTGGAAAAAGCTTGTATTAGTCCAAAGCCTCAAAAACCGTGGGATAAAGATGCATGGGAAATTCCACGAGAATCAATTAAATTAGTGAAGAAGCTCGGAGCTGGTCAGTTTGGAGAAGTCTGGATGGGTAAGCTTATTTCTTTGAAAAGAGTACATCAGCTGAAAGTAGTAGCGTCTAAGAATTAATCCGAATAACAGTAGACACAGGCCTGGTTTAATATACTTGTCAGACCCAGAATATACCTCCCATGAGGAAAAATAATAGGAGAGAGGATTTGTGAAGGGTAAGGTATGTGACACAGACAAATTCTTAGGAGCAAGCACTGTAACTTAAGGTGGCTAATACAGTCGGGGTTGTTCATTTTTGTTGTTGTGCTTTATGGGGAAAATAGAAGGTTTTACTAAGATTTGACTCCCAGTTCTCAAAATTGATTGGCGTCTCAGAACAATCAGATTGTGGTGGAAAATCTGAAATATAAAGAAATCGTTTTTTAGTGAATTATGTGTAGTTTTTATCACCTATTGGTAAAAAAAAGACTGAAGTATAGTGTATGGGGCTATCATACTGCATGAAAAAATGGGTTGTTTAATCCAAGATTATTGTCTGAGCTTGTTGCTCAGGAAGGTGGGTGACTTACCTAGGTAGAAGATTAGAGATTGATATGGAGGCTATCACGCAGGTCTCCAATAATGAAAGCATCACAAGATTTTCAAGTAGTCGATATTAACAAAATGATAGTGTTAGTTATTGTAATCATAATTAGCCTTGGTTGTTTAAAAACATTTTCTCAGCTTCACTGACTTCTTGTAGCAAAGAGGAACAACCATTGTCTAGTCACAGTCTGATCATGATTCAATTCTCTTTTGAAATGCTGCCTATTCAGGCATCTGAGTATTCTTTTGGTCTCATATTACGTGTTCTGTGTGCTATTCTTTACTTACACACTGGTAAGAGGTTACTATCTTACTTGACTTAATCAAGATAAACTATACCTTCCTTCCAAAATCTTAATTAAGATGCTTTTTCAGGTCAAATTATTGTCCTAACTCTTTCATGACACTTTTTTTTTTTTTTTTTTTTTTTGAAG
>JACDJE010000110.1:386026-398681 GCA_016647715.1 Pavo muticus | reverse complement strand
TGCCTTCATAAGAAAAGGCTTAAGAAAGCCTCTAACCTGAGTGACAGTTTTTTGTGCTAGTTGAAACAAGTGTTTGCCATTGTACCGTTTTTCTCTGCCTAATAAATCAGGGCAAGAAATAATGAACTGACACTGAAGTGCTGTGGAAAACTTCATGGCCAAACATTATCACCTGCTTGAAAATGTAAATCGTTATGGGAAGTGTCTACTTCTGCATACACACACAAAGGCATTAAACTTTAAAAGGGTGTTTCTGTTTCAAGATGCTTCCTCTTGTTTGTGTCCTTATTTTGACATCTCAGTTGAGCCTAACCCTTGTATCTGAATTGCTGGGCTGTGAGAAAAATTAACGTACTGTGAAATGATTCATTTTGTTTCCTCTTCTCTGCTTCCTTTCTGAAGCAAGAGAGGCTGATTTGCTTGGTGCAGACCCTTTCAAATCAGGAGTATGGGTAAAGTTTGAGATGAAAAAAGACTAGGTGATCTGTGCATGATGTCAACTGTTTATTGTGATGATGACCAACATAGAGGCATTTGGTGTTACGTAGAGGTATGGAGAAGTTACACCCTCCCAGTTAAATACTTCATCTGAAGCAAAATGATTTGTAGGCCACAGTATGAATGAGAAATACTACTTCACAGCTTAATTACCAAAGACATTTCTACTTGCTCAAGGGTACCTAGAATTTTGGTTTCAGGGGGAAGAGCATGCAGTTCAGGGGAACTGTATCTAGTTCTAGGCTTCCCAGTACAAGAGAGACATGGAACTACTGGTGAGAGTCCAACAAAGGGCCACAAAGTTGATGAAAGGACTGGAGCACAACTTCTGTGAGGAAAGGCTTGGAGAACTGGGACTGTTCAGCCTGGAGGAGTGTCGGGGGTAATCTTATCAATGTCTGTAAATGCCTGAAGGGAGGGTGCAAAAAAGAGAGAACCAGGCTCCTTTCAGTGGTGCCCAGTGCCAGGCTGTGTGTGGGGTCTCCTCCTTAGGGGACATTCAGCATTTGCCTGGACGTGGGCCTGGCCCCCTGCTCTGGCATCCCTGCTGCAGTGGGGGTTGGGCCCAATGGCCCTTCCAACCTCAACTGTTTAATATTGTTATTAAAAATACAGCAGGATTGGGTGCACTCTCAGCAAATTTGCGCCGAACTGAGTGGTGCAGTTGATATTCTAGAAGGAAAGTACCATTCAGTGTGGCCTTCACAGGCTTGAGAGGTGGGCCCATATAAATCTCATGAAGTTCAGCAAGGTCAAGTACAAGGTCCTGCAGCTGAGTCAGAGTAATCACCAGTATTGGTACAGACTGAGGGATGAATGGATTAACAGCAGACCTGCAGAGGACTTGGAGATATTAGTAGGTGAAAAATGGGGTGCAACCCAGCAACAAGCACTTGTAGCCCAGAAAGCCAATTGTGTCCAGGGCTGTGTCAAAAGAAACATGACCAGCAGAGTGAGGGTGTGATTCTCCCCCTCTACTCTGCTCTTGTGAGACCCCATCTCAAGTCCTGCATATAGCTCTGGGGTCCCCAGCACAAGAGAGACATGGAACTGTTAGAGCAGGACTACAATATGACTGTCCTATGAAGACAGACTGTGAGAGTTGAGGTTGTTTAGCCTGAGAGGAGGCTTCAGGGGGACCTTATTGTGGCCTTAAAATATTTAATAGGTGCTTATAAGGAAGATGGAGAAAGGCTTATTACCAGGGCCAGTGGTGATAAGTCAAGCTTTAAAGTAAAAAAGGGTAGCCTGAGGTTAGAGATAAGAAATTCTTTACTCAAAGGATGATGAGACAATGGAAGAGATTGCCCAGAGAAGTTGTGAATGGAACTGGAATGTCCCTGGAAGTGTTCAAGGCCAGGTTGGATGGGCATTTGAGCAACTTTGTCTAGTGGGAGGTGTCCCTGCCCAGGGCAGAGGGTTGGGACTGGGTGGTCCTTCAAGTCCTTTCCAACCCAAATGAAACTATGATTCTGTGCCTGAAGGTGAGGAAGGATTGATGAGCCAAACTGCAATAGGATGTGAAGAAGCTGCTGTTTCTCAGCCAGCATCCTGGATAAACTGTACCTCTTGCAGCTGTGATGGCCTGAGACATTATCTGACTTGTAACAGTGTTGTATTTCTGTAGCTCAGGTTGTTCACAGTGTAACCTTATAGGGAATTACTGTGAAAGCAGAAGAAGGAGAACGCTGCGTCTTGTTCACAAGATGATCTGTTCACCTTCAGTCCTGGAGATGTGGTCAGAAATGCTTTATTACTGTCTGTTATGAATTCATATCACAGCTTGGTCTGATTAAGCCCATGCAAGAATCTGGAGACAACCTGGCTGTCCAGGACTTGTGTGTTATTGCTTGCATCACAATGTTTTAAAAAAGCCTAAACTGCTGAGAGACTTGCTTCCTGCCATGGTATGAAAGGCTTTTCAGCTGTAGGAGTTAGTGCATTTGGGCAGCTCCCTTAGTGCAGTGACAAACTAGAGTAGCACTGTAAGAGTACAGTCTATGTTTTATGCATTTTTGTTCCTAGTGTGCACTGATATGATGTGAACCATAATGCTCTGTGGCATTAATAATCCATGCATAGAATTCTCAAGTAGGGGTAAGAGAAAAGTTAACAACACAAATGGAGCCATTATAGTGTATTTTATTAATGAGGCACATTCTGCTTACATCTCAGTGGCAAAACCTTCATTTTTTTAAACCCCCAAATTAGAATACAAATTTTGAGATATCAGTAATCAGAGTAAACCATACTGCAGAAATAGTGTTATTAACACAGAGGCATATAAAATGAACTGGGAAAACTGGCAGGTACATCTCACCAGCATGACAAGTGTGTTTTTACAGTGCATGCTGGATCTGAATATTACTTGGCAAAGAATCTGAATTTCATGTCCGATGTCTTAGTTGTGAGTAAGAATGTAATTGCTTACCTATCATTTTGGCATTTGTGTGTGTGTGTGTGTGTGTCCCGATACCTGATGAAATAAACGAACGACAGACAGATCAGGATCAAATGTCTCTAATGCCCTCGTGCTACTTTGCTTTCTGTTACCCCCATAGGACCAGGACAGACTGTTTTCCTGCAGAAAACATCAGCGTTGGGTGAGGTTTTTGTTGTTAGTAACGTAAACTTTCTGTAAGCACCAACATCATCTGATAGACCTCTTTAGTGAATGTGAAATACTTTTATGTAGTTAATGTCAAGAGCGTAGATCACTTCAGAAGTAATGGTATTAATTAGTATGTTTAGCAGATTATCCCATAAAGGTAGAGTGGAACTAATGCTCTCATTCAGGATATGGAGTAGAATATTACAAGCTATATAAACAAGCTTTATGCTTTTTAAGCAGAAAGAGATTTAACTTCTTTTTTGGTGGGCGGAAATTATATATCTGAGCTTCAATGGCAGAATTTGACCTGTCGTTGTCATTTCTAATTATTAGATCATATGGAGGCATGTCTGTATTATGCTTTGACCTTACTATGCTTGGAAAAAATACATTTAATAATCATGCAGGTACATGTTTTGTCACAGATACAGTTGCTTTTGTCAGGTAATGATCTCTCTTTTCCAAAGGTGGTGAAATATGTATTGGTTAGAGCAATTACTTAGGGTCTTGCAGTTAATTCCTTGCTTTGCTTAGGTAACAAAGAATATAAAGAAATGTAGTGTAAAGAAACGGTAGGCTCAAAAGTAGAGGTACATCCATTGTGGTAATACTGTCCAGATTGCTGCTGAATAAAGAAGTGCTACTGTTTTGTTGAATCATGGAAGCTTTGCCTCTTCTGAGATGCATTTTTGCAATGTTGAAATGTGTGTAGTAGGGGACAAAAGGCTGTGGTTTGATATTACTGAAGTGTTCTGTAAATCTGGAACATTAGGAAGAAATTGTATTTATATCCCTCTCTGTCTCTCTGTTCTTTTTCTTCTTTACTTTTCTTTCCCACAGTAAAAGTCTTTACAAGATAAACTTTAGGATCATTTCTGTCTATTCTATTGATTTTCTTAAAATTCTACTTTAACACTTAATAAATATTTGGCTCAGAAAATAATTCACTACTTTCTTATCTACTATTGCTTACATCGCATATAAGTAGAACGTTACATCAGAAGGTTAAACAGAGAAACGAAACAGCCACAATCATTTCTGCTCTTGGCATGTGCTTTGCTGGAAAGGAATTATCGTGTTTTAAGTCTTGCCCTGAACACTGCAGGGCTGTAGTCCTGCCAGCATATCTTTGTTGGTCATGAGAATGCTCTTTTGATTTCACTTTACTGAAACGTTCCGTTTTGAGTACCGAGGGTTTAAGAAAAGATTAAAAGCATGAGACAGGCAGGCATAGAATGGGTCTAATCATGGTATTTAAAGAAGTTCCGTGATCCTGTAAGCACTCCATTGCCTCTGTTAGAGTTCGAGACAATTTATGTGAACATTCATTAAAACATCTCTTGACTGTTTTGATATTTTCTCATGGGCTACTTATAAATGAAAGCTTGAGATAAGTCATTCAAAAAAAAAAAAAAAGTAGGAAATTGATTAGTATTTACTACAATGCAATGGCAAAACAAAATGCAATTTTAATGTAAATGCTTGTGCTACACCTGATCTCAAGCTCTTGGGCTCGTAGCTGTTAATGGAATCTAACTTCTCCCGTACTGTGTACTCCTACAGGTCAGGGTGCTGTGCTAAGCAGGGTGACTGAATATGTTTCCTCTTTTCAGGTTACTATCATAATAGTACAAAAGTGGCTGTGAAGACTCTGAAGCCTGGAACGATGTCTGTGCAAGCCTTTCTGGAGGAAGCCAACCTCATGAAGACACTTCAGCATGACAAGCTGGTTAGGCTTTATGCTGTAGTGACCAAAGAAGAACCTATTTATATAATAACAGAATTCATGGCAAAAGGTGAGAATGACATAGGATCGGTGTCTCAGTAAATGGTTCCCATAAGTCAGTGCACTTCCTTTAAGAAACAAGGAACAGAAAAGGAAAACTTGGGATTCTAGCAATATTCTCTTGTATGCTCCAATGTAAGGTATCTGTCTTCAAAGAGAGATAAGTATTTAAATTTATGATTTCTTGCTGCATTTTTAAGATTGCTATTTCTACAGATTTCCTAAATGTATCATTCTTGAATTGTTTCAGACGCAGAGCATATAGTGCTCGAATAAATCTGCTTCCTCTGAGTTCTAATATCTAATTTTTGTGTCTGGTGTTGTAACAAGGCACTCAATAATGAAAATGTTAGAAATTGCCTTGTGTAGCCCTTGAATTGATAAGTGTTTGGGTAATAAAGTGAGTGATGTGTGCAAGGATTGCTGCACTACTAGAAAAGGACAACCTGCAGCAGAGCATCATGACACAAGATAAGTGAGATTTCCTTCTCAAATTGTCTTAGTAGTAGTTTTTAATTTATTTGTTTCGTTCCGTTTTCAAGCAGTAGTGATGATGACTTCATAAACACCAGCTAGAATTCAGAATTCAGGAACTTATTCTTTATGATTTTGAAAGAATTAATAAGTGTGATTCTCCTAGAGAGCTTTCTTGATAGCCCGTAGAATAGGGTCATTATCAAATTCACCACTGAACAAAGGTATACTCTGATTAGTTTTCAGCACTCAGGAAAACTGCAAAACTTGGATACCTGACGTTCTGACCTGAGCATTACTGTTATTAGATTATGTAAGGAGATGATCTTACTGCAATCAACTTGAAAACAAATCAAAACTATTCACTACAAAAAAACTGTGACCTGAGAAATTGGGTACCCATTGGGAACTTTATTGTGATAGTAAGCTACACTGACTTAATCGTTCTCTGTTGTAACAGGAAGCTTGCTGGATTTTCTAAAGAGTGATGAAGGAAGTAAATTGATGCTTCCAAAGCTAATTGACTTCTCTGCTCAGGTAAGATTTAAGAAATATGCTAAAAATTGAGGGGGACTATTTCTCTCCAAGACTGAAATTCACGATGAGAAACTTTACCGTATTTTTTTTCACTAAAAGAGAATGTAGTTTTCAAATATATTTTGGTCTGAATGGATTGGGTTACTTGAAAGAAAGGAATAGAGGAAAAAAGTGTTTCAAAGGGAACATGTGAAGGTAGGCATCCCTCTTTGATAGTGCCAATGAGCTGCTTAGGTGGCAGTGGTACACAGTCACCTCCCTTTATGGAAAGGCTGTTTTCACTTAGAGCAGCTATGAGGTGGAAGTTTACGTGCAAGTTCTACAGAGTCAGCACTTATTAGATTCGTTAATAGGAGTGTCGTCTTCTTAAATTAGGTCAATTAATTAAACCTCTCTATTAACTTCTGCAGGGTATTGTTGGTTTCAAATTCTTATGTAAATTACTGTGAAATTAATAAAATCTAATTAAATGGTGTTTCAGGTACTAGTGGCTGACTTATGAACCAACTGTTGTTTCAAAATGCGCAAGTTATCCCATATCTCTCTATCATAGCCCAGAGTTACTTGTATGTCAAAGTCTGTGTCAGATGCCTATAGTCTGGTGTTCTGCCTCTGACAGTTAGAAACTTCAGATGTCCAAGGGGGCATATAGAAAATAGGGTAAGAATTGTGGGTTTGCACAATTACAATTTACATAAAGTTGTAGTTCGTGTTACTAATGTATAATGAAGGCATTTCTGATAGGTTTTCCTTTCACCAACATTTTTTTAATGCATTCTAGTTTGAATACTCTAACTTGCTACAAGTCATGTGGAAAGATGAGAAAGCCTTAAGAAGATTTAATAAAATATTAGTGATTTATACAAAAACATTCAATATAAGATCATTATACAACTGCTAAATGCGTTGTATATTATGAGACATTTTTATGTAGGCGTTCAATATCTCAGATACAGATTTTGTGTAACAGATTCAATACAGGAGCTGTTTTCCTTGTAATTACTGGTTCAGTGTAGCTACGGGTTAAGTATTCTGAACCATTTAGGTAATTCATCCTTGAGTATTTAGTGGAGATAAAAGCTTTGTAGATGTGAAAAAACCCGTCTGATTCCAAGTCATGGTTTGGAGAGATGAGCAATGCTGGCTGTATAATAAGGAAAAAAATAAAAAATAAGGAATTAATATTAGGTAGCTTTGAAAATAGTGGGCAAAATTCAAGGGAGAGAAGAACATCTGTGGTCAGTGAGTGATATGAAGGGAGACTGAAGGTCAGCCAGCACGTGTGGTTGTGCAGTAGACCTTTTTATTAGAGCTCAAGATGTTGTGTTGTTTTAAAGAATTTAGCATTTTCAGAAATTTCAAACATAAAAGAGCTTAACGAATCGGAGAATAAGAAAAGACCACTGCATAAAACCTGGGTAAATCATTTCCACTGTGACAGGGGTCAGTGATCGTAATTTACAAAGCTTTGAAGGGTGGGTCATTTGAACTAGAGGTGACTGGTCATCCCGATCTGCCAGTAACCTCTTTGAAAGTCTCTTCTTGCACTTGGCCTCAGAGGGCAGGACCTTAGGCAGCACAGGAGGTATGTGAAGTCCCTCTCTTCACATAAGATGTAGACTATTCAGAGAAACGTCTGAGATCAAGCTGTGCACTTGGTTGCAGAGTTCTTTTAAAGGGATGTTCAGGAAACACTTTCTGAGGATTTCCAACTGCAGCCCAAGCAAAACTTTGGAACAGAGAACAAAATCCAACTGGATTTTTCCTATGGAAAGAATTTGTGGGTATTTTGAGCACGTTTGTTAGAGGCTTTGAACATCATCAACTTAAAACAGGACTGCATGGGATGGATTTGCAGGCTGCATTTGGTTCTCAGACCAGGGAGTTCACTTTGAACAACAAAGATGTTCCATTAGTCCGGTCTAATTCTGGCTGTTCAATTGTCTGTTCCTTAGGACAAAAATCAGACTAAAGTACTTTCAAACTATGTTGGTCTATTGCTAAGATAACAGTGATTTTACTGCAGGCTTCTTATAGATCACACACTACAAGAACATCGGCTGTATTACATAAATGAGAACATAATCTGTGTTTGGTTAGTTTTGGTAGTGCTTTGGCTTGTCTAAAAGGATCGTTAGTTTGTTCTTACAGTAATGATATTAACCTCTCTGAACAGCCTAAGGGGAAAGAAAATGTGAGCTGTGTTTCAGAAGAGGCATGGAAGGAAACCACTGAGCTAAAATGAGGTTGGGAATATGTTTTTCCTTGGTGGCACACATGTGAGCCACGCGTGCCTCTCTGACCGTGCTTTTCCAGTAAGGCAGTTCACCAACCTATCCCAGCTTCTCGGGGAGACTGAAAATGTAACAAGTGGTAGCAGAAGATTGTCTTTTCTGCCTTTGTGAGTCTGTGGTATTGCACAAGACTGACTTGCTCACAGCCACGCTACACAGCTGTCTTGCTTGCATCCGTGTATGTGCGCGTGAGAATCTTGTTGCAAGAAAAAATTCTGAAAGAATGTTACTCATTGCAGAGCAATACATTAGCAATGGACTTGTGTGAGTCAGCAGAATGAAAAGGGACAGGATATGTTTCCACTTAATATGTTGCCTTTTTATCTAGAGGAATGGCCTTTGTCACCTTACAGTGGCCTTGTTGGATAAGGAAGGATTGAGGATAAGAGGAGGATGTGGCTGTGTGACTAAGAGACAGCTGAACAATGTAGTGCCCTTAAACATGAACCCAGTTCTGGAGCCAGTTTGTCACTGTGCTGAAGACTGCAGTGGGCTGGTGTTCCATTGCCAAGCAGCTGGTCAGTGCTCTGCTCCCTGAATTCACAGAGCCTTTGCCTGGAGCAGTCTTGAAAGAAATCTGCATTTGCAGGGGATAAAATATTCTGATTTTGCCAAAAAAAAAAAAAAAAAAAAAAAAAAAAGATTTCTCCCACAGGGAATAGTAAGTGTCTTTTTCAAGCAAGTCCATGAATATATTGCTACACCACTGCCTTGATTTTGCTGTTTTGTTGACTAACCATACACAGGCATTGATGCCATTTTTAATAGTACCAGATGAGTACTGAGGTAGACTTAAATCCAGTTCTTATCTCTGAGTGTGGCTGTGGACTTGGATATATATTTTTTTAATTTCTATTTTTTGCTGTGCAAGCAGACACTATTTATGAAATTAGGTCTATGAAAAACATGGCAACAAAGTCCTTGCTAGGAAGGTGGTTCAGCTTGGTTTCTAAATCTGTCCCCTAAAAGAGGTGATGTTTCTCTTTTGTGTTTTAATTAGTGTGTGTGAGTAGGGGCTGGAGGAATCTAGTGTTGGCCCTGCCATGGGAAAAATACATTTGGTCCCTAGAGATGAATGATAGCAGTCTCTGTAATGAGTGTTTTAAAAGAAGCTGAGTTTGACAAACCTTCAGCACGTACTGCCTGCATTAATGCAGGATGGGGCTGTGGCATCACCTGCAGAATTCAGCAGACCTGTATATTTGCAGTATATGCCAGAACCAAAGCCAGGAACCAACATGTGAGCCTCCCTCCCTTATGAGCAGCACAGTGGCCTCATGGGCTGCCCTTGCAACTTCCTCTGCCAGACGGCCACAAGCTGACACAACTCACAGGCACTTCCACTTCCTGCTGCCTCTGCTTCTCAGCTCAGTAAGTGGGCTAAGGAAACGTGGGGCTGCTCTTAGCTGCTGCTTCCCAGTTCTGAGCTTGAGCATATGTGGATTTCATCACTTTGTCCACAAGCTACACTGGCAAATCTTGCTAATGCAGCAGCCAGAGCATGCAGACTGCTCTCATTCCTCTCATTTACAGGCAGTAGCCAGGTGATTGCATCACCAGAGGGACAGCCACACTGGATTTTACTAGCTATTTTCTGTCTTGTCCCAAAGCTAACTTGCCCACAGAACTTCCAGTTCTTTGTTTCACAGTTACTGAAATCACACTCGCCTCTGTTTTATGAGGTCAGCTAAGACAATATGATGCAAATCCAGTGAACCTTTTGAACTAAATTATGTTCTGCTCTTGCTTACCAAAAGGTGAAAGCCCATTCTTTTTCTTTTTTGCTACTAAACTGGTGAACTTCTGGATTCCTTAATGCCCCAGTCTCTTGATTCAAGGACACTTCATTTCTGCTGGCAGGCAGCAGCAGCACGGAAGGTATTTTGAAGCAGCATTTATTCACGGTTCCCCAGCTTCTGCTGGGTGCGCTTCCACCTGGGCTGTCATCTGTACAAGTCCTGAGAAGAATAAAAAGCCTCATCTATCAATACGAAGTGAAGCCTTTTAAAAGTGTACCTGAGGCATCTCAGAGCAATCTAGATGAGTTCTGTTTTGAAACCATGGATGAAATAGAGCTGGAGAATGTCGTAGTGTTTTTATCCTAGCTTTTCTTAGTAGTTTACTAACTTAGGTCCTGCCATGTTGTTTGTTTGTTGTTTTTTCTCCTGGGATTGGCTTCATTTGCAACCAAACAAGCTGGGCACAACTTTGAATTACAGAATCACAAAATTGTAGGGGTTGGAAGGGACCTCTAGAGGTCATCGAGTCCAACCCCCCTGCAAAGCAGGCCCCTTACAGCAGCCTGCACAGGTAGACGTCCAGACGGGTCTTTAATCCATAGAAGGAGACTCCACAACCTCTCTGGGCAGCCTCTTCCAGTGTTCCATCATGAATGAATACTAATTCATTGCTTTTTTTGGCTGTCCACATTTTACTTCCCTGTTTTGCAGGGGAATGAAGATTTTACACATGGAATCTGTTACAGGTGTTACTATAATTCTTGTGCTGCATTAATAAACAGCATTGCAAACAGTGGGGAAAACATGTACTGTTAGCAATAACTCTTGCAAAAGAGAGTCGCAGACCTTGGAATGGAAATTGAAATGACACATCTTTGAATTGAGAGACTGAAGTATTAAGGAATCCAGAAGTTCTCCAGTTTTGTAGCAAAAAAAGAATGGGCTTTCACCTTTTGGTTAAAAAAAAAAAAGAATATAACTGCCCACCTCTGTATGTGCTGTTTAACTTCAGCCGTGGCCTTTCACCAAGGAAGTCTGTGGGTTGTGAGCAAGTGCATTTGGTTTTCAGAAAATGCAGCTCTGCTGTGAAAGCATTGTGCTCTCCTGATCCGCTGCTTTGTTGGGTTCTCCCCTCTCCCTTCATAGTCCTCTGCTGCTTTTGCTGCTTGCCCCGAACCACTTCAGAGGGCTTGAAAGAGTGGGCAGGATGCATGGAATGCTTTAGTACCGTAGTTTACTCCTTGCTTTTCTTACTATTAAATATTTAATAGTAACAGTAGTGCAGTGGAGGCAGAATCCTCTCCTAAAGGCTGCAAAAAATATCCTGCAAGCCTGAGCTAGCTTTCCTGTGCTGCTGCTGAGCAGTAGCTACACAGAGCCCAACAGCCTGGACAAGTACAAATGATCATTAAAAGAGGGTGAAAGAGCACTTTCTTTTTCTTTGGTGCCCATAAATTTCTCTACATCTTAGCAGGTAATTTGGCAACGAAAACCCAACAGTTATTGTGAGGAGTTATCATGTGGGCTCCAGCACCCATCTCCTTCATCAAAAAATCCTCTTGAGTGTGGGTCTTTTTGCTGTGCTTTGGGTTTTGTTGTTGTCTGTTTTATTGTTTACTTGTCACTCAGAAAGGCTTAACATGACCTGGATGTTTGTATTCAGCTGTTGAATGCTGTGCTTCCCCTCCTTCTGTCGTTCAAAACTCCCTGCCTGTTATTCTTTTCCTATTTGGGATTATTATTTTTTTTTGCCTGCTCCAATGTTTGTACATCCATGGCTTCATTGCATTCCTCTGATTGGATACACTAAAAACCGTTGTCCTGGAATTTCACGTAAGTGCAATTTGTATTTGCTGAAAACGTAATGAATTGTTTGCTATCACATTCTTAGTCTGTGACTAATCAGATAATGTCTTCAATTGTTCTGGCACAAAGAAGAGAAATAAAGCAGGCTTTCTGATGGCTTTGCTTGGCTGGGTGTGGAAACTAAACGCCACCACCACCACCACCACCACCTTCTCTTTCACGATGTGGTTCTTTACTCCCCAGCCAGCAGCCAGTCCAAATGTTGCATCTGCGCATGGAAGTATGAGGAAAGTCAATTCCTTCATGATGGTTGCTGTATTTTCACACTGGCGTTGGTGCACCTGTCTGTATTACAGTTCTACCTGCCAAACTGGCCAGTCCAATTTCAGCATAGCTCTTAAAGCAAAACCATCACTTTCACATCTTCCTCCCCAGACCCAAGTAATTGTATTTGGAGGAGAGAACCAAATACCACTCTTACATTTTGTGAGCAGTCTTTGAGTCTCTAGCAGGATACTGCAGCAGTTATTCACAAGTAGCCTCTTCCTTCATTATAAAATACCTTTTACTTATATCTAGAAAATATGAAATGCAGAAGTTCTTCACTCTCTTCATCATCAGTTTTTTCCTGGTTTAGTGTGAGTACCCCTTTGTGTTCTATAAGTGAAATTAAAGACTGCCTTGCAGAAGTGGCTGTCTGTCGGCTTGTAAGAAAACTGCTGCAGTGGAAGGTGGGAAGGAAAGCGGCTGTATTTTCCACTGCTTCAGCTGAAAAAGAGGAATGAAGACAGTGTGGTTTCAGTGTTGTAAGTGGTAGTAGTGTGTGCGTACGTTGTACCCCTCTGGGACTTTTGAAAAATGCATAAGCAGAAGTGGTGTTCATGTTTGCTTAAAATTTGGTCAGGTGCTC